>CM026390.1:16081258-16113758 GCA_014843695.1 Archivesica marissinica | reverse complement strand
AAAACAATCTCGAAACCGAAAGTATGACTTTCCGAGTCAATCGATCACGCACTTGTTTACAACCGGAACGGATTGTCCGCACTTGTTTACATTCGGAATGCATTTGTCCCACGTTGTCTTTTTTAATTAAATTACTTCATATGTTGATTCATACCTCCGTTAGCTAAGTCTTTTAGGGACATTTCTACATCCCCAAGATAGATAGATAGTCTTTCATGTTCAAAATATATACGTTGTTTTCTACATCCTCTGTTGTTTCACGCATGCGCGCTGTGAGTGTTGACAGTTCGTGTGTTGATAAACAAATTCGCGTATACGACGGTTTAAATTTATTGGAATGTTATCGTTTCTAACCGACTATTTCGATTTTTGTAAACACACACACATTAGTATTTATATTTTACCCAAAACATCCTTTATTACAATGTAATGCAGCTTTAAATAACTGTGGAGCTACTCATGTGGTTCGGACAATCAAGCCAGTATGGGGATACAGCATTATACCAAATTTAATTGTATTACACCTTTAATTTTCAAGAGTTCGAGCCCCGCTGGAGCCGTTACGATTGTACACTTAGGCAAGTCATTTAAATTCCACATTGCCTCTTCTCTCTCCTTCATGGCGATGGATTCCATCAGGAATGAGATCTCGAGAGTGATTAATATTAGTTTAAATAACTTGTTTCGCAATCGAGCTAAAATAAATGTGTATAAACTAATAAAAAAAACTTGATATATCGCACATGTCCGCCATATTAAGCCGATTATACATGTACGAGCCAATCTCTTACCTTGTTACCGATTGTAGACTAGTATACCGTTGTGGTTCGAGACGCAGCAATCCTAAGTCCTCGGCATTAGTGTAACCCTGGTGTATATGGCATTAAGGTAACCTCGTTTAAGGTATATTATCTGTGGGACATGCAAATGTGATATGCTTGTAGATTACGGGATGAATACGGAACACTCCTGAATGCAGATGCTGTTGTTGTTGGAACCTGGCCGGCTGTAGGTTCGTGGTGGTAGCACAAGCTTGAGATACAGGGGAAATGAAAGCGTGATCAAGTCTGGGGCTCACTATCTTAGCTAGTACATGTAGTACGGATGTGCTAGTGTTTAGTTCTGAGGAGTGAGGGCTATACCCCGAATCCAAGAGGGGAAACCAATGAGAGATATTAGTGAGTTACTGCCCCTGAATACTCATGAAAGTAGATTGGTCCTCTTAATTGGCGTCCTCTGTTTGTATCGTTGTTTCATGCTACATCTTCTGTCCCCTTTTTCACATACAGATGGAATGTAGATTTCGCATCTGAAAAAATAAGGAGTCACTGCAATCGTTTGCATTCGTCTATAAATAACTATAAACGCTTATTTGTTTTAAAGAAGTTGTTTTATAACGTAGGAAAAGTCTTGAAAATATAGTTTAGCTGCTTTGTTATATAGTAGTTCCATCTTTGATACGATGCAATAATGAGAAACATTAGTCAGTTACGGCCCCTGAATACTCCTAATAGTATATTGGTCCTCTTAATTGGTTTCCTCTGTTTTTATCGTTGTTTCCTTTGCACCAGATGATATATATTTCCATTAGTTTTCTTATCTTATAATTATTAAATTACTAAATCTCGACAGATATCCTACAGCATATCCAATGGATACTTTACTGTAGAAATTGATTATAAATTAATTGTACATGCTTTTGATAAAATCACATTAATCATACCGCAACATCTGGTTAGGGAACACCAATAAAAACAAAGGCTTTCAACTAAAAGGACCAAGACATATTTCGGGATAAATCGGACTTTATCTGTCAAGGGAAGTAATCGAGAACCCCAATAATGTCTATCATTCCAACTCAACCGCATGATGTCCTAATTAATGGTTTGACGGAGATATTACGGAATGTCGGATTCTGTACCCTACCTTATGGTAATGGTTTAGTGTTTTCCCTAGTTTGTATTAGACTCTACATATTTCAGTAACACTGCAATACATAATATACATAGGAATGAGATACATTATATGATTATTATTACATTACATTAAAACGAAATACGAAGGATTCCATCAAAGATATATCACATCTTTATTACAAAACACAAACTGAACAATTAAAATATTCCAAAATGCTTAAAACTATGTATTTATATAGTTATTGCTTTTCATGTAAAACACACTAATCGGAAGTGTGAATTGTCTATTGTATAGTGTATTGTGTTACGTTCAATTTGGTATTTATAAAGTACCGTTTTCGATAATGATTTATTTCTCAATTCGAGATATCATTAAATAAGATTCAGAATTAGCTACACTATTAACTGTAACCACATCCCAATCTCCCAAATTACCATGGCAACTGAATCAGTCCGAACGAATTCATAACCTTTGTCGTCTTGGTTCAGCCGTCAAAGTCTGAAGAGTATCACACAATGTAATAGAAATTGTATACACAGATCAATACTCAATAATATATATACTATTTTATTAATTTAGGATGGGCCGTAAGCTATAATACAAACGATACATTGGAGTAAAACGCGTGACGACTGACAATCTGGCATATTAGTTGGTGCTAAGGGGATTAACCCACTTGTTGACTTTACGGTATTTTACAGAGTTACTCCGCTTGCCCAATGATTATATTAATTACCTATGTAGTCACCTATAATGTGACAGACGGATCTGTAGTCCAGTGGTAATACGCTGGACTGGTAATCCAGGGATCGCAGGTTCCATCCCCCGTCTGACCCTAATAAAATTAACAGTCTTTCAGATGGGACGTTAAACCGAGGTCTCGTGTCGGTGCTTTACACTGTGCACGTAAAAGAACCAGAGGAGATTCTGGAATGGGTCTCTGTCTGTATCATGCACTACCCTCCAAAATCTAAAATAACTAACCTCTTCAGGAGGCGTCGCTCATATGGGTAACCGGTAGCGACGATAAATAAACGTAAAAACACACACCTATAATGTAGTCCATCAGTGTGTACTATGATTAAGACTTCGATACTCTCCGGCTAATTACTGCTCCATAGGGTGTCTAGATCGGAGATATATTCATTACACATTCATTAATAGGTGTGTGACTAAGTACGATGGGAGAGAGCAGCTGCACGGCCGCCATACCGCAGCAGTTATCCATAATTGCAAATTATGTTCAGTGGCATAGATACAAATGTGTAATACATTTGGACACTCCTGCAGAAAGGCCCAGACAATGATTGTAAGTATCTCTCTTCTGCCTCGTGCTTTCCCTCTCTTACTATTAATGTGTTGTTATGTGCTAAATACATATAGTTTTCGCACTGTCCGTGTGTCCGTCCGTTCGACCGTGTACACGAACAAGATACTTACGTGGCTAGGAGTAACCTGGGTTCCAGTTTGTCGATATTTCACTTTTTAACGTCTGGCAAAATGACACGTTGATATTATCAGAAACTCATGACTGACAAGGCAAAATATATCGACGCCTGTCCCATTCTAGGCTAGAATAACAAATAAATGTATTGTCTAGAGGTCTAGTGGCTATAAATGCTCTTGCATGGCTAATAGAACAAACAAGAGAACACAGGAGTAACCACTTAAGTACCATTTCGTGAGTACCTCCTTGTGTCCGTCCGTCCGTCCGTCCGTCCGTCCGTCCGTCCGTCCGTCCGAGTCAATAGTTCTGGTCCGGGCTGTAACTGTTTCTGCTATGAAGGGAGTTCGCCATATAAAGGTGATGTATCGTCACATACACAAGACAGAGGTATGTAGCATCAAGGCCAATGTCACACTTAGTTTTAATGTGAAATATAGGTACACTATTTCTGGTCCGGGCTGTACTATCTACTAAACTAAACTGATGAATCCGACACACAAGACCCAGGTCCGTAGCTTCACGGTCAATGTCACACTTGGAGGTTAAAGTTGAAATATAGGTACACTATTTCCAGTCCGGGCTGTAACTTCTTCGGCTATGTAGGGATTTCAAAATTAAATTGCCAAACTGTTCGCCATATATAGGTTATGAATCCGACACAAGACCCAGGTCCACAGCTTCAAGGTCTACCACTGGGCTACAGATCCGTGCGTGCGTGCGTGCGTTATTTAGAGGGCCTCAAGGAAGATTGTGGCTAATTGTGCCATCCTCTCGAAATAAAGTACACGTATATCATTCATACAACGGTCTATAGCGTGCTCGTTTTATAAGCGTCCATCCACAAAAAAGCAGCTGATGAAAACTCGGAGCATTGTTTCCGGCGCAAGTAGGCACCCGAGTAGAAATACCAGTCTTCCGTAAACCAATATATGGTATCGTACTCACTTGAAATGCATACTGGTTGGATTTGAACCTAATCGGTAATTGTCATATGATTTGAAGCCGTCGACATTAACCATCGTGTCGCGGAAGCTCGCTAGCAACTACGAGAAGATCGTATTGATATACTTGTCACGTGGTACACCATGCATGGTCTATTTACCTCATTCAATCTGCACACGTTTCGTCCATTACCGGAAATGACAAAATTGCCAGAACTGTCGATTCATTGAAACTTCGTGAAAAGTTTCGTTAAACACAAGTATGAAAGATACAATAGATACTTATCGCCTACTAGCACACGGTAAACATGTTTTCTAACCTTACAGTCGCACTAAAAGCGACAACTTCCGCCATTCACATCCGTTCACAGAAAACAAATATCAATATGCTTCATGTATGGTTGCGCTTCCTGAAATGCGGTCGGGTGATATACAGATTGTGTTTCGATTTCACAAAGGCATTGTAGTTGACTACGTCATGGGCACAACTGAAAACTGACAGTGTATTTTTAAAACTACAGATATGCTGTAAGAATATATTCTCATAAACTGAAACAGATCATTCTGTACTGGGATATTATGCATAGTTAAATTAGTCTATGAATCGCAGATTTATTGCAATGTTTTATAGTGTAAAAGAATTGTCTGCATTAGTGCAGCAAACAAAATGGTCCTTATTGCTTTACGGAATTGGTATATACTCTTCGCTGACAGGTAATATATACATTTCACATTATTCAGTGACACGTTTTGATCAGTTTCATTGGAGTGTCGTCCCAACTCACGGTTGGTGCTCGTTGGTTGGCATCTTCCGTGAGTGTGGATGCTGCTCTGGTAATTAATCTATATGGGCTCCATAATGTCCCATTTGAAAACTGTGTATGTGTAACTAAGTTGTAATTACATTATCCTACTATCGTATGGAATCTGCGTCAGGTAATGTTATAATAGTTCAGCATTGAATACTTCATATTCACCTGGTTTTCTCATGTTGGTCAGTATGAGATAATCTAATACTGAAAATAATAAACTATTTTTAGAGGTTCAAAAATGTATTAAAGCAACTCGACGATTCGCAATATCAAGTATCAATTATTACTGGTTTTACCTGGTAAGCATGGAATGGGGTGGAACTAACCACGGGGTTTGGGGTACATGTACTATATCTCTTTGTTTTTCATTCTTGATACATCATTGAACTTCTTTTCTTTCTTTTTTAATTCATTTTCGTTAATAATCCTAATATGTTATAATAGTTAACCAATATTTATCACGAAGCTTAATTGTATATATCTCGCATTTTTCTACATCAAATCATACATAACAGAAATTGTTCATCCAACATTGTTAATTTAGTTTGAAGTGATGGGAAGGGCTGTAAATAATGTTGTCATAACTTGTAGCCCAACCCATTTGCTTGTTCCCCCAGATTAAATAGTATACAGCAATAATAATAAATCCTAATATAATTTCTTATTGTTTTTCTGCGTATTTCATTGTGTGTATAATTGTAATGTAATATATGAAAAAATGCAATAAAATATTATTTAAAAATAAGATCATCTCTAGAGTGTCGTCCCAAAGCACACTGTTATGCTTAGTCTGAATGATTACTGATTACAGCTACACGAGAAAATACGACTGCATCGTCGGCGAATAATAGTAATAAAATATATGCAGCTCGTCGTGTGTGTGTTTTTACGTTTATTTATCGTCGCTACCGGTTGCCCATATGAGCGACGCCTCCTGAAGAGATTAGTTATTTTAGATTTTGGAGGATAGCGCATGATACAGACAGAGATCCATTACAGAATCTCCTCTTGTTCTTTTACCAGTGTAAAGCACCGACACGAGACCTCGGTTTAGCGTCCCATCTGAAAGACTGTTAATTGTATTAGGGTTAGATGGAGGATCGAACATGCGATCCCTGGAGTACCAGTCCAGCGTGTTACCACTGGACTACAGATCCGTCTGTATGCAGCTCGTCAATATATCATTTATATTGCTGTTTGTACAATGTATTATATTATGTCGTGAAATTCTTCATGTGATCATTTGTGATTCCCGTTCTACTAGTCGACGTTTCTTCGTAGTATTTAGGGAAGACGCCCCTACCGGTAGAGAGAGAGGAAATCACGTCCGATTGTTTTACTACTGTGGTGTGAAAACACTCGCGAAGTTGAATTTTGGGGCAATTTAAATGCCATTTCAGTGGCCCAAACGAGATTGTTAGGCTCATTGACTTCACATCACTTGCTCCTTACCACTGTAGGTTCGAATCAGACATGTGCGGAACCTATCAAGCTGACTTTCGGAAGGTCGATTGGTATACCCGGGTGCCCATCAGTATTTGAAATACTGCTCGGAGAGGTAGCCGGGGGGGGGGGGTCTGACTCCACCAATAATAGCTGGAGAGCCGCCGTATGACAACAGCTGTTGGTGCGACTTAAAGCCCCAAACCAAACAAATAAACTATTCCAGATAATTAGCTACAGTTTCTATAAGTGTAATCTATAAGTGTTTCACGTTTATTTATCGTCGCTACCGGTTGCCCATATGAGCATATAAGATATATAGACATTTTAGATGTTTGGAGGATAGTGCAATGATACAGACATAAACCCATTCTAGAGTATACTATGGTTCTTTTACGTGCACGGTGTAAAGCACCGACACGAGACCTCTGTTTAAATTCCCATTTGAAAGAATGTTAATTTTATTAGGGTCAGACTGGGGATCGAACCCGCGACCTCTGGATTACAAGTCCAGCGTGTTAACATATATATCCGTGTGTACACGGATCTGTTAATATGATATATATGTGTCATTAGTAGCTCAAGAGTTATGTTTCTTTATCAGCACTATCTTGGTTTTGTAATGTGACGTCTCAAATTGTCTATTGTGAAATGAACAGTAGAATCGATTGAAAGAACTGGAGGTGGTTGCAGTTGCTTTAAACGATATTCGTGTTTTATTGTATTAAATCTTCACCATGAGAACATAACAGATGAGCCAAGCCGCGAGAAAACAAACATAATGGGACATATAGCATATAACGTGTTAACAATAATCGTTAAAAGACGGATCTGTAGTCCTGTGGTAACACGCTGGACTGGTAATCCAGGGATCGCAGGTTCGATCCCCCGTCTGACCCTAATAAAATTAACAGTCTTTCAGATGGGACGTTAAACAGAGGTCTCGTGTCGGTGCACGTAAAAGAACCAGAGGAGATTCTGGAATGGGTATCTGTCTGTATCATGCACTATCCTCCAAAATCAAAAATAACTAATCTCTTCAGAAGGCGTCGCTCATATGGGCTACCGGTAGCGACGATAAATAAACGTAAATACACACACAAAATCGTTAAAAGATAATACAATAAAAAATCGCGATGATTATACTGTATATGTTATTATATACTGTACTAATGTTTTTGGTTTTTATGTTGTTGTGGTTGATTTATTTTTCCCTAACAAGGACCATAATGAATGTTGTGGTAAGGCAAATTTATACAGAATGTAATTTCCTATTATATGGTATATGTGTATAATGTTTTTGAATATCAAGCTATGTGGATCATCACATCATGTGTTACACTGTATATATGTATCAAGAAACTGTGTATGGTTTACGACAATAAAATAGTCTGTCTGTCTGTCTGTCTGTCTGTCTGTCTGCCTGCCTGTCTGTCTGTCTGTCTGTCTGTCTGTCTGTCTGTCTGTCTGTCTGTCTGTCTGTCTGTTGTCTGTCTGTCTGTCTGTGTCGCTGTCTTGTTGTCTGTCTGCTGTCTGTCTGTCTGTCTGTCTGTCTGTCTGTCTGTCTGTCTGTCTGTCTGTCTGTCTGTCTGTCTGTCTGTCTGTCTGTCTGTCTGTCTGTCTGTCTGTCTGTCTGTCTGTCTGTCTGTCTGTCTGTCTGTCTGTCTGTCTGTCTGTCTGTCTGTCTGTCTGTCTGTCTGTCTGTCTGTCTGTCTGTCTGTCTGTCTGTCTGTCTGTCTGTCTGTCTGTCTGTCTGTCTGTCTGTCTGTCTGTTAACCGGTAACAATACAACGTGAGCACACTCTCGTATCAACTCAAGAGCATATGCATGATTAAAACACGGTGTGACGTCATACATTTATACTTGCAGTCCATTATTATTAATATTGGACTGGTGTCAAAAGGCCAGAGCATAATATTAAATCCTACGCGTAAATGTACGAAATTAACAATCTTAATTAGTAGGATATTGTTATATCAGTGTGCTACGCGCCTCACACAGTCCAATATTTTACATATTGGATCATTTTCGGCTTATACATATCCTATACAGAAATCCAAGTTTCATAACTATACTAGATAGAATTGCTAATCGCTCGCCTGCTGTTTTACGGTATTTGGAGCTAGCTAATTAAAGCAGCCCTATATCGTATGAAATAAAAGATATCTGAAAAATTCAAATTTTACGTATGGGTAGTAATGCTGCTACACATTCTTAAAATATAATTTGTATATTTATGTTCAGTTAGTAAACAGTGTTTTTTTTGCGATAAAACAAACTCGAAACAGAAAGTAGGACTTTCCGAGTCGGTCGGTCACGCGCACTTTACAATCGGAACCTGATTTACATTCGGTATGCATCTTCCTCCTTCGGCAATGATGAAAACAAACATTGCATATCCACTATTGCTTCACGTATGTGTGTGTTTACATTTCGTTTGTTGATAAACAAATTTCGCGTATACGACGGTTTATAGTTAATTGAATTTTATCGTTTCTGGGCGACTGTTTCGATTTTTGTAAACACACACACATTAGTATTTATATTTTACCAAAAACATCCTTTATTACGATATAATGCTGCTTTAAACCAAACACTATCAATATTCCTTTCATCTTATTTGATATATTTTATTACAGATCTGTATACACAGAATTGCACAATAATCTGAATAAAAATGCATTCAATTACAATATGAAAGCATTTATATTGTAGTATTATTAATTGACTCCGAATATTTAAAACATCACCCTGGTGATCGTTTAGAAGTTATGTTGAGTGAATAAACACGCACGCACGCGCGCGCGCGCACGCACGCACACACACAATAAAATTTGGATTTTTTGTTGCATAGATTGCTAAAATATTGCTCACCCTTAACGAATCACTATTAACGTCGCTTTTGCAAATATCATAGAGCCAGCTCAGACGGCACAGAACGTGTATTCTGATGTATGCTGTTTGCTATTCGGATAGTGGAGCTAAAACACTTGTCTGAATGGCAAACAACATAGATCCCGATCAGACGCTGCGTTGCGCCGGGGCTGATCTATATCTATGTTGTTTGCATATTCCGTCACATTTATTCGACAGATTAAGGGTTAAAGCAGTATTATATGTGATTTACGAACATGCCATTCTTCACAAACTGACTTATACCGTTTCAACGTTATTACCATATTAGTTCAGCTAATTAGCATACATTTGCATAAATTATGCTAATACGGTAAACAAATAATAGTTTTAAGACAGGCTTGACTGTACTAATATCAAATTACTGAACAAGTAGCGAACAAGGGTGAGTATTTAGGAGGTGCTATTTATGCATAGTTTAGCCGCATTACATGTGTTTGTCATTTACAGTTTGGTGGTATTCTTGCTAATGTTCTTCAGCTAGATACAAAGGGTAATCATTACACGTGCATAAGTTACAGACGGAACTGTAGTCCAGTGGTAACACGCTGGACTGGTAATCCAGAGATCGCATGTTCGATCCTCCGTCTAACCCTAATAAAATTAACATTCTTTCAAATGTCTCTGTCTGTATCATTGCACTATCCTCCAATATCTAAAATGACTAATCTCTTAAGGAGGCGTCGCTCATATGGGCAACCGGTAGCGACGATGAATAAACGTAAAACATACACACAGTTCATAAGCTAAAATGTGTTCTTACCCACTATGTTGCGGATGGCATGGGTGCAAAGGTGTTTTACAAACAATAATTTGTTTACTTTAAGGTTTCGTATCCTGCGCAACAACACAGTCCTCGAGCAACCAGGTAAATCAATTCTGATGTTGTAAGTATTCTGATGTTGTAAGTATTGATGTTGTAAGTATTGTGATGTTGTAAGTATTCTGATGTTGTAAGTATTGATGTTGTAAGTATTGTGATGTTGTAAGTATTGTGATGTTGTAAGTATTGTGATGTTGTAAGTATTGATGTTGTAAGTATTGATGTTGTAAGTATTGATGTTGTAAGTATTGTGATGTTGTAAGTATTGTGATGTTGTAAGTATTGATGTTGTAAGTATTGTGTGTGTAAGTTGTGATGTTGTAAGTATTGATGTTGTAAGTATTGATGTTGTAAGTATTGTGATGTTGTAAGTATTGTGATGTTGTAAGTATTGATGTTGTAAGTATTGTGATGTTGTAAGTATTGATGTTGTAAGTATTGATGTTGTAAGTATTGTGATGTTGTAAGTATTGATGTTGTAAGTATTGATGTTGTAAGTATTGTGATGTTGTAAGTATTGATGTTGTAAGTATTGATGTTGTAAGTATTGTGATGTTGTAAGTATTGTTTGTAAGTATTGATGTGTAAGTATTGATGTTGTAAGTATGATGTTGTAAGTATGATGTTGTAAGTATCTGATGTTGTAAGTATTGATGTTGTAAGTATTGATGTTGTAAATGTTGTAAGTTTGAGTTGTAAGTATGGTTGTAAGTATATAGTTTCTGGTTGTAAGATGTATTTGATGTTGTAAGTATTGATGTTGTAAGTATTGATGTTGTAAGTATTCGGATGTTGTAAGTATTGATGTTGTAAGTATTCGGATGTTGTAAGTATTGATGTTGTAAGTATTGATGTTGTAAGTATTGATGTTGTAAGTATTCGGATGTTGTAAGTATTCGGATGTTGTAAGTATTCTGATGTTGTAAGTATTGATGTTGTAAGTATTCTGATGTTGTAAGTATTGATGTTGTAAGTATTCTGATGTTGTAAGTATTCGGATGTTGTAAGTAGTCTGATGTTGTAAGTATTCTGATGTTGTAAGTATTCTGATGTTGTAAGTATTCTGATGTTGTAAGTATTGATGTTGTAAGTATTCTGATGTTGTAAGTATTCTGATGTTGTAAGTATTCGGATGTTGTAAGTAGTCTGATGTTGTAAGTATACTGATGTTGTAAGTAGTAGCAGTTTTTGTTTGTTCGTCATTGGGGTTTAAAGTCGCACCAACAGCCTAGATCATACAGTGGGTCTCCAGCTATCATTGTTGCAGGAAGTGACGTCCTTCCGAGCAGTACTTCAGGTACGGGTAGGACCACCGACCTACCACAATCCAGCTGGATAGCTCCCTCGCATGAAAGAATTCGACACCCTAGTGGGATTCAAACCTACAGCGGTGAACAGTCAACAACCTTAGTCACTCGGTAACGGACACCACTAAGTATTAGCAGTGGTTGACTATACTTACATTCTGCTGTCCCTGTATACCATTCCATAACCGTTACTAACGTAATATGCCTCATAAACTACTAAGCACATGTTAACTAATTCGGTATAATATGGTATATATGGCTTAAATAAGCACGTGGGTGATCTTATTTTTACAAGGTATCAACTGTTAACTTGCACACCCGCTATAATACTTATCTACTTATCTCAATGTGCTCAACATGCGATAATGAACTATTAATCTTCCTTGGAATGCGACTCCAGGTATCGCAGGTTCGATGCCCAGTCTGACCCTAATGATGTTAGCAGACTTTCAATTGGGACTTTAAACCGAAGACTCGTATCGGTGCTTTGCACTGTGCACATAAAGGAAACAGAGGAGACCCTGCAATGGGTCTATGTCTGTATCACTGCACTATCCTCCAAAATCTGTAATATGTAATAATTATCAACTGTCAACATACACAATATAATACTCATAAACTGCCAACCTACATAGTGTAATACTCAGAAGCTGTCAACCAGCAGAGTGTAATACTTATCATATGTCAACCAGCAGAGTGTAATACTTATCATTTGCCAACCAGCAGAGTGTAATACTTATCATTTGCCAACCAGCAGAGTGTAATACTTATCATCTGTCCACCAGCAGAGTGTAATACTTATCATCTGTCAACCAGCACAGTGTAATACTTATCATCTGTCAACCGTCACAGTGTAACACTTATCACCTGTCAACCGTCACAGTGTAACACTTATCACCTGTCAACCAGTACAGTGTAACACTTATCATCTGTCAACCAGTACAGTGTAACACTTCTCATCTGTCAACCAGTACAGTGTAATACTTATCATCTGTCAACCAGTACAGTGTAACACTTATCATCTGTCAACCAGTACAGTGTAAATCTTATCATCTGTCAACCAGCAGAGTGTAATACTTATCATCTGTCAACCAGTACAGTGTAAATCTTATCATCTGTCAACCTGCAGAGTGTAATACTTGTAGTGCTGCGTTTTATTTTCAGAAAGATGTTGATGGTGACAATGCCATTCCGAAAGCTATGATAATTGGACTCTCTGTCGGCTTCTGTTCCGTGTGCGTTGTTGTCGTCTGCTGCTGTTTCTTTTTTAAGTGTTTTGGATGTAAGGAAGAACGAAGAAAGAACCCATCCTTTAGCGGGAGAAAATTAGCATGGCATTCTTAAATAATTTAAACAAACGCATTGAAATACAAACTAGAGGAACTCGCAGATGTCCGCCATACTAAGGTCCAGATCCGGAATCACCAAATGTTATTGGAATGGTCCGTGGAAGTCGTGATAGCGCTGTGGTAGACTGTTCGCTTCATGTGCGAAATGCCCGGCGTTAGCGCCCATCAGTAGCCGTTACGATTGTGCCCTATAGGGCAAGGCATTTAAAGTCCAATACCTCTTCTTTCTCCCCCATGGCTTTGGATTCCAAAAGGAATGAGGTCTCGAGAGCGATTAATCTCACGTAAAAAAGTGTTTCGCAATCGAGCTAAAATAAATTGTAAAACAATGGTCCGGTGGCCGTGGTGGAACTTCACCTCAAAAATATCCTGACATTAAATCCGTACGTGTTTGCGTAACCCAGCTAACATAAAGACACACAAACGAACAAACGGATGTTAAGGCATTACATCCTGACGGAGGTATGGTAATAATAAGTACTATTAATACGTCGTAGACGTCATTTTAAGTGTGAACTCATTTAAAGATATATTCCTATTCCGTTTTTTTTCTGCCAGCAATATTGATAGAACATGCTAATGGTGACATGCTACGCACATTAATTTCATTGTTGTTATGATTTGTTACCGGAGAAATGGAGTCAAGAAGCGGGGCCCATTTGGGAAGGCATCCCATGATGACGTTAGACCGACGTCATTTGGCTAGTGGCATGTTAATGGGTAGAATATCTGTTATGGAAGTTTCTCGGCAGCTCGAGGTTAGTGTGAGTACAAGTCACGTTTGAGACAGCGTCATGGTGCAACTGGGATCGTTCATGACCGGCTCAATTCTTGTAGACCACAGAAAACAGCACAACGTGATGATGCATACATAACACTGACGTCCAGACGTAACAAATGTGTGTCTGCTCCAAAACATTCTGGTATGTTCTATAGGACATCTCGTATCCACAGTTCTGTCCGCCTCCGTGGTCGAGTGGTTAAGGTCGCTGACTTGCATACCACTGTAACCTATCATCACTGATGGTCACGGGTTCGAGCCCCGCTCAGGCCGTGTCTCATTTATATGAAAAAGTTGGCAGTTTCTTACGGAGGTTGGTGCACCCAAGTACTGGTTAACCGCTGGAGCTTGCCCAGGAAAGGTGTTAGGTAAACTGCCCGCCGGCGATATAGCCCAAAATGGTGCTGATGCAGGCGTAAAACCCGAAATATAACAATAACATAACAGTTCTGTGAATAGGCTGCGCTCCCGTGGTATTCGTGGACGTCCACCATACGTCCGGATTCCATTAACACGTACACATGTTCGTATATGTTCGAGTTGGACAACGGTACGTCGTCGGTGGATGAGGCAGCGGTGGACTAGCGTTCTCTGTAGCGACAAATCGTGGTTCTGTGCAGCTTACGGATTGTCGAACGTTACAACCCCAACAACTTGCTTCGTCGAGATCGCTTCGTGGGCTTTAGCTTAGTTTATACAAATTTATTTTAGCTCGATTGCGAAACAAGTTATTTCAACTTATATAAATCTATCTCGAGACCTCATTCCCTGATGGAATCCATCGCCACGAGGGAGAGAGAAGAGGCACTGTGGAATTTAAATGCCTTGCCTAAGGGCACAATCATAACGGCTCCAGTGGGGCTCGAACTCCGGACCTGAAGCGAACGCGCATCCACTGCGCTATCATGGAATCCGGACGTATGGTCGACGTCCACGAATACCACGGGAGCGCAGCCTATTCACAGAACGGTGGATACGAGATGTCCTATAGAACATACCAGAATGTTTTGGAGCAGACACACATTTGTTACGTCTGGACGTCAGTGTTATGTATGCATCGTCACGTTGTGCTGTTTCGTGGGCTGTATGCATCGTCACGTTGTGCTGTTTCGTGGGCTGAAGTGGGTTGGGCTGGGATGACATGGAAATGGATATGAACTTACCGATTTTATAATTATACGAGAACGCTTAACATCGGCTCGCTATTGTGAAGAAGTGATCATTCCGGTAGTGCCATTGATTCAGAGATTATGATTTCCGCAGGTCAATGCACGTCCGCATTCCAACTGGAAAATTGTGCGAACACTTGATTGGCATGTTGCCAAATCCCCAGGTCTCTCACCAATATAACACATCAGGGACATTAGTGGGTGTCGTCTACGTGAGAGGGATGGATGCCGTCCATACCGTCAACGATTTGGAGCGGGTATGACACGAGGAAAACGTCAACGCTTTGGAGCGGGTATGACACGAGGAATGGCGTAACGTACTTGTGCGGGCCGTTGTCTAATGTTGTGAAATCTTGTGACCCAAACCATTTGTATTCTCTTGCTATGTATTGTATCTTTATGTGTATGCAATATTTACTATTACTTTACAATAAAATATTATTAAACTATATGCTAATTAAAACTAAATGATGGTGATGTGGTTATAATTTATATTAGACATATGATTTACGTAGCCTGGGTTCCAGTCTTGTCAAATTTTCACTTTTTAATTTCTGGCAAAATGACATTGATATTATCAGAAGCTCAATATGGCCCAATTAATAGTAACGATGTTAAAATATATTTATTTGACTGACCAGGTAAAATATATCGACGCCTGTTCCCAGACTGGATTTACGTGTTTGCTTAAGTGTTATCAAAACTATATTTTGTCAGTAAAAATGTCATATGTTGCTAACCATATCTTGCAGGGTATATTTTATTTGTAAAGGGTATTTTTTTACAAACTCAGCGGGGAAAGTATGTATATTCCCACTTCGACAAAACGAAGGAATTCTCCGATTGGTTTTGTGACATTTCATGATGGAAACTCCCTCCATTTGCAGATATGTGTTGTGTTATCACATTCACAAATAAGTTCTAGGGATGGCAACGAATAGCGATTTCGGTATTCGAATATTCGGTTGGAGAGATATTCGAATATTCGGTTGGAGAGATATTTGAATATTCGAATGTTCGGGTATTCGTTGCCATCCCTACAAATAACATTGTAATTTGAGAAGATGCGTATAAGTTTTCTTTCGTTCAAATCCATTTCCTTCAACTGTTGTCAATATTTATCTATAAATGTATATAATGCTTATTTATTGCATACATGTAAATGTCTGTCCGATTCGCGCGCTCGCTTCTCACCAATGCAACCCTGGTTTCGATCCTCGATTTTGGGGAGGGCAGTTTACTAATGTTGCCCAACCCATTTTGCATTTTATCACATATAATGAATGTTAAGTCTATATGTACTATATATGTAAAATAGCAAATAAAATATGATTAAACATCCTCGGACCGGGAAGTATGTGAGATGGCACGATGGTCGCCAGATCGGGCAGGTGGGTTTTCTCCGAGTACTCCGGTTTCCTCCTACACGAATGACCACATTTACTCTTTCATCCGCGCCAACGAGAGTGATTAATATAAGTTGTTTAGATTGTTTCGCAATCGTTGTAAAATAAATAAAGTTTACACTTTTTAAACATGTAAATCTAATATTGAAATAAATTTTGCAAATGGTGGATCATTAAAGTAAACACCAGAATAAATATAATATCTGCTTTGCTTGGCAGAGCTATATACTCTGGGGTAATGTATTATTTTGAAAAACAGCATTTTTCCAATACCAACGATATCGGAACTGTGTGTTCCAACCTACATTCTTCTTGGTGATTTCGGCACTCCCTCAATATTAAGGATTAAGTGTCGTCGTTTACTCACTCCGTGACATAGTTGATACGGTCTGTGGCTTCAAATCGGTTTGTCCCTCGCCGCTGAATGTCCATACCACACTGGGGGTGTCGAATTCTTCCACGTGAGGAACCTACCCACCCTGGTTAGTTTAAACAATATTATATTTATATATGTGCAAATACATTGCCATGGTCACTGGTCAACGTGATTGAGAAGAACGTATAAACTACTTATGTAGAACCCTCTCCTGTAGAACCACGTGACATGCGGAAGGTCGGTGATTCTACAAGTGCCCGCACATACCTGAAGGCCACCCGGGTTCTTCCACCAACAACAGCTGGAGAGCAAAGGAAGCCCACTAACTGGTGAGGGACCTATGTTCCCTCACATAAGATCTTCGGTCGACTAGTCGTCATGAACACGCAAGCGTTTAATTATTTGTATCCCGGTGTTACTGGTTTCCGACGATGTAGTACATAACGGACTCCTATAGGTTTAGAATGGTCATACACTGCAAACAATTTATGTCACCAAATAAACGATATGTTACCATTCATCCACAAAAATCTCGAAGAAAATCGAATGTTTACTTTTTGAGAAAAGTTGACAAAATAGTGGTACCTCATTCTCAGTAATCCGGAATGACGTCACATGTTTTCGCCTAACTGTGGAAATTGTCTACAGCGCCACCATTAGTATGTAAGCAACAGTTCTTTTTTAACAAAATAATAAACTAAGGAAAACTTACTTTAATAAGAGGCTTAATTTATCATTTTCACTCAAAATTCATTTGTTGGACAGCATTTTGTCTATATACTGTATCTAAAACACTAACATTTAATTTAACTAGGTCAAACACACGGGGCATAAGAAGTCGTCATCCCTCCTAATTACTCTGACTAAATGCAGAACCGTAAATGGACCCATCCATCGAACACATCACACGGTGCCCAACAAAGAAAAACTAGGTTTACACAACCATATATATCAGTTGGAGAACCTCTGTGACAACCCGTGGACCTGAAGGTGAAACACGGTGAAAATCGATATTATTAATAAGGACCCCTTGTGTGTAATAACGGACATAACTCATAAACACGGAGCAGTGAGACTATAATGACATTTTTATTCGTAAATATATTGGCGTGGCAGACGATGCATATGTCATTTTGGAGAAAAAATTGCCAATTTCTTTAAAAAATGATATTTATATGGTGACATAAAACGGATATAGTGAAGTTAGTGAAAACTGGGGTAGGTTTAAAGTTTTCACCGCTAATTTACCTTGTCTGATATATTATGATCAGTTAGAAATAGATTGGAAGTGCACAAGGTATGTTTATTTATAATTCCGTTAACTGGAGCGTGAACTATTGCATGATCTCTCGCGACTTGCTATTTCCACAGTTGGGCGAAAACCTGTTCTGGGCGAAAACTCTTCACGCCGGGATATATAATATATATATAGTAGCAGGTCACAAGCTATTTAAGAGGAGATTATATTGTATTCTATGTATACAGGAGACGCTCACAAACATTTGAAGAGTAGAAACTATAGTGTTCTATGTACCATGCTCCTGTGTACGAGGGGTACACATCGGGGTCCATCCTCAATGGGTGAGTAATCTTCAGTTAATAGGACCTGCAACGTTCGCCACATGCCATACAATATGTCGCAACGTTACTCACTGGGCCACATGCCATAGAATATGTCACAACGTCACTCACACGGCCACATGCCATAGAATATGTCACAACGTCAGTCACTCGGCCACATGCCATAGAATCTGTCGCAACGTCACTCACACGGCCACATGCCATAGCATATGTCGCAACGTCACTCACTGGGCCACATGCCATAGAATATGTCACAACGTCACTCACACGGCCACATGCCATAGAATATGGCACAACGTCAGTCACTCGGCCACATGCCATAGAATCTGTCGCAACGTCACTCACACGGCCACATGCCATAGAATATGTCGCAACGTCAGTCACACGGCCACACGCCATAGAATATGTCGCAACGTCACTCACTCGGCCACATGCCATAGCATATGTCGCAACGTCAGTCACTGGGCCACATGCCATATAATATGTCGCAACGTCACTCACTCGGCCACATGCCATATAATATGTCGCAACGTCACTCACTGGGCCACATGCCATAGAATATGTCACAACGTCACTCACTGGGCCACATGTCATAAAATATGTCACGTCAGTCACTGGGACACATGCCATAGAATATGTCACAACGTCACTCACTGTGCCACATGTCATAGACTATGTCACGTCAGTCACTGGGCCACATGCCATAGAATATGTCACAACGTCACTCACTGGGCCGCATGCCATAGAATATGTCACAACGTCACTCACTGGGCCACATGTCATAGAATATGTCACAACGTCACTTACTGGGCCACATGTCATAGAATATGTCACAACGTCACTCACTCGGCAACATGCCATAGAATATGTCACAACGTCACTTACTGGGCCACCTACCATATAATATGTCACAACGTCACTCACTGGGCCACATGTCATAGAATATGTCACAACGTCACTCACTCGGCAACATGCCATAGAATATGTCACAACGTCACTTACTGGGCCACATGCCATATAATATGTCACAACGTCACTCACTGGGCCACCTACCATATAATATGTCACAACGTCACTCACTGGGCCACATGCCATATAATATGTCACAACGTCACTCACTGGGCCACCTACCATATAATATGTCACAACGTCACTCACTGGGCCACATGCCATATAATCTGTCACAACGTCACTCACACGGCCACATGCCATAGAATATGTCACAACGTCACTCACACGGCCACATGCCATAGAATATGTCGCAACGTCAGTCACTCGGCCACATGCCATAGAATATGTCGCAACGTCACTCACTCGGCCATATGCCATAGAATATGTCACAACGTCACTCACACGGCCACATGCCATAGAATCTGTCACAACGTCAGTCACTGGGCCACATGCCATATAATCTGTCACAACGTCACTCACACGGCAACATGCCATAGAATATGTCACAACGTCACTCACTGGGCCACATGCCATATAATCTGTCACAACGTCACTCACTGAGCCACATGCCATAGAATATGTCACAACGTCACTCACTGGGCCACCTACCATAGAATATGTCACAACGTCACTTACTGGGCCACCTACCATATAATATGTCACAACGTCACTCACTGGGCCACATGCCATAGAATATGTCACAACGTCACTCACACGGCCACATGCCATAGAATATGTCACAACGTCACTCACACGGCCACATGCCATAGAATATGTCGCAACGTCACTCACTCGGCCACATGCCATAGAATATGTCGCAACGTCACTCACTCGGCCACATGCCATAGAATATGTCACAACGTCACTCACACGGCCACATGCCATAGAATCTGTCACAACGTCACTCACACGGCAACATGCCATAGAATATGTCACAACGTCACTCACTGGGCCACATGCCATATAATATGTCACAACGTCACTCACTGAGCCACATGCCATATAATATGTCGCAACGTCACTCACACGGCCACATGCCATATAATCTGTCACAACGTCACTCACTGGGCCATATGCCATAGAATATGTCACGTCAGTCACTCGGCCACATGCCATATAATCTGACACAACGTCACTCACACGGCCACATGCCATATAATCTGACACAACGTCACTCACACGGCCACATGTCATATAATATGTCACAACGTCACTCACTCGGCCACATGCCATAGAATATGTCGCAACGTCAGTCCCTCGGCCACAGTCCATAGAACCTACCACGTCAGTCACTAGGGCACAGACCATAGAACCTGTCACAACATCAGCTGCAGTCCATAGAACCTGTCACATCAACCAAGTCAGCCACTGTCCATAGAACATGGTCATAATGTCAGCCACAGTCCATAGAACATGTAACGTCGGTCACTCGAACACAGAACAGGTCACAATGTTAGTCACAGTCCATAGTACCTGTAACAACGTAAGCCAATCCAAAGAACGTGTCACATAGTCAACCACTGTCCATAGACTATATCACATCAGGCCATATAACCTGTCACACGTCACTGACAATCCATAGAACCTGCCACACGTCACTGACAATCCATAGAACATGCCACACGTCACTGACAATCCATAGAACATGTCACAATGCAAGTTCATAGAACCCGTCACAACGTCCACAGAACATGTCACGTAAGCTATAATCAATAGAACCTATGACAACTTCAGCCACAGAACCAGTCACGTCAACCACAGCCCTAGAACACGTCACGCACAGTCCATAGAAACTCACATCATCGGCCAGTCCATAGAAACTGTCACATCATCGGCCAGTCCATGGAACATGTCACAATGTCTGACGCTAGTTCATAATGCCCCTCACATCAACCACATGCACAGACCAGACATCACAACTGTAACCACTTGAGCCACACACACGGCACAATGCCAACATATCAGGCAATCCCAAGAACAAGTCATATTAAACAGTTGGTCACCGATTCCCCAGAACCAGTCAAGTTAAGCACTTGGTCACGAGAACAAGTCACGTTAAGCACTTGGTCACGAGATTCCCAGAACCAGTCAAGTTAAGCACTTGGTCACGAGAACAAGTCACGTTAAGCACTTGGTCACAAGGTCCCCAGAACAAGTCACGTTAACCACTTGGTCACTGAGCTCCGTCACATAAACCACTTGATCAGCAAGTCCTCAGTACCTAGACAGATTGGTCAGCAAGTCCCCAGACAGATTGGTCAGCAAGTCCCCAGACAGATTGGTCAGCAAGTCCCCAGTACCTGGACAGATTGGTCAGCAAGTCATCAGTACCTGGACAGATTGGTCAGCAAGTCCTCAGTACCTGGACAGATTGGTTAGTAAGTCCTCAGTACCTAGACAGATTGGTCAGTAAGTCCTCAGTACCTAGACAGATTGGTCAGTAAGTCCTCAGTACCTAGACAGATTGGTCAGTAAGTCCTCAGTACCTAGACAGATTGGTCAGTAAGTCCTCAGTACCTAGACAGATTGGTCAGCAAGTCCTCAGTACCTGGACAGATTGGTCAGCAAGTCCTCAGTACCTGGACAGATTGGTCAGCAAGTCCCCAGTACCTGGACAGATTGGTCAGCAAGTCCTCAGTACCTGGACAGATTGGTCAGCAAGTCCTCAGTACCTAGACAGATTGGTCAGCAAGTCCCCAGTACCTAGACAGATTGGTCAGTAAGTCCCCAGTACCTGGACAGATTGGTCAGCAAGTCCCCAGTACCGGGACAGATTGGTCAGCAAGTCCCCAGTACCTGGACAGATTGGTCAGCAAGTCCCCAGACAGATTGGTCAGCAAGTCCCCAGTACCGGACAGATTGGTCAGCAAGTCCCCAGTACCTAGACAGATTGGTCAGCAAGTCCCAGTACCTGGACAGATTGGTCAGCAAGTCCTCAGTACCGAGACAGATTGGTCAGCAAGTCCCCAGTACCTGGACAGATTGGTCAATAAGTCCTCAGTACCTGGACAGATTGGTCAGCAAGTCCCCAGTACCTGGACAGATTGGTCAATAAGTCCCCAGTACCTGGACAGATTGGTCAGCAAGTCCTCAGTACCTGGACAGATTGGTCAGCAAGTCCCCAGACAGATTGGTCAGTAAGTCCCCAGTACCTGGACAGATTGGTCAATAAGTCCCCAGTACCTGGACAGATTGGTCAGCAAGTCCCCAGTACCTGGACAGATTGGTCAGCAAGTCCCCAGTACCTGGACAGATTGGTCAATAAGTCCTCAGTACCTGGACAGATTGGTCAGCAAGTCCCCGGTACCTGGACAGATTGGTCAATAAGTCCTCAGTACCTGGACAGATTGGTCAGCAAGTCCCCAGTACCGGGACAGATTGGTCAGCAAGTCCCCAGTACCTAGACAGATTGGTCAGCAAGTCCTCAGTACCTGGACAGATTGGTCAGCAAGTCCCCAGTACCTGGACAGATTGGTCAGCAAGTCCCCAGTACCTGGACAGATTGGTCAGCAAGTCCCCAGTACCGGGACAGATTGGTCAATAAGTCCTCAGTACCTGGACAGATTGGTCAGCAAGTCCCCAGTACCTAGACAGATTGGTCAATAAGTCCTCAGTACCTGGACAGATTGGTCAGCAAGTCCCCAGTACCTGGACAGATTGGTCATCAAGTCCCCAGTACCTGGACAGATTGGTCAATAAGTCCTCAGTACCTGGACAGATTGGTCAGCAAGTCCCCAGTACCTGGACAGATTGGTCAGCAAGTCCCCAGTACCTGGACAGATTGGTCAGCAAGTCCCCAGTACCGGGACAGATTGGTCAGCAAGTCCCCAGTACCGGGACAGATTGGTCAGCAAGTCCCCAGTACCTGGACAGATTGGTCAGCAAGTCCCCAGTACCTGGACAGATTGGTCAGCAAGTCCCCAGTACCTGGACAGATTGGTCAGCAAGTCCCCAGTACCTAGACAGATTGGTCAGCAAGTCCTCAGTACCTAGACAGATTGGTCAGCAAGTCCTCAGTACCTGGACAGATTGGTCAGCAAGTCCCCAGTACCTTGACAGATTGGTCAGTAAGTCCTCAGTACCTAGACAGATTGGTCAGCAAGTCCCCAGTACCTGGACAGATTGGTCAATAAGTCCTCAGTACCGGGACAGATTGGTCAGCAAGTCCCCAGTACCGGGACAGATTGGTCAGCAAGTCCCCAGTACCTGGACAGATTGGTCAGCAAGTCCCCAGTACCTGGACAGATTGGTCAATAAGTCCTCAGTACCTGGACAGATTGGTCAGCAAGTCCTCAGTACCTGGACAGATTGGTCAGCAAGTCCTCAGTACCTGGACAGATTGGTCAGCAAGTCCTCAGTACCTGGACAGATTGGTCAGCAAGTCCCCAGTACCTGGACAGATTGGTCAGCAAGTCCTCAGTACCTGGACAGATTGGTCAGCAAGTCCCCAGTACCTAGACAGATTGGTCAATAAGTCCTCAGTACCTGGACAGATTGGTCAGCAAGTCCCCAGTACCTGGACAGATTGGTCAGTAAGTCCCCAGTACCTGGACAGATTGGTCAGCAAGTCCCCAGTACCTGGACAGATTGGTCAGCAAGTCCTCAGTACCTGGACAGATTGGTCAGCAAGTCCCCAGACAGATTGGTCAGCAAGTCCCCAGTACCTGGACAGATTGGTCAGCAAGTCCCCAGTACCTAGACAGATTGGTCAGCAAGTCCCCAGTACCTGGACAGATTGGTCAGCAAGTCCTCAGTACCTGGACAGATTGGTCAGCAAGTCCCCAGTACCTGGACAGATTGGTCAATAAGTCCTCAGTACCTGGACAGATTGGTCAGCAAGTCCCCAGTACCTGGACAGATTGGTCAATAAGTCCCCAGTACCTGGACAGATTGGTCAGTAAGTCCCCAGTACCTGGACAGATTGGTCAGCAAGTCCTCAGTACCTGGACAGATTGGTCAGCAAGTCCCCAGACAGATTGGTCAGAAGTCCCAGTACCTGGACAGATTGGTCAGCAAGTCCCCAGTACCTGGACAGATTGGTCAGCAAGTCCCAGTACCTGGACAGATTGGTCAGCAAGTCCCAGTACCTGGACAGATTGGTCAATAAGTCCTCAGTACCTGGACAGATTGGTCAGCAAGTCCCAGTACCTGGACAGATTGGTCAGCAAGTCTCAGTACCTGGACAGATTGGTCAGCAAGTCCTCAGTACCTGGACAGATTGGTCAGCAAGTCCCCAGTACCTGGACAGATTGGTCAATAAGTCCTCAGTACCTGGACAGATTGGTCAGCAAGTCCCCAGTACCTGGACAGATTGGTCAATAAGTCCCCAGTACCTGGACAGATTGGTCAATAAGTCCCCAGTACCTGGACAGATTGGTCAGCAAGTCCTCAGTACCTGGACAGATTGGTCAGCAAGTCCCCAGACAGATTGGTCAGCAAGTCCCCAGTACCGGGACAGATTGGTCAGCAAGTCCCCAGTACCTAGACAGATTGGTCAGCAAGTCCCCAGTACCTGGACAGATTGGTCAGCAAGTCCTCAGTACCGAGACAGATTGGTCAGCAAGTCCCCAGTACCTGGACAGATTGGTCAATAAGTCTTCAGTACCTGGACAGATTGGTCAGCAAGTCCCCAGTACCTGGACAGATTGGTCAATAAGTCCCCAGTACCTGGACAGATTGGTCAATAAGTCCCCAGTACCTGGACAGATTGGTCAGCAAGTCCTCAGTACCTGGACAGATTGGTCAGCAAGTCCCCAGACAGATTGGTCAGTAAGTCCCCAGTACCTGGACAGATTGGTCAATAAGTCCCCAGTACCTAGACAGATTGGTCAGCAAGTCCCCAGTACCTGGACAGATTGGTCAGCAAGTCCCCAGTACCTGGACAGATTGGTCAATAAGTCCTCAGTACCTGGACAGATTGGTCAGCAAGTCCCCAGTACCTAGACAGATTGGTCAATAAGTCCTCAGTACCTGGACAGATTGGTCAGCAAGTCCCCAGTACCGGGACAGATTGGTCAGCAAGTCCCCAGTACCTGGACAGATTGGTCAGCAAGTCCCCAGTACCTAGACAGATTGGTCAGCAAGTCCCCAGTACCTGGACAGATTGGTCAGCAAGTCCCCAGTACCTAGACAGATTGGTCAGCAAGTCCCCAGTACCGGGACAGATTGGTCAATAAGTCCTCAGTACCTGGACAGATTGGTCAGCAAGTCCCCAGTACCTAGACAGATTGGTCAATAAGTCCTCAGTACCTGGACAGATTGGTCAGCAAGTCCCCAGTACCTAGACAGATTGGTCAGCAAGTCCCCAGTACCTGGACAGATTGGTCAATAAGTCCTCAGTACCTGGACAGATTGGTCAGCAAGTCCCCAGTACCTGGACAGATTGGTCAGCAAGTCCTCAGTACCTGGACAGATTGGTCAGCAAGTCCCCAGTACCGGGACAGATTGGTCAGCAAGTCCCCAGTACCGGGACAGATTGGTCAGCAAGTCCCCAGTACCTAGACAGATTGGTCAGCAAGTCCTCAGTACCTGGACAGATTGGTCAGCAAGTCCCCAGTACCTGGACAGATTGGTCAGCAAGTCCCCAGTACCTAGACAGATTGGTCAGCAAGTCCTCAGTACCTGGACAGATTGGTCAGCAAGTCCTCAGTACCTAGACAGATTGGTCAGCAAGTCCCCAGTACCTGGACAGATTGGTCAGTAAGTCCTCAGTACCTGGACAGATTGGTCAGCAAGTCCCCAGTACCTGGACAGATTGGTCAATAAGTCCTCAGTACCTGGACAGATTGGTCAGCAAGTCCCCAGTACCGGGACAGATTGGTCAGCAAGTCCCCAGTACCTGGACAGATTGGTCAGCAAGTCCCCAGTACCTGGACAGATTGGTCAATAAGTCCTCAGTACCTGGACAGATTGGTCAGCAAGTCCTCAGTACCTGGACAGATTGGTCAGCAAGTCCTCAGTACCTAGACAGATTGGTCAGCAAGTCTTCAGTACCTGGACAGATTGGTCAGCAAGTCCCCAGTACCTGGACAGATTGGTCAGCAAGTCCTCAGTACCTGGACAGATTGGTCAGCAAGTCCCCAGTACCTAGACAGATTGGTCAATAAGTCCTCAGTACCTGGACAGATTGGTCAGCAAGTCCCCAGTACCTGGACAGATTGGTCAGCAAGTCCTCAGTACCGGGACAGATTGGTCAGCAAGTCCTCAGTACCTGGACAGATTGGTCAGCAAGTCCTCAGTACCTGGACAGATTGGTCAGCAAGTCCTCAGTACCTGGACAGATTGGTCAGCAAGTCCTCAGTACCTGGACAGATTGGTCAGCAAGTCCCCAGTACCTGGACAGATTGGTCAATAAGTCCTCAGTACCTAGACAGATTGGTCAGCAAGTCCCCAGTACCGGGACAGATTGGTCAGCAAGTCCTCAGTACCTGGACAGATTGGTCAGCAAGTCCCCAGTACCTAGACAGATTGGTCAATAAGTCCTCAGTACCTGGACAGATTGGTCAGCAAGTCCCCAGTACCTGGACAGATTGGTCAATAAGTCCTCAGTACCTGGACAGATTGGTCAATAAGTCCTCAGTACCTGGACAGATTGGTCAGCAAGTCCTCAGTACCTAGACAGATTGGTCAATAAGTCCTCAGTACCTGGACAGATTGGTCAGCAAGTCCCCAGTACCTGGACAGATTGGTCAATAAGTCCTCAGTACCTGGACAGATTGGTCAATAAGTCCTCAGTACCTGGACAGATTGGTCAAGTCCCCAGTACCGGGACAGATTGGTCAATAAGTCCTCAGTACCTGGACAGATTGGTCAGCAAGTCCTCAGTACCTAGACAGATTGGTCAGCAAGTCCCCAGTACCTAGACAGATTGGTCAATAAGTCCTCAGTACCTGGACAGATTGGTCAGCAAGTCCCCAGTACCTGGACAGATTGGTCAATAAGTCCTCAGTACCTGGACAGATTGGTCAGCAAGTCCCCAGTACCTGGACAGATTGGTCAGCAAGTCCTCAGTACCTGGACAGATTGGTCAGCAAGTCCCCAGTACCTAGACAGATTGGTCAATAAGTCCTCAGTACCTGGACAGATTGGTCAGCAAGTCCCCAGTACCTGGACAGATTGGTCAGCAAGTCCCCAGTACCTGGACAGATTGGTCAGTAAGTCCCCAGTACCTAGACAGATTGGTCAGCAAGTCCCCAGTACCTGGACAGATTGGTCAATAAGTCCTCAGTACCTGGACAGATTGGTCAAGTCCCAGTACCTGGACAGATTGGTCAGCAAGTCCCCAGTACCTGGACAGATTGGTCAGCAAGTCCCCAGTACCGGGACAGATTGGTCAGCAAGTCCCCAGTACCTGGACAGATTGGTCAGTAAGTCCTCAGTACCGAGACAGATTGGTCAGCAAGTCCCCAGTACCTGGACAGATTGGTCAATAAGTCCTCAGTACCTGGACAGATTGGTCAGCAAGTCTTCAGTACCGGGACAGATTGGTCAGCAAGTCCTCAGTACCTAGACAGATTGGTCAGCAAGTCTTCAGTACCGGGACAGATTGGTCAGCAAGTCCTCAGTACCTAGACAGATTGGTCAATAAGTCCTCAGTACCTGGACAGATTGGTCAGCAAGTCCCCAGTACCTAGACAGATTGGTCAATAAGTCCTCAGTACCTGGACAGATTGGTCAGCAAGTCCCCAGTACCTAGACAGATTGGTCAATAAGTCCTCAGTACCTGGACAGATTGGTCAGTAAGTCCCCAGTACCTGGACAGATTGGTCATCAAGTCCCCAGTACCGGGACAGATTGGTCAGCAAGTCCCCAGTACCTGGACAGATTGGTCAATAAGTCCTCAGTACCGGGACAGATTGGTCAGCAAGTCCCCCAGTACCGGGACAGATTGGTCAATAAGTCCTCAGTACCTGGACAGATTGGTCAAAATCTCAGTACCTGGACAGATTGGTCAGCAAGTCCCCAGTACCTGGACAGATTGGTCAATAAGTCCCCAGTACCTGGACAGATTGGTCAATAAGTCCTCAGTACCTGGACAGATTGGTCAGCAAGTCCTCAGTACCTGGACAGATTGGTCAGCAAGTCCCCAGACAGATTGGTCAGCAAGTCCCCAGTACCGGGACAGATTGGTCAGCAAGTCCCCAGTACCTAGACAGATTGGTCAGCAAGTCCCCAGTACCTGGACAGATTGGTCAGCAAGTCCTCAGTACCTAGACAGATTGGTCAGCAAGTCCCCAGTACCTGGACAGATTGGTCAATAAGTCCTCAGTACCTGGACAGATTGGTCAGCAAGTCCCCAGTACCTGGACAGATTGGTCAATAAGTCCCCAGTACCTGGACAGATTGGTCAATAAGTCCCCAGTACCTGGACAGATTGGTCAGCAAGTCCTCAGTACCTGGACAGATTGGTCAGCAAGTCCCAGAAGTCCCCAGTACCTGGACAGATTGGTCAATAAGTCCTCAGTACCTGGACAGATTGGTCAGCAAGTCCCCAGTACCGGGACAGATTGGTCAATAAGTCCTCAGTACCTGGACAGATTGGTCAGCAAGTCCCCAGTACCTAGACAGATTGGTCAATAAGTCCTCAGTACCTGGACAGATTGGTCAGCAAGTCCCCAGTACCTGGACAGATTGGTCAGCAAGTCCCCAGTACCTGGACAGATTGGTCAATAAGTCCTCAGTACCTGGACAGATTGGTCAGCAAGTCCCCAGTACCTGGACAGATTGGTCAGCAAGTCCTCAGTACCTGGACAGATTGGTCAGCAAGTCCCCAGTACCGGGACAGATTGGTCAGCAAGTCCCCAGTACCGGGACAGATTGGTCAGCAAGTCCCCAGTACCTGGACAGATTGGTCAGCAAGTCCCAGTACCTGGACAGATTGGTCAGCAAGTCCTCAGTACCTGGACAGATTGGTCAGCAAGTCCCCAGTACCTGGACAGATTGGTCAGCAAGTCCTCAGTACCTGGACAGATTGGTCAGCAAGTCCTCAGTACCTGGACAGATTGGTCAGCAAGTCCCCAGTACCTGGACAGATTGGTCAGTAAGTCCTCAGTACCGGACAGATTGGTCAGCAAGTCCCAGTACCTGGACAGATTGGTCAGCAAGTCCTCAGTACCGGACAGATTGGTCAAAAGTCCCCAGTACCTGGACAGATTGGTCAGCAAGTCCCAGTACCTGGACAGATTGGTCAGCAAGTCCCAGTACCTGGACAGATTGGTCAATAAGTCCTCAGTACCTGGACAGATTGGTCAGCAAGTCCTCAGTACCTGGACAGATTGGTCAGCAAGTCCCCAGTACCGGGACAGATTGGTCAGCAAGTCCCCAGTACCTGGACAGATTGGTCAGTAAGTCCTCAGTACCTAGACAGATTGGTCAGCAAGTCCCCAGTACCTGGACAGATTGGTCAGCAAGTCCCCAGTACCTAGACAGATTGGTCAGTAAGTCCTCAGTACCTGGACAGATTGGTCAGCAAGTCCCCAGTACCTGGACAGATTGGTCAATAAGTCCTCAGTACCTGGACAGATTGGTCAGCAAGTCCTCAGTACCTGGACAGATTGGTCAGCAAGTCCTCAGTACCTGGACAGATTGGTCAGTAAGTCTCAGTACCACAAGTCCCCAGTACCTGGACAGATTGGTCAGCAAGTCCCCAGTACCTGGACAGATTGGTCAGCAAGTCCCCAGTACCGGGACAGATTGGTCAGCAAGTCCCCAGTACCTGGACAGATTGGTCAGTAAGTCCTCAGTACCTAGACAGATTGGTCAGCAAGTCCTCAGTACCTGGACAGATTGGTCAGCAAGTCCTCAGTACCTAGACAGATTGGTCAGCAAGTCCCCAGTACCGGGACAGATTGGTCAATAAGTCCTCAGTACCTGGACAGATTGGTCAAGTCCCCAGTACCTGGACAGATTGGTCAGCAAGTCCTCAGTACCTGGACAGATTGGTCAGCAAGTCCTCAGTACCTGGACAGATTGGTCAGCAAGTCCCCAGTACCTAGACAGATTGGTCAATAAGTCCTCAGTACCTGGACAGATTGGTCAGCAAGTCCCCAGTACCTGGACAGATTGGTCAGCAAGTCCCCAGTACCTGGACAGATTGGTCAGTAAGTCCCCAGTACCTGGACAGATTGGTCAGCAAGTCCTCAGTACCTGGACAGATTGGTCAGCAAGTCCCCAGTACCTGGACAGATTGGTCAATAAGTCCTCAGTACCTGGACAGATTGGTCAGCAAGTCCCCAGTACCTGGACAGATTGGTCAGCAAGTCCCCAGTACCTGGACAGATTGGTCAGTAAGTCCCCAGTACCTGGACAGATTGGTCAGCAAGTCCTCAGTACCTGGACAGATTGGTCAGCAAGTCCCCAGTACCTAGACAGATTGGTCAATAAGTCCTCAGTACCTGGACAGATTGGTCAGCAAGTCCCCAGTACCTGGACAGATTGGTCAGCAAGTCCCCAGTACCTGGACAGATTGGTCAGTAAGTCCCCAGTACCTAGACAGATTGGTCAGCAAGTCCCCAGTACCGGGACAGATTGGTCAATAAGTCCTCAGTACCTGGACAGATTGGTCAAGTCCCCAGTACCTGGACAGATTGGTCAGCAAGTCCCCAGTACCTGGACAGATTGGTCAGCAAGTCCTCAGTACCTGGACAGATTGGTCAGCAAGTCCCCAGTACCTGGACAGATTGGTCAGTAAGTCCTCAGTACCTAGACAGATTGGTCAGCAAGTCCCCAGTACCTGGACAGATTGGTCAGCAAGTCCCCAGTACCTGGACAGATTGGTCAATAAGTCCTCAGTACCTGGACAGATTGGTCAGCAAGTCTTCAGTACCGGGACAGATTGGTCAGCAAGTCCTCAGTACCTAGACAGATTGGTCAGCAAGTCTTCAGTACCGGGACAGATTGGTCAGCAAGTCCTCAGTACCTAGACAGATTGGTCAATAAGTCCTCAGTACCTGGACAGATTGGTCAGCAAGTCCCCAGTACCTAGACAGATTGGTCAATAAGTCCTCAGTACCTGGACAGATTGGTCAGCAAGTCCCCAGTACCTGGACAGATTGGTCAATAAGTCCTCAGTACCTGGACAGATTGGTCAGTAAGTCCCCAGTACCTGGACAGATTGGTCATCAAGTCCCCAGTACCGGGACAGATTGGTCAGCAAGTCCCCAGTACCTGGACAGATTGGTCAATAAGTCCTCAGTACCGGGACAGATTGGTCAGCAAGTCCCCCAGTACCGGGACAGATTGGTCAATAAGTCCTCAGTACCTGGACAGATTGGTCAAGTCCCCAGTACCGGGACAGATTGGTCAATAAGTCCTCAGTACCTGGATAGATTGGTCAGCAAGTCCTCAGTACCTAGACAGATTGGTCAGCAAGTCCTCAGTACCTGGACAGATTGGTCAGCAAGTCCTCAGTACCTAGACAGATTGGTCAGCAAGTCCCCAGTACCGGGACAGATTGGTCAATAAGTCCTCAGTACCTGGACAGATTGGTCAGCAAGTCCTCAGTACCTAGACAGATTGGTCAGCAAGTCCTCAGTACCTGGACAGATTGGTCAGCAAGTCCCCAGTACCTAGACAGATTGGTCAATAAGTCCTCAGTACCTGGACAGATTGGTCAGCAAGTCCCCAGTACCTGGACAGATTGGTCAATAAGTCCCCAGTACCTGGACAGATTGGTCAATAAGTCCTCAGTACCTGGACAGATTGGTCAGCAAGTCTTCAGTACCGGGACAGATTGGTCAATAAGTCCTCAGTACCTGGACAGATTGGTCAGCAAGTCTTCAGTACCGGGACAGATTGGTCAGCAAGTCCCCAGTACCGGGACAGATTGGTCAATAAGTCCTCAGTACCTGGACAGATTGGTCAGCAAGTCCCCAGTACCTAGACAGATTGGTCAGTAAGTCCTCAGTACCTGGACAGATTGGTCAGCAAGTCCTCAGTACCTAGACAGATTGGTCAGCAAGTCCCCAGTACCTGGACAGATTGGTCAGCAAGTCCCCAGTACCTGGACAGATTGGTCAATAAGTCCTCAGTACCTGGACAGATTGGTCAGCAAGTCCCCAGTACCGGGACAGATTGGTCAGCAAGTCCTCAGTACCTGGACAGATTGGTCAGCAAGTCCCCAGTACCTGGACAGATTGGTCAATAAGTCCCCAGTACCTGGACAGATTGGTCAGCAAGTCCTCAGTACCTAGACAGATTGGTCAGCAAGTCCTCAGTACCTGGACAGATTGGTCAGCAAGTCCCCAGTACCTAGACAGATTGGTCAATAAGTCCTCAGTACCTGG
>CM026390.1:16062510-16080258 GCA_014843695.1 Archivesica marissinica | reverse complement strand
AGTACAGTCTGTAACCTAACCAAGCTAGTACAATCTGTAACCTAACCAAGCTAGTACAGTATGTAACCTAACCAAGCTAATACAGTATGTAACCTAACCAAGCTAGTACAGTATGTAACCTAAACAAGCTAGTACAGTATGTAACCTAACCAAGCTAGTACAGTATGTAACCTAACCAAGCTAGTACAGTCTGTAACCTAACCAAGCTAGTACAGTATGTAACCTAACCAAGCTAGTACAGTATGTAACCTATCCAAGCTAGTACAGTCTATAACCTAACCAAGCTAGTGCATTATGTAACCTAACCAAGCTAGTACAGTATGTAACCTAACCAAGCTAGTACAGTCTGTAACCTAACCAAGTTAGTACAGTATGTAACCTAACCAAGCTAGTACAGTATGTAACCTAACCAAGCTAGTACAGTATGTAACCTAACCAAGCTAGTACAGTAGGTAACCTAACCAAGCTAGTACAGTATGTAACCTAACCAAGCTAGTACAGTCTGTAACCTAACTAAGCTAGTACAGTATGTAAACTAACCAAGCTAGTACAGTATGTAACCTAACCAAGCTAGTACAGTATGTAACCTAACCAAGCTAGTACAGTATGTAGCCTAACCAAGCTAGTACAGTCTGTAACCTAACCAAGCTAGTACATTCTGTAACCTAACCAAGCTAGTACAGTATGTAACCTAACCAAGCTAGTACAGTCTGTAACCTAACCAAGCTAGTACAGTATGTAACCTAACCAAGCTAGTACAGTATGTAACCTAACCAAGCTAGTACAGTATATAACCTAACCAAGCTAGTACATTATGTAACCTAACCAAGCTAGTACAGTCTGTAACATAACCAAGCTAGTACAGTATGTAACCTAACCAAGCTAGTACAGTATGTAACCTAACCAAGCTAGTACAGTATGTAACCTAACCAAGCTAGTACAGTATGTAACCTAACCAAGCTAGTACAGAATGTAACCTAACAAAGCTAGTACATTATGTAACCTAACCAAGCTAGTACAGTCTGTAACCTAACCAAGCTAGTACATTCTGAAACCTAACCAAGCTAGTACAGTCTGTAACCTAACCAAGCTAGTACAGTCTGTAACCTAACCAAGCTAGTACAATCTGTAACCTAACCAAGCTAGTACAGTATGTAACCTAACCAAGCTAATACAGTATGTAACCTAACCAAGCTAGTACAGTATGTAACCTAACCAAGCTAGTACAGTATGTAACCTAACCAAGCTAGTACAGTATGTAACCTAACCAAGCTAGTACAGTCTGTAACCTAACCAAGCTAGTACAGTAGGTAACCTAACCAAGCTAGTACAGTATGTAACCTATCCAAGCTAGTACAGTCTATAACCTAACCAAGCTAGTACAGTATGTAACCTAACCAAGCTAGTACAGTCTGTAACCTAACCAAGCTAGTACAGTATGTAACCTAACCAAGCTAGTACATTATGTAACCTATCCAAGCTAGTACAGTCTATAACCTAATCAAGCTAGTGCATTATGTAACCTAACCAAGCTAGTACATTATGTAACCTAACCAAGCTAGTACAGTCTGTAACCTAACCAAGTTAGTACAGTCTGTAACCTAACCAAGCTAGTACAGTATGTAACCTAACCAAGCTAGTACAGTATGTAATCTAACCAAGCTAGTACAGTAGGTAACCTAACCAAGCTAGTACAGTATGTAACCTAACCAAGCTAGTACAGTCTGTAACCTAACTAAGCTAGTACAGTATGTAAACTATCCAAGCTAGTACAGTATGTAACCTAACCAAGCTAGTACAGTATGTAACCTAACCAAGCTAGTACAGTCTGTAACCTAACCAAGTTAGTACAGTATGTAACCTAACCAAGCTAGTACAGTCTGTAACCTAACCAAGCTAGTACAGTCTGTAACCTAACCAAGCTAGTACAGTCTGTAACCTAACCAAGCTAGTACCGTCTGTAACCTAACCAAGCTAGTACAGTATGTAACCTAACCAAGCTAGTACAGTAATTAACCTAACCAAGCTAGTACAGTCTGTAACCTAACCAAGCTAGTACAGTATGTAACCTAACCACGCTAGTACAGTATGTAACCTATCCAAGCTAGTACAGTCTGTAACCTAACCAAGCTAGTACAGTATGTAACCTAACCAAGCTAGTACATTCTGTAACCTAACCAAGCTAGTACAGTATGTAACCTAACCAAGCTAGTACAGTCTGTAACCTAACCAAACTAGTACAATCTGTAACCTAACCAAGCTAGTACAGTCTGTAACCTAACTAAGCTAGTACAGTCTGTACCCTAACCAAGCTAGTACAGTCTGTAACCTAACCAAGCTAGTACAGTCTGTAACCTAACCAAGCTAGTACAGTATGTAACCTAACCAAGCTAGTACAGTATGTAACCTAACCAAGCTAGTACAGTATGTAACCTAACCATGCTAGTACAGTATGTAACCTAACCAAGCTAGTACAGTCTGTAACCTAACCAAGCTAGTACAGTATGTAACCTAACCAAGCTAGTACAGTATGTAACCTAACCAAGCTAGTACAGTCTGTAACCTAACCAAGCTAGTACAGTCTGTAACCTAACCAAGCTAGTACAGTCTGTGACCTAACCAAGCTAGTACAGTCTGTAACCTAACCAAGCTAGTACATTATGTAACCTAACCAAGCTAGTACAGTCTGTAACCTAACCAAGCTAGTACAGTCTGTAACCTAACCAAACTAGTACAGTATGTAACCTAACCAAGCTAGTACAGTATGTAACCTAACCAAGCTAGTACCGTATGTAACCTAACCAAGTTAATACAGTATGTAACCTAACCAAGCTAGTACAGTCTGTAACCTAACCAAGCTAGTACAGTATGTAAACTAACCAAGCTAATACAGTATGTAACCTAACCAAGCTAGTACAGTCTATAACCTAACCAAGCTAGTACATAATGTAACCTAACCAAGTTAGTATAGTATGTAACCTAACCCAGCTGGTACAATCTGTAACCTAACCAAGCTAGTACAGTATGTAACCTAACCAAGCTAATACAGTATGTAACCTAACCAAGCTAGTACAGTATGTAACCTAACCAAGCTAGTACCGTATGTAACCTAATCAAGCTAGTACAGTATGTAACCTAACCAAGCTAGTACAATCTGTAACCTAACCAAGCTAGTACAGTCTGAAACCTAACCAAGCTAGTAGAGTCTGTAACCTAACCAAGCTAGTACAGTCTGTAACCTAACCAAGCTAGTACAATCTGTAACCTAACCAAGCTAGTACCATATGTAACCTAACCAAGCTAATACAGTATGTAACCTAACCAAGCTAGTACAGTATGTAACCTAACCAAGCTAGTACAGTATGTAACCTAACCAAGCTAGTACAGTATGTAACCTAACCAAGCTAGTACAGTCTGTAACCTAACCAAGCTAGTACAGTATGTAACCTAACCAAGCTAGTACAGTATGTAACCTAACCAAGCTAGTACAGTCTATAACCTAACCAAGCTAGTGCATTATGTAACCTAACCAAGCTAGTACAGTCTGTAACCTAACCAAGCTAGTACAGTCTGTTACCTAACCAGGCTAGTACAGTATGTAACCTAACCAAGCTAGTACAGTATGTAACCTAACCAAGCTAGTACAGTATGTAACCTAACCAAGCTAGTACAGTAGGTAACCTAACAAAGCTAGTACAGTATGTAACCTAACCAAGCTAGTACAGTCTGTAACCTAACCAAGCTAGTACAGTATGTAAACTAACCAAGCTAGTACAGTATGTAACCTAACCAAGCTAGTACAGTATGTAACCTAACCAAGCTAGTACAGTCTGTAACCTAACCAAGCTAGTACAGTATGTAACCTAACCAAGCTAGTACAGTCTATAACCTAACCAAGCTAGTACAGTCTGTAACCTAACCGAGCTAGTACAGTATGTAACCTAACCAAGCTAGTACAGTCTGTAACCTAACCAAGCTAGTACAGTCTGTAACCTAACCAAGCTAGTACAGTATGTAACCTAACCAAGCTAAGCTAGTACAGTCTGTAACATAACCAAGCTAGTACCAAATGTATCTGATTGAGAATCATAATGTTATCAAATAATTATCATTCTAAAATGATCGACAAAAGAAAGAGCTTGGAATGTATTCAACTAGAACAGAGCTTGGAATGTATTTAACTAGAACAGAGCTTGGAATGTATTCAACTAGTACAGAGTTTGGAATGTATTCTACTAGAACAGAGCTTGGAATGTATTCAACTAGTACAGAGCTTGGAATGTATTCAACTAGAACAGAGCTTGGAATGTATTCAACTAGTACAGAGCTTGGAATGTATTCAACTAGTACAGAGCTTGGAATGTATTCAACTAGAACAGAGCTTGGAATGTATTCAACTAGAACAGAGCTTGGAATGTATTCAACTAATACAGAGCTTGGAATGTATTCAACTAGAACAGAGCTTGGAATGTATTCAACTAGAACAGAGCTTGGAATGTATTCAACTAGTACAGAGCTTGGAATGTATTCAACTAGAACAGAGCTTGGAATGTATTCAACTAGAACAGAGCGTGGAATGTATTCAACTAGAACAGAGCTTGGAATGTATTCAACTAGTACAGAGCTTGGAATGTATTCAACTAGAACAGAGCTTGGAATGTATTCAACTAGTACAGAGCTTGGAATGTATTCAACTAGTACAGAGCTTGGAATGTATTCAACTAGAACAGAGCTTGGAATGTATTCAACTAGAACAGAGCTTGGAATGTATTCAACTAATACAGAGCTTGGAATGTATTCAACTAGAACAGAGCTTGGAATGTATTCAACTAGAACAGAGCTTGGAATGTATTCAACTAGTACAGAGCTTGGAATGTATTCAACTAGAACAGAGCTTGGAATGTATTCAACTAGAACAGAGCGTGGAATGTATTCAACTAGAACAGAGCTTGGAATGTATTCAACTAGTACAGAGCTTGGAATGTATTCAACTAGAACAGAGCTTGGAATGTATTCAACTAGAACAGAGCTTGGAATGTATTCAACTAGAACAGAGCTTGGAATGTATTCAACTAGACTATAATTTAGCCTGGGGTTTCTGAAGCTTGTGTTAATAAATCGAAGCACCAACATTAGATTGTGTTGTCTCTACCTTTCTTTCTGAGACTTTCCATAACGTTATCTCGAGTGTCAGCATCTTTAAAGTCCACGGAACAGAATGTGCCAAGTCCCCGTGCTTTACTCAGCATACCAGGGTACTTCTCCTTAAATTCATAAATCTATTATAATACACAATACATAATTACAGCTAGAATGTACAAGCATTGTTCCCAGTCCATATTCTGTACATACATTCATCAATGGCGTTCTATGAATTAATGGCCGGAACCAATGAATCGTGAAGTATACTGCTTCAATAGTCATCTCCACTATGTCCTTGTCACTGCGTATGTCCATGTCACTGCGTATGTCCGTGTCACTGGGTGTGTACATGTCACTGTGTGTGTCCGTGTCACTGCGTGTGTCCGTGTCACTGTGTATGTCCGTGTCACTGCGTGTGTCCGTGTCACTGCGTGTGTCCGTGTCAATGCGTGTGTCCATGTCACTGTGTGTGTCCGTGTCACTGTGTGTGTTCGTGTCACTGTGTATGTCAGTGTCACTGTGTGTGTCCATGTCACTGTGTATGTCCGTGTCACTGTGTGTGTCCATGTCACTGCATGTGTTCATGTCACTGTGTATGTCCGTGTCACTGCATGTGTTCGTGTCACTGTGTATGTCCGTGTCACTGCGTGTGTCCGTGTCAATGCGTGTGTCCGTGTCACTGTGTATGTCCGTGTCACTGTGTGTGTCCATGTCACTGCGTGTGTCCGTGTCACTGTGTATGTCCGTGTCACTGCGTGTGTCCGTGTCACTGCGTGTGTCCGTATCACTGTGTATGTCCGTGTCACTGTGTATGTCCGTGTCACTGCGTATGTCTGTGTCACTGTGTATGTCAGTGTCACTGTGTATGTCCGTGTCACTGCGTGTGTCCGTGTCACTACGTGTGTCCGTGTCACTGCGTATGTCCGTGTCACAGTGTATGTCCGTGTCACAGTGTATGTCCGTGTCATTGCGTGTGTCCGTATCACTGTGTATGTCCGTGTCACTGTGTATGTAACTGTCACTGCGCATGTCCGTGTCACTGCGTATGTCCGTGTCACTGTGTGTGTCCGTGTCACTGTGTATGTCAGTGTCACTGTGTATGTCCGTGTCACTGCGTGTGTCCGTGTCACTGCGTGTGTCCGTGTCACTGCGTGTGTCCGTGTCACTGCGTGTGTCCGTGTCACTGTGTGTGTCCGTGTCACTGCGCTCGTCCGTGTCACTGCGTGTGTCCGTGTTACTGCGTATGTCCGTGTCACTGTGTGTGTCCGTGTCACTGCGTGTGTACATGTCACTGTGTGTGTCCGTGTCACTGCGTGTGTCCGTGTCACTGCGTGTGTCCATGGCACTGCGTGTGTCCGTGTCACTGCGTGTGTCTGTGTCACTGTGTATGTCCGTGTCACTGCGTGTGTCCATGTCACTGCGTGTGTCCGTGTCACTGCGTGTGTCTGTGTCACTGTGTATGTCCGTGTCACTGCGTGTGTCCATGTCACTGCGTGTGTCTGTGTCACTGTGTATGTCCATGTCACTGCGTATGTCCGTGTCACTGTGTATGTCCGTGTCAATGCATGTGTCCATGTCACTGCGTGTGTCCGTGTCACTGCGTGTGTCTGTGTCACTGTGTATGTCCGTGTCACTGCGTGTGTCCATGTCACTGTGTATGTCCGTGTCACTGTGTGTGTCCGTGTCACTGCGTGTGTCCGTGTCACTGCGTGTGACCATGTCACTGCGTATGTCCGTGTCAATGCGTGTGTCCATGTCACTGTGTGTGTCCGTGTCACTGCGTGTGTCCGTGTCACTGTGTGTGTCCGTGTCACTGTGTGTGTCCGTGTCACTGCGTGTGTCCGTGTCACTGTGTGTGTCCGTGTCACTGCGTGTGTCCGTGTCACTGTGTGTGTCCGTGTCACTGCGTGTGTCCGTGTCACTGTGTGTGTCCGTGTCACTGCGTGTGTCCGTGTCACTGCGTGTGTCCATGTCACTGCGTATGTCCGTGTCAATGCGTGTGTCCATGTCATTGCGTGTGTCCGTGTCACTGCGTATGTCCGTGTCACTGTGTGTGTCCGTGTCACTGTGTATGTCGGTGTCACTGTGTATGTCCGTGTCACTGCGTGTGTCCGTGTCACTGCGTGTGTCCGTGTCACTGCGTGTGTCCGTGTCACTGCGTGTGTCCGTATCACTGCGTGTGTCCGTGTCACTGTGTGTGTCCGTGTCACTACGCTCGTCCGTGTTACTGCGTGTGTCCGTGTTACTGCGTGTGTCCATGTCACTGTGTATGTCCGTGTCATTGCGTGTGTCCGTGTCACTGTGTATGTCCGTGTCACTGCGTGTGTCCGTGTCACTGCGTGTGTCCGTGTCACTGCGTGTGTCCGTATCACTGTGTATGTCCGTGTCACTGTGTATGTCCGTGTCACTGCGTATGTCTGTGTCACTGTGTATGTCAGTGTCACTGTGTATGTCCGTGTCACTGCGTGTGTCCGTGTCACTACGTGTGTCCGTGTCACTGCGTATGTCCGTGTCACAGTGTATGTCCGTGTCACAGTGTATGTCCGTGTCATTGCGTGTGTCCGTGTCACTGCGTGTGTCCGTATCACTGTGTATGTCCGTGTCACTGTGTATGTAACTGTCACTGCGCATGTCCGTGTCACTGCGTGTGTCCGTGTCACTGTGTATGTCAGTGTCACTGTGTATGTCCGTGTCACTGCGTGTGTCCGTGTTACTGCGTATGTCCGTGTCACTGTGTGTGTCCGTTTCACTGCGTGTGTACATGTCACTGTGTGTGTCCGTGTCACTGCGTGTGTCCGTGTCACTGCGTGTGTCCATGGCACTGCGTGTGTCCGTGTCACTGCGTGTGTCTGTGTCACTGTGTATGTCCGTGTCACTGCGTGTGTCCATGTCACTGCGTGTGTCCGTGTCACTGCGTGTGTCTGTGTCACTGTGTATGTCCGTGTCACTGCGTGTGTCCATGTCACTGCGTGTGTCTGTGTCACTGTGTATGTCCATGTCACTGCGTATGTCCGTGTCACTGTTTATGTCCGTGTCAATGCGTGTGTCCATGTCACTGCGTGTGTCCGTGTCACTGCGTGTGTCTGTGTCACTGTGTATGTCCATGTCACTGTGTATGTCCGTGTCACTGTGTGTGTCCGTGTCACTGCGTGTGTCCGTGTCACTGCGTGTGTCCATGTCACTGCGTATGTCCGTGTCAATGCGTGTGTCCATGTCACTGTGTGTGTCCGTGTCACTGCGTGTGTCCGTGTCACTGTGTGTGTCCGTGTCACTGTGTGTGTCCGTGTCACTGCGTGTGTCCGTGTCACTGTGTGTGTCCGTGTCACTGTGTGTGTCCGTGTCACTGTGTGTGTCCGTGTCACTGTGTGTGTCCGTGTCACTGCGTGTGTCCGTGTCACTGTGTGTGTCCGTGTCACTGCGTGTGTCCGTGTCACTGTGTGTGTCCGTGTCACTGCGTGTGTCCGTGTCACTGTGTGTGTCCGTGTCACTGCGTGTGTCCGTGTCACTGCGTGTGTCCATGTCACTGCGTATGTCCGTGTCAATGCGTGTGTCCATGTCATTGCGTGTGTCCGTGTCACTGCGTATGTCCGTGTCACTGTGTGTGTCCGTGTCACTGTGTATGTCCGTGTCACTGTGTATGTCCGTGTCACTGCGTGTGTCCGTGTCACTGCGTGTGTCCGTGTCACTGCGTGTGTCCGTGTCACTGCGTGTGTCCGTATCACTGCGTGTGTCCGTGTCACTGTGTGTGTCCGTGTCACTACGCTCGTCCGTGTTACTGCGTGTGTCCGTGTTACTGCGTGTGTCCATGTCACTGTGTATGTCCGTGTCATTGCGTGTGTCCGTGTCACTGTGTATGTCCGTGTCACTGCGTGTGTCCGTGTCACTGTGTATGTCCGTGTCACTGTGTGTGTCCATGTCACTGCATGTGTTCATGTCACTGTGTATGTCCGTGTCACTGCATGGTCGTGTCACTGTGTATGTCCGTGTCACTGCGTGTGTCCGTGTCACTGTGTATGTCCGTGTCACTGTGTGTGTCCGTGTCACTGCGTGTGTCCGTGTCACTGTGTATGTCCGTGTCACTGCGTGTGTCCGTGTCACTGCGTGTGTCCGTGTCACTGCGTGTGTCCGTGTCACTGTGTGTGTCCGTGTCACTGTGTGTGTTCGTGTCACTGTATATGTCCGTGTCACTGTGTGTGTCCATGTCACTGTGTATGTCCGTGTCACTGTGTGTGTGCATGTCACTGCATGTGTTCATGTCACTGTGTATGTCCGTGTAACTGTGTGTGTCCATGTCACTGCGTGTGTCCGTGTCACTGTGTGTGTTCGTGTCACTGTGAATGTCCGTGTCACTGTGTATGTCCGTGTCACTGTGTATGTCCGTTTCACTGTGTATGTCCATGTCACTGTGTATGTCCGTGTCACTGTGTGTGTTCGTGTCACTGTGTATCTCCGTGTCACTGTGTGTGTCCATGTCACTGCATTTGTCCGTGTCAGTGTGTGTGTCCGTGTCACTGCGTGTGTCCGTGTCATTGCGTGTGTCCGTGTCACTGCGTGTGTCCGTGTCACTGTGTATGTCCGTGTCACTGTGTATGTCCGTGTCACTGCGTATGTCTGTGTCACTGTGTATGTCAGTGTCACTGTGTATGTCCGTGTCACTGCGTGTGTCCGTGTCACTGCGTATATCCGTGTCACTGCGTGTGTCCGTGTCACTGTGTGTGTCCATGTCACTGCGTGTGTCCGTGTCACTGCATGTGTTCTTGTCACTGTGTATGTACGTGTCACTGCGTGTGTCCCTGTCAATGCGTGTGTCCGTGTCACTGTGTATGTCCGTGTCACTGTGTGAGTCCATGTCACTGCGTGTGTCCGTGTCAATGCGTGTGTCCGTGTCACTGTGTATGTCCGTGTCACTGCGTGTGTCCATGTCACTGTGTATGACCGTGTCACTGTGTGTGTCCATGTCACTGCATGTGTTCGTGTCACTGTGTATGTCCGTGTCACTGTGTGTCCATGTCACTGCGTGTGTCCGTGTCACTGTGTGTGTTCGTGTCACTGTGAATGTCCGTGTCACTGTGTATGTCCGTGTCACTGCGTGTGTCCGTGTCACTGCGTGTTCCGTGTCACTGCGTGTGTCTATGTCACTGTGTATGTCCGTGTCATTGCGTGTGTCCGTGTCACTGCGTGTGTCCGTGTCACTGCGTGTGTCCGTGTCACTGCGTGTGTCCGTGTCACTGCATGTGTCGTGTCACTGTGTATGTCCATGTCACTGCGTGTGTCCGTGTCACTGTGTGTGTCCGTGTCACTGCCTGTGTCCGTGTCATTACGTGTGTCCGTGTCACTGCGTGTGTCCGTGTCACTGTGTGTGTCCATGTCACTGCGTGTGTCCGTGTCACTGTGTATGTCCGTGTCACTGGGTGTGTCCTTGTCACTGCGTGTGTCCGTGTCACTGCGTGTGTCCGTGTCACTGTGTGTGTCCGTGTCACTGTGTGTGTGTGTCACTGTGTATGTCCGTGTCACTGTGTGTGTCCATGTCACTGTGTATGTCCGTGTCACTGTGTGTGTCCATGTCACTGCATGTGTTCATGTCACTGTGTATGTCCGTGTCACTGCATGTGTTCGTGTCACTGTGTATGTCCGTGTCACTGCGTGTGTCCGTGTCAATGCGTGTGTCCGTGTCACTGTGTATGTCCGTGTCACTGTGTGTGTCCATGTCACTGCGTGTGTCCGTGTCACTGTGTATGTCCGTGTCACTGCGTGTGTCCGTGTCACTGCGTGTGTCCGTGTCAATGCGTGTGTCCGTGTCACTGTGTGTGTCCGTGTCACTGTGTGTGTTCGTGTCACTGTGTATGTCCGTGTCACTGTGTGTGTCCATGTCACTGTGTATGTCCGTGTCACTGTGTGTGTCCATGTCACTGCATGTGTTCATGTCACTGTGTATGTCCGTGTCACTGTGTGTGTCCATGTCACTGCGTGTGTCCGTGTCACTGTGTGTGTTCGTGTCACTGTGAATGTCCGTGTCACTGTGTATGTCCGTGTCACTGTGTATGTCCGTTTCACTGTGTATGTCCATGTCACTGTGTATGTCCGTGCCACTGTGTGTGTTCGTGTCACTGTGTATCTCCGTGTCACTGTGTGTGTCCATGTCACTGCATTTGTCCGTGTCAGTGTGTGTGTCCGTGTCACTGCGTGTGTCCGTGTCATTGCGTGTGTCCGTGTCACTGCGTGTGTCCGTGTCACTGTGTATGTCCGTGTCACTGCGTATGTCTGTGTCACTGTGTATGTCAGTGTCACTGTGTATGTCCGTGTCACTGCGTGTGTCCGTGTCACTGCGTATGTCCGTGTCACTGCGTGTGTCCGTGTCACTGTGTGTGTCCATGTCACTGCGTGTGTCCGTGTCACTGCATGTGTTCTTGTCACTGTGTATGTACGTGTCACTGCGTGTGTCCCTGTCAATGCGTGTGTCCGTGTCACTGTGTATGTCCGTGTCACTGTGTGAGTCCATGTCACTGCGTGTGTCCGTGTCAATGCGTGTGTCCGTGTCACTGTGTATGTCCGTGTCACTGCATGTGTCCATGTCACTGTGTATGTCCGTGTCACTGTGTGTGTCCATGTCACTGCATGTGTTCGTGTCACTGTGTATGTCCGTGTCACTGTGTGTGTCCATGTCACTACGTTTGTCCGTATCACTGTATGTGTTCGTGTCACTGTGAATGTCCGTGTCACTGTGTATGTCCGTATCACTGTGTATGTCCGTGTCACTGTGTGTGTCCATGTCTCTGCGTGTGTCCGTGTCACTGTGTATGTCCGTGTCACTGGGTGTGTCCTTGTCACTGCGTGTGTCCGTGTCAATGCGTGTGTCCGTGTCACTGTGTGTGTCCGTGTCACTGTGTGTGTTCGTGTCACTGTGTATGTCCGTGTCACTGTGTGTGTCCATGTCACTGTGTATGTCCGTGTCACTGTGTGTGTCCATGTCACTGCATGTGTTCATGTCACTGTGTATGTCCGTGTCACTGCATGTGTTCGTGTCACTGTGTATGTCCGTGTCACTGCGTGTGTCCGTGTCAATGCGTGTGTCCGTGTCACTGTGTATGTCCGTGTCACTGTGTGTGTCCATGTCACTGCGTGTGTCCGTGTCACTGTGTATGTCCGTGTCACTGCGTGTGTCCGTGTCACTGCGTGTGTCCGTGTCAATGCGTGTGTCCGTGTCACTGTGTATGTCCGTGTCACTGTGTGTGTCCATGTCACTGCATGTGTCCGTGTCACTGTGTTGTCCATGTCACTGTGTATGTCCGTGTCACTGTGTGTGTCCATGTCACTGCGTGTGTCCATGTCACTGCGTGTGTCCGTGTCACTGTGTGTGTCCGTGTCACTGTGAATGTCCGTGTCACTGTGTATGTCCGTGTCACTGTGTATGTCCGTGTCACTGTGTATGTCCATGTCACTGTGTATGTCCGTGTCACTGTGTGTGTCCGTGTCACTGTGTATGTCCGTGTCACTGTGTGTGTCCATGTCACTGCATGTGTTCGTGTCACTGTGTATGTCCGTGTCACTGTGTGTGTCCGTGTCACTGCGTGTGTCCGTGTCACTGCGTGTGTCCGTGTCACTGTGTATGTCCGTGTCACTGTGTGTGTCCGTGTCACTGTGTATGTCCGTGTCACTGTGTGTGTCCGTGTCACTGCGTGTGTCCGTGTCACTGTGTGTGTCCGTGTCACTGCGTGTGTCCGTGTCACTGCGTGTGTCCGTGTCACTGCGTGTGTCCATGTCACTGTGTATGTCCGTGTCACTGCGTGTGTCCGTGTCACTGCGTGTGTCCGTGTCACTGTGTGTGTCCGTGTCACTGTGTGTGTCCGTGTCACTGCGTTGTCCGTGTCACTGTGTGTCCGTGTCACTGTGTATGTCCGTGTCACTGTGTGTGTCCATGTCACTGCATGTGTTCATGTCACTGTGTATGTCCGTGTCACTGCATGTGTTCGTGTCACTGTGTATGTCCGTGTCACTGCGTGTGTCCGTGTCAATGCGTGTGTCCGTGTCATTGTGTATGTCCGTGTCACTGTGTGTGTCCATGTCACTGCATGTGTTCCTGTCACTGTGTATGTCCGTGTCACTGTGTGTGTCCGTGTCACTGCGTGTGTCCATGTCACTGCGTGTGTCCGTGTCACTGTGTATGTCCGTGTCACTGTGTGTGTCCATGTCACTGCATGTGTTCATGTCACTGTGTATGTCCGTGTCACTGCATGTGTTCGTGTCACTGTGTATGTCCGTGTCACTGCGTGTGTCCGTGTCAATGCGTGTGTCCGTGTCATTGTGTATGTCCGTGTCACTGTGTGTGTCCATGTCACTGCATGTGTTCCTGTCACTGTGTATGTCCGTGTCACTGTGTGTGTCCGTGTCACTGCGTGTGTCCATGTCACTGCGTGTGTCCGTGTCACTGTGTGTGTTCGTGTCACTGTGAATGTCCGTGTCACTGTGTGTGTCACTGTGTATGTCCGTGTCACTGTGTATCTCCATGTCACTGTATATGTCCGTGTCACTGTGTGTGTTCGTGTCACTGTGTGTGTCCATGTCACTGCCTGTGTCCGTGTCACTGTGTGTGTCCGTGTCACTGCGTGTGTCCGTGTCATTGCGTGTGTCCGTGTCACTGTGTGTGTCCGTGTCACTGTGTATGTCCGTGTCACTATGTATGTCCGTGTCACTGCGTATGTCTGTGTCACTGTATATGTCAGTGTCACTGTGTATGTCCGTGTCACTGCGTGTGTCCGTGTCACTGCGTGTGTCCGTGTCACTGCGTATGTCCGTGTCACAGTGTATGTCCGTGTCATTGCGTGTGTCCGTGTCACTGCGTGTGTCCGTATCACTGTGTATGTCCGTGTCACTGTGTTGTCTGTCACTGCGCATGTCCGTGTCACTGCGTATGTCCGTGTCACTGTGTGTGTCCGTGTCACTGCGTGTGTCCGTGTCACTGCGTGTGTCCGTGTCACTGCGTGTGTCCGTGTCACTGCGTGTGTCCGTGTCACTGCGTATGTCCGTGTCACTGCGTGTGTCCGTGTCACTGTGTGTGTCCGTGTCACTGCGTGTGTCCGTGTCACTGCGTGTGTCCGTGTCACTGCGTGTGTCCGTGTCACTGTGTATGTCCGTGTCACTGTGTATGTCCGTGTCACTGCGTATGTCCGTGTCACTGTGTATGTCAGTGTCACTGTGTATGTCCGTGTCACTGCGTGTGTCCGTGTCACTGCGTGTGTCCGTGTCACTGCGTATGTCCGTGTCACAGTGTATGTCCGTGTCATTGCGTGTGTCCGTGTCACTGCGTGTGTCCGTATCACTGTGTATGTCCAGTCACTGTGTATGTAACTGTCACTGCGCATGTCCGTGTCACTGCGTATGTCCGTGTCACTGTGTGTGTCCGTGTCACTGTGTATGTCAGTGTCACTGTGTATGTCCGTGTCACTGTGTGTGTCCGTGTCACTGCGTGTGTCCGTGTCACTGCGTGTGTCCGTGTCACTGCGTGTGTCCGTGTCACTGTGTGTGTCCGTGTCACTGCGCTCGTCCGTGTCACTGCGTGTGTCCGTGTTACTGCGTGTGTCCGTGTCACTGCGTGTGTCCATGTCACTGTGTGTGTCCGTGTCATTGCGTGTGTCCGTGTCACTGTGTATGTCCGTGTCACTGCGTGTGTCCGTGTCACTGCGTGTGTCCGTGTCACTGCGTGTGTCCGTGTCACTGGGTATGTCCGTGTCACTGTGTATGTCCATGTCACTGTGTATGTCCGTGTTACTGCGTATGTCCATGTCACTGTGTATGTCAGTGTCACTGTGTATGTCCGTGTCACTGCGTGTGTCCGTGTCACTGCGTGTGTCCGTGTCACTGCGTATGTCCGTGTCACTGTGTATGTCCGTGTCACTGCGTGTGTCCGTGTCACTGTGTATGTCCGTGTCACTGCGTGTGTCCGTGTCACTGCGTGTGTCCGTGTCAATGCGTGTGTCCGTGTCACTGTGTGTGTCCGTGTCACTGTGTGTGTTCGTGTCACTGTGTATGTCCGTGTCACTGTGTGTGTCCATGTCACTGTGTATGTCCGTGTCACTGTGTGTGTCCATGTCACTGCATGTGTTCATGTCACTGTGTATGTCCGTGTAACTGTGTGTGTCCATGTCACTGCGTGTGTCCGTGTCACTGTGTGTGTTCGTGTCACTGTGAATGTCCGTGTCACTGTGTATGTCCGTGTCACTGTGTATGTCCGTGTCACTGTGTATGTCCATGTCACTGTGTATGTCCGTGTCACTGTGTGTGTTCGTGTCACTGTGTATCTCCGTGTCACTGTGTGTGTCCATGTCACTGCCTTTGTCCGTGTCACTGTGTGTGTCCGTGTCACTGCGTGTGTCCGTGTCATTGCGTGTGTCCGTGTCACTGCGTGTGTCCGTGTCACTGTGTATGTCCGTGTCACTGTGTATGTCCGTGTCACTGCGTATGTCTGTGTCACTGTGTATGTCAGTGTCACTGTGTATGTCCGTGTCACTGCGTGTGTCCGTGTCACTGCGTGTGTCCGTGTCACTGCGTATGTCCGTGTCACAGTGTATGTCCGTGTCATTGCGTGTGTCCGTGTCACTGCGTGTGTCCGTATCACTGTGTATGTCCGTGTCACTGTGTATGTAACTGTCACTGCGCATGTCCGTGTCACTGCGTATGTCCGTGTCACTGTGTGTGTCCGTGTCACTGTGTATGTCAGTGTCACTGTGTATGTCCGTGTCACTGCGTGTGTCCGTGTCACTGCCTGTGTCCGTGTCACTGCATGTGTCCGTGTCACTGCGTGTGTCCGTGTCACTGCGTGTGTCCGTGTCACTGCGTGTGTCCGTGTCACTGCGCTCGTCCGTGTCACTGCGTGTGTCCGTGTTACTGCGTGTGTCCATGTCACTGTGTGTGTCCGTGTCATTGCGTGTGTCCGTGTCACTGTGTATGTCCGTGTCACTGCGTGTGTCCGTGTCACTGCGTGTGTCCGTGTCACTGCGTGTGTCCGTGTCACTGGGTATGTCCGTGTCACTGTGTATGTCCATGTCACTGTGTATGTCCGTGTTACTGTGTATGTCCATGTCACTGTGTATGTCAGTGTCACTGTGTATGTCCGTGTCACTGCGTGTGTCCGTGTCACTGCGTATGTCCGTGTCACTGTGTATGTCCGTGTCACTGCGTGTGTCCGTGTTACTGCGTGTGTCCGTGTCACTGTGTATGTCCGTGTCACTGCATGTGTCCGTGTCACTGTGTATGTATGTGTCACTGCGCATGTCCGTTTCACTGCGTGTGTCCGTGTCACTGCGTGTGTCCGTGTCACTGGGTATGTCCGTGTCACTGTGTATGTCCATGTCACTGTGTATGTCCGTGTCACTGCGTATGTCCATGTCACTGTGTATGTCAGTGTCACTGTGTATGTCCGTGTCACTGCGTGTGTCCGTGTCACTGCGTGTGTCCGTGTCACTGCGTATGTCCGTGTCACTGTGTGTGTCCATGTCACTGCGTGTGTCCGTGTCACTGCATGTGTTCGTGTCACTGTGTATGTACGTGTCACTGCGTGTGTCCCTGTCAATGCGTGTGTCCGTGTCACTGTGTATGTCCGTGTCACTGTGTGTGTCCATTTCACTGCGTGTGTCCGTGTCACTGTGTATGTCCGTGTCACTGCGTGTGTCCATGTCAATGCGTGTGTCCGTGTCACTGTGTATGTCCGTGTCACTGCGTGTGTCCATGTCACTGTGTATGTCCGTGTCACTGTGTGTGTCCATGTCACTGCATGTGTTCGTGTCACTGTGTATGTCCGTGTCACTGTGTGTGTCCATGTCACTACGTGTGTCCGTGTCACTGTATGTGTTCGTGTCACTGTGAATGTCCGTGTCACTGTGTATGTCCGTGTCACTGTGTATGTCCGTGTCACTGTGTATGTTCGTGTCACTGTTTGTGTTCGTGTCACTGTGTGTGTCCGTGTCACTGTGTATCTCCATGTCACTGTGTGTGTCCATGTCACTGCCTGTGTCCGTGTCACTGTGTGTGTCCGTGTCACTGCGTGTGTCCGTGTCACTGCGTATTTCCGTGTCACTGTGTATGTCCGTGTCACTGCGTGTGTCCGTGTCACTGCGTATATCCGTGTCACTGCGTGTGTCCGTGTCACTGTGGTGTCCATGTCACTGCGTGTGTCCGTGTCATTGCGTGTGTCCGTGTCACTGCGTGTGTCAGTGTCACTGTGTATGTCCGTGTCACTGTGTATGTCCGGTCACTGCGTATGTCTGTGTCACTGTGTATGTCAGGTCACTGTGTATGTCCGTGTCACTGCGTGTGTCCGTGTCACTGCGTGTGTCCGTGTCACTGCGTATGTCCATGTCACAGTGTATGTCCGTGTCATTGCGTGTGTCCGTGTCTCTGCGTGTGTCCGTATCACTGTGTATGTCCAGTCACTGTGTATGTAACTGTCACTGCGCATGTCCGTATCACTGCGTATGTCCGTGTCACTGTGTGTGTCCGTGTCACTGTGTATGTCAGTGTCACTGTGTATGTCCGTGTCACTGTGTGTGTCCGTGTCACTGCGTGTGTCCGTGTCACTGCGTGTGTCCGTGTCACTGCGTGTGTCCGTGTCAC
>CM026390.1:16043280-16061510 GCA_014843695.1 Archivesica marissinica | reverse complement strand
GAACCACAATAACATAATATACATGGAGAACCACAATAACATAATATACATGGAGAACCACAATAACATAATATACACGTAGAACCACAATAACGTAATATACTTGTAGAACCACAATAACATAATATACATGTAGAACCACAATAACATAATATACACGTAGAACCACAATAACATAATATACACGTAGAACCACAATAACATAATATACATGTAGAACCACAATAACATAATATACACGTAGAACCACAATAACATAATATATATGTAGAACCACAATAACATAATATACACGTAGAACCACAATAACATAATATACACGTAGAACCACAATAACATAATATACACGGAGAACCACAATAACATAATATACACGTAGAACCACAATAACATAATATACACGTAGAACCACAATAACATAATATACACGTAGAACCACAATAACATAATATACACGTAGAACCACAATAACATAATATACATGTAGAACCACAATAACATAATATACACGGAGAACCACAATAACATAATATACATGTAGAACCACAATAACATAATATACACGGAGAACCACAATAACATAATATACATATAGAACCACAATAACGTAATATACTTGTAGAACCACAATAACATAATATACATGGAGAACCACAATAACATAATATACACGTAGAACCACAATAACATAATATACACGTAGAACCACAATAACATAATATACACGTAGAACCACAATAACATAATATACATGTAGAACCACAATAACATAATATACATGTAGAACATTTTTGGACAATAACATAATATACACGTAGAACCACAATAACATAATATACATGTAGAACAACAAAACATAATATACACGGAGAACCACAATACATAATATACATGGAGAACCACAATAACATATTATACATGTAGAACCACAATAACATAATATACATGGAGAACCACAATAACATAATATACTGGAGAACCACAATACATAATATACACGGTAGAACCACAATAACATAATATACATGTAGAACCACAATAACATAATATACATGGAGAACCACAATAACATAATATACATGGAGAACCACAATAACATAATATACACGTAGAACCACAATAACATAATATACACGTAGAACCACAATAACATAATATACACGGAGAACCACAATAACATAATATACATGGAGAACCACAATAACATAATATACATGTAGAACCACAATAATATAATATACACGTAGAACCACAATAACATAATATACATGTAGAACCTCAATAACATAATATACACGGAGAACCACAATAACATAATATACATGGAGAACCACAATACATAATATACATGTAGAACCACAATAATATAATATACACGTAGAACCACAATAACATAATATACATGTAGAACCACAATAACATAATATACATGTAGAACCACAATAACATAATATACATGGAGAACCACAATAACATAATATACACGGAGAACCACAATAACATAATATACATGGAGAACCACAATAACATAATATACATGTAGAACCACAATAACACAATAACATAATATACACGGAGAACCACAATAACATAATATACATGGAGAACCACAATAACATAATATACATGTAGAACCACAATAACATAATATACACGGAGAACCACAATAACATAATATACATATAGAACCACAATAACATAATATACACGGAGAACCACAATAACATAATATACATGGAGAACCACAATAACATAATATACATGGAGAACCACAATAACATAATATACACGTAGAACCACAATAACATAATATACATGTAGAACCACAATAACATAATATACATGTAGAACCACAATAACATAATATACATGGAGAACCACAATAACATAATATACATGGAGAACCACAATAACATAATATACATGGAGAACCACAATAACATAATATACATGTAGAACCACAATAACATAATATACATGTAGAACCACAATAACATAATATACATGTAGAACCACAATAACATAATATACATGTAGAACCACAATAACATAATATACATGGAGAACCACAATAACATAATATACATGGAGAACCACAATAACATAATATACCTGTAGAACCACAATAACATAATATACACGGAGAACCACAATAACATAATATGCATGTAGAACCACAATAACATAATATACACCGAGAACCACAATAACATAATATACACGTAGAACCACAATAACATATTATACATGTAGAACCACAATAACATAATATACACGTAGAACCACAATAACATAATATACATGGAGAACCACAATAACATAATTTATATGGAGAACTACAATAACATAATATACACGGAGAACCACAATAACATAATATACATGGAGAACCACAATAACATAATATACATGGAGAACCACAATAACATAATATACACGTAGAACCACAATAACATAATATACACGTAGAACCACAATAACATAATATACATGGAGAACCACAATAACATAATATACATGGAGAACCACAATAACATAATATACACGGAGAACCACAATAACATAATATACACGGAGAACCACAATAACATAATATACATGTAGAACCACAATAACATAATATACACGGAGAACCACAATAACATAATATACATGTAGAACCACAATAACATAATATACATGTAGAACCACAATAACATAATATACATGGAGAACCACAATAACATAATATACACGGAGAACCACAATAACATAATATACATGGAGAACCACAATAACATAATATACATGTAGAACCACAATAACATAATATACACGGAGAACCACAATAACATAATATACATGGAGAACCACAATAACATATTATACATGTAGAACCACAATAACATAATATACACGGAGAACCACAATAACATAATATACACGGAGAACCACAATAACATATTATACATGTAGAACCACAATAACATAATATACATGGAGAACCACAATAACATAATATACATGGAGAACCACAATAACATAATATACATGGAGAACCACAATAACATAATATACACGTAGAACCACAATAACATAATATACATGGAGAACCACAATAACATAATATACATGTAGAACCACAATAACATAATATACATGGAGAACCACAATAACATAATATACAGGGAGAACCACAATAACATAATATACATGTAGAACCACAATAACATAATATACGGGGAGAACCACAATAACATAATATACATGTAGAACCACAATAACATAATATAAACGGAGATAATATACACGGAGAACCACAATAACATAATATACATGGAGAACCACAATAACATAATATACATGGAGAACCACAATAACATAATATACACGGAGAACCACAATAACATAATATACATGTAGAACCACAATAACATAATATACATGTAGAACCACAATAACATAATATACACGGAGAACCACAATAACATAATATACATGGAGAACCACAATAACATAATATACATGGAGAACCACAATAACATAATATACACGTAGAACCACAATAACGTAATATACTTGTAGAACCACAATAACATAATATACATGTAGAACCACAATAACATAATATACACGTAGAACCACAATAACATAATATACACGTAGAACCACAATAACATAATATACATGTAGAACCACAATAACATAATATACACGTAGAACCACAATAACATAATATACATGTAGAACCACAATAACATAATATACACGTAGAACCACAATAACATAATATACACGTAGAACCACAATAACATAATATACACGGAGAACCACAATAACATAATATACACGTAGAACCACAATAACATAATATACACGTAGAACCACAATAACATAATATACACGTAGAACCACAATAACATAATATACACGTAGAACCACAATAACATAATATACATGTAGAACCACAATAACATAATATACACGGAGAACCACAATAACATAATATACATGTAGAACCACAATAACATAATATACACGGAGAACCACAATAACATAATATACATATAGAACCACAATAACGTAATATACTTGTAGAACCACAATAACATAATATACATGGAGAACCACAATAACATAATATACATGTAGAACCACAATAACATAATATACATGGAGAACCACAATAACATAATATACATGTAGAACCACAATAACATAATATACACGTAGAACCACAATAACATAATATACATGTAGAACCACAATAACATAATATACATGGAGAACCACAATAACATAATATACATGAAGAACCACAATAACATAATATACACGGAGAACCACAATAACATAATATACATGTAGAACCACAATAACATAATATACACGGAGAACCACAATAACATAATATACACCGAGAACCACAATAACATAATATACATGGAGAACCACAATAACATAATATACATGGAGAACCACAATACCATAATATATCTGGAGAACCACAATAACATAATATACACGGAGAACCTTAATAACATAATATACACGTAGAACCACAATAACATAATATACATGGAGAACCACAATAACATAATATACACGTAGAACCACAATAACATAATATACACGTAGAACCACAATAACATAATATACAGGTAGAACCACAATAACATAATATACATGTAGAACCACAATAACATAATATACATGGAGAACCACAATAACATAATATAAATGGAGAACCACAATAACATAATATACATGGAGAACCACAATAACATAATATACATGTAGAACCACAATAACATAATATACACGTAGAACCACAATAACATAATATACATGTAGAACCACAATAACATAATATACACGTAGAACCACAATAACATAATATACACGTAGAACCACAATAACATAATATACACGTAGAACCACAATAACATAATATACCTGGAGAACCACAATAACATAATATACATGGAGAACCACAATAACATAATATACATGTATAACCACAATAACATAATATACACGTAGAACCACAATAACATAATATACATGTAGAACCACAATAACATAATATACACGTAGAACCACAATAATTACATAATATACACCGAGAACCACAATAACATAATATACACGTAGAACCACAATAACATAATATACATGGAGAACCACAATAACATAATATACATGTAGAACCACAATAACATAATATACATGTAGAACCACAATAACATAATATACATGTAGAACCACAATAACATAATATACATGTAGAACCACAATAACATAATATACACGTAGAACCACAATAACATAATATACATGGAGAACCACAATAACATAATATACATGTAGAACCACAATAACATAATATACATGTAGAACCACAATAACATAATATACATGTAGAACCACAATAACATAATATACACGTAGAACCACAATAACATAATATACACGTAGAACCACAATAACATAATATACATGGAGAACCACAATAACATAATATACACCGAGAACCACAATAACATAATATACATATAGAACTACAATAACATAATATACATGGAGAACCACAATAACATAATATACATGTAGAACCACAATAACATAATATACATGTAGAACAACAATAACATAATATACATGTAGAACCACAATAACATAATATACACGTAGAACCACAATAACATAATATACATGTAGAACAACAATAACATAATATACATGTAGAACAACAATAACATAATATACACGTAGAACCACAATAACATAATATACACGGAGAACCACAATAACATAATATACATGTAGAACAACAATAACATAATATACACGGAGAACCACAATAACATAATATACATGGAGAACCACAATAACATATTATACATGTAGAACCACAATAACATAATATACACGGAGAACCACAATAACATAATATACACGGAGAACCACAATAACATATTATACATGTAGAACCACAATAACATAATATACACGGAGAACCACAATAACATAATATACATGGAGAACCACAATAACATAATATACATGGAGAACCACAATAACATAATATACACTAGAACCACAATAACATAATACAGGAGAACCACAATAAATTATATACATGTAGAACCACAATAACATAATATACATGGAGAACCACAATAACATAATATACAGGGAGAACCACAATAACATAATATACATGTAGAAACAATAACATAATAGGGAGAACCACAATAACATAATATACATGTAGAACCACAATAACATAATATAAACGGAGATAATATACACGGAGAACCACAATAACATAATATACATGGAGAACCACAATAACATAATATACATGGAGAACCACAATAACATAATATACACGGAGAACCACAATAACATAATATACATGTAGAACCACAATAACATAATATACATGTAGAACCACAATAACATAATATACACGGAGAACCACAATAACATAATATACATGGAGAACCACAATAACATAATATACATGGAGAACCACAATAACATAATATACACGTAGAACCACAATAACGTAATATACTTGTAGAACCACAATAACATAATATACATGTAGAACCACAATAACATAATATACACGTAGAACCACAATAACATAATATACACGTAGAACCACAATAACATAATATACATGTAGAACCACAATAACATAATATACATGTAGAACCACAATAACATAATATATATGTAGAACCACAATAACATAATATACACGTAGAACCACAATAACATAATATACACGTAGAACCACAATAACATAATATACACGGAGAACCACAATAACATAATATACACGTAGAACCACAATAACATAATATACACGTAGAACCACAATAACATAATATACACGTAGAACCACAATAACATAATATACACGTAGAACCACAATAACATAATATACATGTAGAACCACAATAACATAATATACACGGAGAACCACAATAACATAATATACATGTAGAACCACAATAACATAATATACACGGAGAACCACAATAACATAATATACATTGTTTTGTAGAACCACAATAACATAATATACATGGAGAACCACAATAACATAATATACATGTAGAACCACAATAACATAATATACATGGAGAACCACAATAACATAATATACATGTAGAACCACAATAACATAATATACACGTAGAACCACAATAACATAATATACATGTAGAACCACAATAACATAATATACATGGAGAACCACAATAACATAATATACATGTAGAACCACAATAACATAATATACACGGAGAACCACAATAACATAATATACATGTAGAACCACAATAACATAATATACACGGAGAACCACAATAACATAATATACATGGAGAACCACAATAACATAATATACATGGAGAACCACAATAACATAATATACATGGAGAACCACAATACCATAATATATCTGGAGAACCACAATAACATAATATACACGGAGAACCTTAATAACATAATATACACGTAGAACCACAATAACATAATATACATGTAGAACCACAATAACATAATATACATGTAGAACCACAATAACATAATATACACGTAGAACCACAATAACATAATATACATGTAGAACCACAATAACATAATATACATGTAGAACCACAATAACATAATATACATGGAGAACCACAATAACATAATATAAATGGAGAACCACAATAACATAATATACATGGAGAACCACAATAACATAATATACATGTAGAACCACAATAACATAATATACACGTAGAACCACAATAACATAATATACATGTAGAACCACAATAACATAATATACACGTAGAACCACAATAACATAATATACACGTAGAACCACAATAACATAATATACACGTAGAACCACAATAACATAATATACATGGAGAACCACAATAACATAATATACATGGAGAACCACAATAACATAATATACATGTATAACCACAATAACATAATATACATGTAGAACCACACTAACATAATATACATGTAGAACCACAATAACATAATATACATGTAGAACCACAATAACATAATATACATGGAGAACCACAATAACATAATATACATGGAGAACCACAATAACATAATATACATGGAGAACCACAATAACATAATATACATGGAGAACCACAATAACATAATATACATGGAGAACCACAATAACATAATATACATGTAGAACCACAATAACATAATATACATGTAGAACCACAATAACATAATATACATGGAGAACCACAATAACATAATATACATGGAGAACCACAATAACATAATATACATGGAGAACCACAATAACATAATATACATGGAGAACCACAATAACATAATATACATGGAGAACCACAATAACATAATATACATGGAGAACCACAATAACATAATATACATGTAGAACCACAATAACATAATATACATGTAGAACCACAATAACATAATATACATGGAGAACCACAATAACATAATATACATGGAGAACCACAATAACATAATATACCTGTAGAACCACAATAACATAATATACACGGAGAACCACAATAACATAATATGCATGTAGAACCACAATAACATAATATACACCGAGAACCACAATAACATAATATACACGGAGAACCACAATAACATATTATACATGTAGAACCACAATAACATAATATACACGTAGAACCACAATAACATAATATACATGGAGAACCACAATAACATAATTTATATGGAGAACTACAATAACATAATATACACGGAGAACCACAATAACATAATATACACGGAGAACCACAATAACATAATATACATGGAGAACCACAATAACATAATATACACGTAGAACCACAATAACATAATATACACGTAAAAACCACAATAACATAATATACACGGAGAACCACAATAACATAATATACATGGAGAACCACAATAACATAATATACATGTAGAACCACAATAACATAATATACATGGAGAACCACAATAACATAATATACATGTAGAACCACAATAACATAATATACATGTAGAAACACAATAACATAATATACATGTAGAACCACAATAACATAATATACATGTAGAACCACAATAACATAATATACATGGAGAACCACAATAACATAATATACATGGAGAACCACAATAACATAATATACATGTAGAACCACAATAACATAATATACATGTAGAACCACAATAACATAATATACATGTAGAACCACAATAACATAATATACACGGAGAACCACAATAACATAATATACATGTAGAACCACAATAACATAATATACATGGAGAACCACAATAACATAATATACATGTAGAACCACAATAACATAATATACATGTAGAACCACAATAACATAATATACACGGAGAACCACAATAACATAATATACATGGAGAACCACAATAACATAATATACATGGAGAACCACAATAACATATTATACATGTAGAACCACAATAACATAATATACACGTAGAACCACAATAACATAATATACATGGAGAACCACAATAACATAATATACACGGAGAACCACAATAACATAATATACATGGAGAACCACAATACCATAATATACAGGTAGAACCACAATAATATAATATACACGTAGAACCACAATAACATAATATACATGTAGAACCACAATAACATAATATACACGGAGAACCACAATAACATAATATACACGGAGAACCACAATAACATAATATACATATAGAACCACAATAACATAATATACATGGAGAACCACAATAACATAATATACATGTAGAACCACAATAACATAATATACACGGAGAACCACAATAACATAATATACATCGAGAACCACAATAACATAATATACATGGAGAACCACAATAACATAATATACATGTAGAACCACAATACATAATATACACGGAGAAACACAATAACATAATATACACGGAGAACCACAATAACATAATATACATGGAGAACCACAATAACATAATATACATGGAGAACCACAATAACATAATATACATGGAGAACCACAATAACATAATATACATGTAGAACCACAATAACATAATATACATGTAGAACCACAATAACATAATATACATGTAGAACCACAATAACATAATATACACGGAGAACCACAATAACATAATATACATGTAGAACCACAATAACATAATATACATGGAGAACCACAATAACACGGAGAACCACAATAACATAATATACATGGAGAACCACAATAACATAATATACACGTAGAACCACAATAACATAATATACATGGAGAACCACAATAACATAATATACACAGAGAACCACAATAACATAATATACATGTAGAACCACAGTAACATAATATACATGGAGAACCACAATAACATAATATACATGGAGAACCACAATAACATAATATACATGGAGAACCACAATAACATAATATACATGTAGAACCACAATAACATAATATACATGGAGAACCACACATATAGAACCACAATAACATAATATACATGGAGAACCACAATAACATAATATACATGGAGAACCACAATAACATAATATACACGGAGAACCACACATATAGAACCACAATAACATAATATACATGGAGAATCACAATAACATAATATACATATAGAACCACAATAACATAATATACATGGAGAACCACAATAACATAATATACATGGAGAACCACAATAACATAATATACATGGAGAACCACAATAACATAATATACATGGTGAACCACAATAACATAATATACATGTAGAACCACAATAACATGATATACGGGGAGAACCACAATAATATAATATACATGTAGAACCACAATAACATAATATACATATAGAACCACAATAACATAATATACACGGAGAACCACAATAACATAATATACATATAGAACCACAATAACGTAATATACTTGTAGAACCACAATAACATAATATACATGGAGAACCACAATAACATAATATACATGGAGAACCACAATAACATAATATACATGGAGAACCACAATAACATAATATACACGGAGAACCACAATACCATAATATACATGGTGAACCACAATAACATAATATACATGGAGAACCACAATAACATAATATACATGGAGAACCACAATAACATAATATACATGGTGAACCACAATAACATAATATACATGGAGAACCACAATAACATAATATACATGGAGAACCACAATAACATAATATACATGGAGAACCACAATAACATAATATACATGTAGAACCACAATAACATAATATACATGGAGAACCACACATATAGAACCACAATAACATAATATACATGGAGAACCACAATAACATAATATACATGGAGAACCACAATAACATAATATACACGGAGAACCACAATACCATAATATACATGGTGAACCACAATAACATAATATACATGGAGAACCACAATAACATAATATACATGGAGAACCACAATAACATAATATACATGGTGAACCACAATAACATAATATACATGGAGAACCACAATAACATAATATACATGGAGAACCACAATAACATAATATACATGGAGAACCACAATAACATAATATACATGTAGAACCACAATAACATAATATACATGGAGAACCACAATAACATAATATACATGTAGAACCACAATAACATAATATACATGGAGAACCACAATAACATAATATACATGGAGAACCACACATATAGAACCACAATAACATAATATACATGGAGAACCACAATAACATAATATACATGGAGAACCACAATAACATAATATACATGTAGAACCACAAGGATTTATTTTCCTGAAACATTTGTTTATGAAACAGTAATGTCTTGTCTCTATAGTACACACACACTCGCGACCCTTTCTAATACAGGAACCACTATGTGGCACTCTCTTGTTGTTTCTCAGCAGTAATTTGCAAGCACATTGTCAAAGCGGTCTATGAATATGTCTACATGTTTGTTCTGGAAGATCAGTGTAGGCCTGAACCTAAGGGTGGTTTTTCCACAGGAACCAGTGTGCACACCTGAATACAAACGAAAGGAAGACTGTTCTTGACTTGATGAGGTGTAGTACCCATGGTAACTTAGCTAATATAGTATCCATGGTAACATGTCTAATATAGTACTCATAATAAATTGGTTAAAATAGTATCCATGGTAACTTAGCAAATATAGTATCCATGGTAACCTGTCTAATATAGTATCCATGGTAACCTGTCTAATATAGTATCCATGGTAACCTATCTAATATAGTATTCATGGTAACCTATCTAATATAGTATTCATGGTAACCTATCTAATATAGTATTCATGGTAACCTAGCTAATATAGTATCCATGGTAACATGTCTAATATAGTACTCATAATAAATTGGCTAAAATAATATCCATGGTAACTTAGCAAATATAGCATCCATTGTAATCTACCAAATATAGTATCCACGGTAACCTATCTAATATAGTACCCATGGTAACCTAGCCAATATAGTATTCATGTCGACCTGTCTAATATAGTGTTCATAGTAACTTAGCCAATATAGTATCGATGGTAACCTAGTTAATATAGTACTCATGTTAAATTGGCTAATAAAGTATCCATGGTGACCTGTCTAATATAGTATTCTAGCTAAATAGCATCCATTCTACCCTGTCTAGTATAGAATATATCCATGGTAACCTAGCAATTAGTTTACCCATGAAAACCTAGTTAATGTAACTGTATAGTGTAACATCCTCATGGAAAGGAATTTACATAAGCTCTCAGCTTGTTTTCCAATCCATTTCAGATATCCTGTTGTATTTATATACCGTATATATATTGAATGAACTGAATAAAATATGTTTAAACTAACCTAGTTAATATAGTATCCATGCTAACCTGTCTTAATATAGTACCCATGGTAACCTAGCTAATATAGTACTCATGTTAACTTGGCTAATATAGTATCAATTACAACTAACCAAGCTAGTACAGTCTGTAACCTAACCAAGCTAGTACAGTCTGTAACCTAACCAAGCTAGTACAGTCTGTAACCTAACCAAGCTAGTACAGTCTGTAACCTAACCAAGCTAGTACAGTCTGTAACCTAACCAAGCTAGTACACACTGTAACCTAACCAAGCTAGTACACACTGTAACCTAACCAAGCTAGTACAGTATGTAACCTAACGAAGCTAGTACACACTGTAACCTAACCAAGCTAGTACAGTATGTAACCTAACCAAGCTAGTACAGTATGTAACCTAACCAAGCTAGTACAGTCTGTAACCTAACCAAGCTAGTACACACTGTAACCTAACCAAGCTAGTACAGTATGTAACCTAACCAAGCTAGTACAGTATGTAACCTAACCAAGCTAGTACAGTATGTAACCTAACCAAGCTAGTACACACTATAACCTAACCAAGCTAGTACAGTCTGTAACCTAACCAAGCTAGTACAGTATGTAACCTAACCAAGCTAGTACAGTATGTAACCTAACCAAGCTAGTACACACTGTAACCAACCAAGCTAGTACAGTATGTAATCTAATCAAGCTAGTACAGTATGTCACCTAACCAAGCTAGTACAGTATGTAATCTAACCAAGCTAGTACAGTCTGTAACCTAACCAAGCTAGTACACACTGTAACCTAACCAAGTTAGTACAGTCTGTAACCTAACCAAGCTAGTACACACTGTAACCTAACCAAGCTAGTACAGTATGTAACCTAACCAAGCTAGTACAGTATGTAACCTAACCAAGCTAGTACAGTATGTAACCTAACAAAGCTAGTACACACTATAACCTAACCAAACTAGTACAGTCTGTAACCTAACCAAGCTAGTACAGTATGTAACCTAACCAAGCTAGTACAGTATGTAACCTAACCAAGCTAGTACACACTGTAACCAACCAAGCTAGTACAGTATGTAACCTAATCAAGCTAGTACAGTATGTCACCTAACCAAGCTAGTACAGTATGTAATCTAACCAAGCTAGTACAGTCTGTAACCTAACCAAGCTAGTACACACTGTAACCTAACCAAACTAGTACAGTCTGTAACCTAACCAAGCTAGTACAGTCTGTAACCTAACCAAGCTAGTACAGTCTGTAACCTAACCAAGCTAATACAGTATGTAACCTAACCAAGGTAGTACAGTCTGTAACCTAACCAAGCTAGTACAGTCTGTAACCTAACCAAGCTAGTACAGTCTGTAACCTAACCAAGCTAGTACAGTCTGTAACCTAACCAAGCTAGTACGGTCTGTAAACTAACCAAGCTAGTACACACTGTAACCTAACCATGCTAGTACACACTGTAACCTAACCAAGCTAGTACAGTATGTAACCTAACCAAGCTAGTACAGTATGTAACCTAACCAAGCTAGTACAGTATGTAACCTAACCAAGCTAGTACAGTCTGTAACCTAACCAAGCTAGTACACACTGTAACCTAACCAAGCTAGTACAGTATGTAACCTAACCAAGCAAGTACAGTATGTAACCTAACCAAGCTAGTACAGTATGTAACCTAACCAAGCTAGTACACACTATAACCTAACCAAGCTAGTACAGTCTGTAACCTAACCAAGCTAGTACAGTATGTAACCTAACCAAGCTAGTACAGTATGTAACCTAACCAAGCTAGTACACACTTAAACCAACCAAGCTAGTACAGTATGTAACATAACCAAGCTAGTACAGTATGTAACCTAACCAAGCTAATACAGTATGTAACCTAACCAAGCTAGTACAGTATGTAACATAACCAAGCTAGTACAGTATGTAACCTAACCAAGCTAGTACAGTATGTAACCTAACCAAGCTAGTACAGTATGTAACCTAACCAAGCTAGTACAGTCTATAACCTAACCAAGCTAGTACAGTCTGTAACCTAACCAAGCTAGTACAGTCTGTAACCTAACCAAGCTAATACAGTATGTAACCTAACCAAGCTAGTACAGTATGTAACCTAACCAAGCTAGTACAGTATGTAACCTAACCAAGCTAGTAAAGTCTGTAACCTAACCAAGCTAGTACATTCTGTAACCTAACCAAGCTAGTACAGTCTGTAACCTAACCAAGATAGTACAGTCTGTAACCTAACCAAGCTAGTACAGTATGTAACCTAACCAAGCTGGTACAGTCTGTAACCTAACCAAGCTAGTACAGTCTGTAACCTAACCAAGCTAGTACAGTCTGTAACCTAACCAAGCTAGTACAGTATATAACCTAACCAAGCTAGTACAGTCTGTAACCTAACCAAGCTAGTACAGTCTATAACCTAACCAAGCTAGTATATTCTGTAACCTAACCAAGCTAGTACAGTCTGTAACCTAACCAAGCTAGTACAATCTGTAACCTAACCAAGCTAGTACAGTATGTAACCTAACCAAGCTAGTACATTCTGTAACCTAACCAAGCTAGTACAGTCTGTAACCTAACCAAGCTAATACATTCTGCAACCTAACCAAGCTAGTACAGTCTGTAACCTAACCAAGCTAGTACAGTCTGTAACCTAACCAAGCTAGTACAGTCTGTAACCTAACCAAATCTAGTACACACTGTAACCTAACCAAGCTAGTACAGTATGTAACCTAACCAAGCTAGTACAGTCTGTAACATAACCAAGCTAGTACAGTATGTAACCTAACCAAGCTAGTACAGTCTGTAACCTAACCAAGCTGGTACAGTCTGTAAACCTAACCAAGCTAGTACACACTGTAACCTAACCAAGCTAGTACACACTGTAACCTAACCAAGCTAGTACACACTGTAACCTAACCAATCTAGTACAGTCTGTAACCTAACCAAGCTAGTACAGTATGTAACCTAACCAAGCTAGTACACACTGTAAACTAACCAAGCTAGTACACATTGTAACCTAACCAAGCTAGTACAATCTATTACCTAACAAAGTTAGTACAGTCGGTAACCTAACCAAGCTAGTACAGTCTGTAACCTAACCAAGCTAGTACAGTCTGTAACCTAACCAAGCTAGTACAGTATGTAACCTAACCAAGCTAGTACAGTATGTAACCTAACCAAGCTAGTAGAGTATGTAACCTAACGAAGCTAGTACACTATGTAACCTAACCAAGCTAGTACAGTATGTAACCTAACCAAGCTAGTACAATATGTAACCTAACCAAGCTAGTACAGTATGTAACCTAACCAAGCTAGTACAGTATGTAACCTAACCAAGCTAGTACAGTCTGTAACCTTTACTAAGCTAGTACAGTATGTAACCTAACCAAGCTAGTACAGTATGTAACCTAACCAAGCTAGTACAGTATGTAACCTAACCAAGCTAGTACAGTCTGTAACCTAACCAAGCTAGTACAGTCTGTAACCTAACCAAGCTAGTACAGTCTGTAACCTAACCAAGCTAGTACAGTCTGTAACTTAACCAAGCTAGTACAGGCTGTAACCTAACCAAGCTAGTACAGTCTGTAACCTAACCAAGCTAGTACATTATGTAACCTAACCAAGCTAGTACAGTATGTAACCAAACCAAGCTAGTACAGTCTGTAACCTAACCAAGCTAGTAAAGTCTGTAACCTAACCGAGCTAGTACAGTCTGTAACCAAACCAACCTAGTACAGTCTGTAACCTAACCAAATCTAGTACACATTGTAACCTGACCAAGCTAGTACAGTCTGTAACCTACCCAAGCTAGTACAGTATGTAACCTAACCAAGCTAGTACAGTCTGTAACCTAACCAAGCTAGTACAGTCTGTAACCTAACCAAGCTAGTACAGTCTGTAACCTAACCAAGCTAGTACAGTATGTAACCTAACCAAGCTAGTACAGTATGCAACCTAACCAAGCTAATACAGTCTGCAACCTAACCAAGCTAGTACAATCTGTAACCTAACCAAGCTAGTACAGTATGTAACCTAACCAAGCAAGTACAGTATGTAACCTAACCAAGCTAGTACAGTCTGTAACCTAACCAACCTAGTACATATGTAACCTAACCATGCTAAGCTAGTACAGTCTGTAACCTAACCAAGCTAGTACAGTATGTAACCTAACCAAGCTAGTACAGTATGTAACCTAACCAAGCTAGTACAGTATGTAACCTAACAAAGCTAATACAGTATGTAACCTAACCACGCTAAGCTAGTACAGTCTGTAACCTAACCAAGCTAGTACAGTATGTAACCTAACCAAACTAATACAGTATGTAACCTAACCAAGCTAGTACAGTCTGTAACCTAACCAAGCTAGTACAGTATGTAACCTAACCAAGCTAGTACAGTATGTAACCTAACCAAGCTAGTACAGTCTGTAAACTAACCAAGCTAGTACAGTCTGTAACCTAACCAAGCTAGTACAGTCTGTAACCTAACCAAGCTAGTACAGTCTGTAACCTAACCAAGCTAGTACAGTATGTAACCTAACCAAGCTAGTACAGTATGTAACCTAACCAAGCTAGTACAGTCTGTAACCTAACCAAGCTAGTACAATCTGTAACCTAACCAAGCTAGTACAGTATGTAACCTAACCAAGCTAGTACAGTATGTAACCTAACCAATCTAGTACAGTCTGTAACCTAACCATGCTAAGCTAGTACAGTCTGTAATCTAACCAAGCTAGTACAGTATGTAACCTAACCAAGCTAATACAGTATGTAACCTAACCAAGCTAGTACAGTCTGTAACCTAACCAAGCTAGTACAGTATGTAACCTACACAAGCTAGTACAGTCTGTAACATAACCAAGCTAGTACATTCTGTAACCTAACCAAGCTAGTACAGTCTGTAACCTAACCAAGCTAGTACAGTATGTAACCTAATCAAGCTAGTACAATATGTAACCTAACCAAGCTAGTACAGTTTGTAACCTAACAAAGCTAGTACACTCTGTAACCTAACCAAACTAGTACAGTATGTATCCTAACCAAACTAGTACAGTATGTAACCTAACCAAGCAAGTACAGTCTGTAACCTAACCAAGCTAAGCTAGTACAGTATGTAACCTAATCAAGCTAGTACAGTATGTAATCTAACCAAGCTAGTACAGTATGTAACCAAAAACCAAGCTAGTACAATATCTAACCTAACCAAGCTAGTACAGTCTGTAATCTAACCAAGCTAAGCTAGTACAGTATGTAACCTAATCAAGCTAGTACAGTATGTAATCTAACCAAGCTAGTACATTATGTAACCTAACCAAGCTAGTACAG
>CM026390.1:15993980-16042280 GCA_014843695.1 Archivesica marissinica | reverse complement strand
CTAACCAAGCTAGTACACAAAGTAACCTAACCAAGCTAGTACAGTCTGTAACCTAACCAAGCTAGTACAGTCTGTAACCTAACCAAGCTAGTACAGTATGTAACCTAACCAAGCTAGTACAGTCTGTAACCTAACCAAGCTAGTACAGTCTGTAACCTAACCAAGCTAGTACAGTCTGTAACCTAACCAAGCTAGTACAGTCTGTAACCTAACCAAGCTAGTACAGTATGTAACCTAACCAAGCTATTACAGTCTGTAACCTAACCAAGCTAGTACAGTATGTAACCTAACCAAGCTAATACAGTATGTAACCCAACCAAGCTAGTACAGTATGTAACCTAACCAAGCTAGTACAGTATGTAACCTAACCAATTAATACAGTATGTAACCTAACCAAGCTTAGCTAGTACAGTCTGTAACCTAACCAAGCTAGTAAAGTATGTAACCTAACCAAGCTAATACAGTATGTAACTAACCAAGCTAGTACAGTATGTAACCTAACCAAGCTAGTACAGTATGTAACCTAACCAAGCTAGTACAATCTGTAACCTAACCAAGCTAGCACAGTCTGTAACCTAACCAAGCTAGTACAGTCTGTAACCTAACCAAGCTAGTACAATCTGCAACCTAACAAATCTAGTACAGTATGTAACCTAACCAAGCTAGTACAGTCTGTAACCTAACCAAGCTAGTACAGTATGTAACCTAACCAAGCTAGTACAGTATGTAACCTAACCAAGCTAGTACAGTATATAACCTAACCAAGCTAGTACACACTGTAACCTAACCAATCTAGTACATTCTGTAACCTAACCAAGCTAGTACAGTCTGTAACCTAACCAAGCTAGTACAGTATGTAACCTAACCAAGCTAGTACAGTATGTAACCTAACCAAGCTAGTACAGTCTGTAACCTAACCAAGCTAGTACAGTCTGTAACCTAACCAAGCTAGTACAGTCTGTAACCTAACCAAGCTAGTGCAGTATGTAACCTAACCAAGCTAAGCTAGTACAGTCTGTAACCTAACCAAGCTAGTACAGTATGTAACCTAACCAAGCTAATACAGTATGTAACCTAACAAAGATAGTACAGTATGTAACCTAACCAAGCTAGTACAGTATGTAACCTAACCATGTTAATACAGTATGTAACCTAACCAAGCTTAGCTAGTACAGTCTGTAACCTAACCAAGCTAGTACAGTATGTAACCTAACCAAGCTAATACAGTATGTAACCTAACCAAGCTAGTACAGTCTGTAACCTAACCAAGCTAGTACAGTATGTAACCTAACCAAGCTAGTACACTCTGTAACCTAACCAAGCTAGTACAGTCTGTAACCTAACCAAGCTAGTACAGTCTGTAACCTAACCAAGCTAGTACAATCTGTAACCTAACAAAGCTAGTACAGTATGTAACCTAACCAAGCTAGTACAGTCTGTAACCTAACCAAGCTAGTACAGTATGTAACCTAACCATGCTAGTACAGTATGTAACCTAACCAAGCTAGTACAGTACGTAACCTAACCAAGCTAGTACAGTCTGTAACCTAACCAAACTAGTACAGTCTGCAACCTAACCAAGCTAGTACAGTCTGTAACCTAACCAAGCTAGTACAGTATGTAACCTAACCAAGCTAGTACAGTATGTAACCTAACCAAGCTAGTACAGTATATAACCTAACCAAGCTAGTACACACTGTAACCTAACCAAGCTAGTACAGTCTGTAACCTAACCAAACTAGTACAGTATGTAACCTAACCAAGCTAGTACAGTCTGTAAACTAACCAAGCTAGTACAGTCTGTAACCAAACCAAGCTAGTACAGTATGTAACCAAACCAAGCTAGTACAGTCTGTAACCTAACCAAGCTAGTACAGTATGTAACCAAACCAAGCTAGTACAGTATGTAACCAAACCAAGCTAGTACAGTCTGTAACCTAACCAAGCTAGTACAGTCTGTAACCTAACCAAACTAAGCTAGTATATTCTGTAACCTAATCAAGCTAGTACATGCTGTAACCTAACCAAGCTAGTACAGTCTGTAACCTAACCAAGCTAGTACAGTATGTAACCTAACCAAGCTAGTACAGTCTGTAACCTAACCAAGCTAGTACAGTCTGTAACCTAACCAAGCTAGTACAGTATGTAACCTAACCAAGCTAGTACAGTATGTAACCTAACCAAGCTAGTACAGTATGTAACATAACCAAGCTAGTACAGTCTGTAACCTAACCAAGCTCGTACAGACTGTAACTTAACCAAGCTAGTACATTATGTAACCTAACCAATCTGGTACAGTCTGTAACCTAACCAAGCTAGTACAGTATGTAACCTAACCAAGCTAGTACAGTACGTAACCAAACCAATCTAGTACAGTATGTAACCTAACCAAGCTAGTACAGTCTGTATCCTAACCAAGCTAGTACAGTCTGTAACCTAACCAAGCTAGTACAGTATGTAACCTAACCAAGCTAGTACAGTCTGTAACCTAACCAAGCTAGTAAAGTCTGTAACCTAACCGAGCTAGTACAGTCTGTAACCAAACCAACCTAGTACAGTCTGTAACCTAACCAAATCTAGTACACACTGTAACCTGACCAAGCTAGTACAGTCTGTAACCTACCCAAGCTAGTACAGTATGTAACCTAACCAAGCTAGTACAGTCTGTAACCTAACCAAGCTAGTACAGTCTGTAACCTAACCAAGCTAGTACAGTCTGTAACCTAACCAAGCTAGTACAGTATGTAACCTAACCAAGCTAGTACAGTATGCAACCTAACCAAGCTAATACAGTCTGCAACCTAACCAAGCTAGTACAATCTGTAACCTAACCAAGCTAGTACAGTATGTAACCTAACCAAGCAAGTACAGTATGTAACCTAACCAAGCTAGTACAGTCTGTAACCTAACCAACCTAGTACATATGTAACCTAACCATGCTAAGCTAGTACAGTATGTAACCTAACCAAGCTAGTACAGTATGTAACCTAACCAAGCTAGTACAGTATGTAACCTAACAAAGCTAATACAGTATGTAACCTAACCACGCTAAGCTAGTACAGTCTGTAACCTAACCAAGCTAGTACAGTATGTAACCTAACCAAACTAATACAGTATGTAACCTAACCAAGCTAGTACAGTCTGTAACCTAACCAAGCTAGTACAGTATGTAACCTAACCAAGCTAGTACAGTATGTAACCTAACCAAGCTAGTACAGTCTGTAAACTAACCAAGCTAGTACAGTCTGTAACCTAACCAAGCTAGTACAGTCTGTAACCTAACCAAGCTAGTACAGTCTGTAACCTAACCAAGCTAGTACAGTATGTAACCTAACCAAGCTAGTACAGTATGTAACCTAACCAAGCTAGTACAGTCTGTAACCTAACCAAGCTAGTACAATCTGTAACCTAACCAAGCTAGTACAGTATGTAACCTAACCAAGCTAGTACAGTATGTAACCTAACCAATCTAGTACAGTCTGTAACCTAACCATGCTAAGCTAGTACAGTCTGTAATCTAACCAAGCTAGTACAGTATGTAACCTAACCAAGCTAATACAGTATGTAACCTAACCAAGCTAGTACAGTCTGTAACCTAACCAAGCTAGTACAGTATGTAACCTACACAAGCTAGTACAGTCTGTAACATAACCAAGCTAGTACATTCTGTAACCTAACCAAGCTAGTACAGTCTGTAACCTAACCAAGCTAGTACAGTATGTAACCTAATCAAGCTAGTACAATATGTAACCTAACCAAGCTAGTACAGTTTGTAACCTAACCAAGCTAGTACACTCTGTAACCTAACCAAACTAGTACAGTATGTATCCTAACCAAACTAGTACAGTATGTAACCTAACCAAGCAAGTACAGTCTGTAACCTAACCAAGCTAAGCTAGTACAGTATGTAACCTAATCAAGCTAGTACAGTATGTAATCTAACCAAGCTAGTACAGTATGTAACCAAAAACCAAGCTAGTACAATATCTAACCTAACCAAGCTAGTACAGTCTGTAATCTAACCAAGCTAAGCTAGTACAGTATGTAACCTAATCAAGCTAGTACAGTATGTAATCTAACCAAGCTAGTACATTATGTAACCTAACCAAGCTAGTACAGTATGTAACCTAACCAAGCTAGTACAGTATGTAACCTAACCAAGCTAGTACAGTATGTAACCTAACCAAGCTAGTACTGTCTGTATCCTAACCAAGCTAGTACAGTCTGTAACCTAACCAAGCTAGTACAGTATGTAACCTAACCAAGCTAGTACAGTATGTAACATAACCAAGCTAGTACAGTATGTAACCTAACCAAGCTAGTACACACTGTAACCTAACCAAACTAGTACTGTCTGTATCCTAACCAAGCTAGTACAGTCTGTATCCTAACCAAGCTAGTACAGTATGTAACCTAACCAAGCTAGTACAGTCTGTAACCTAACCAAGCTGGTACAGTATGTAACCTAACCAAGCTAAGCTAGTACAGTCTGTAACCTAACCAAGCTAGTACAGAATGTAACCTAACCAAGCTAATACAGTATTTAACCTAACCAAGCTAGTACAGTATGTAACCTAACCAAGCTAGTACAGTATGTAACCTAACCATGTTAATACAGTATGTAACCTAACCAAGCTTAGCTAGTACAGTCTGTAACCTAACCAAGCTAGTACATTATGTAACCTAACCAAGCTAATACAGTATGTAACCTAACCAAGCTAGTACAGTCTGTAACCTAACCAAGCTAGTACAGTATGTAACCTAACCAAGCTAGTACAGTCTGTAACCTAACCAAGCTAGTACAGTCTGTAACCTAACCAAGCTAGTACAGTCTGTAACCTAACCAAGCTAGTACAATCTGTAACCTAACAAAGCCAGTACAGTATGTAACATAACCAAGCTAGTACAGTCTGTAACCTAACCAAGCTAGTACAGTATTTAACCTAACCAAGCTAGTACAGAATGTAACCTAACCAAGCTAGTACAGTACGTAACATAACCAAGCTAGTACAGTCTGTAACCTAACCAAACTAGTACAGTCTGTAACCTATCCAAGCTAGTACAGTCTGTAACCTAACCAAGCTAGTACAGTATGTAACCTAACCAAGCTAGTACAGTATGTAACCTAACCAAGCTAGTACAGTATATAACCTAACCAAGCTAGTACACACTGTAACCTAACCAAGCTAGTACAGTCTGTAACCTAACCAAACTAGTACAGTATGTAACCTAACCAAGCTAGTACAGTCTGTAAACTAACCAAACTAGTACAGTCTGTAACCTAACCAAGCTAGTACAGTATGTAACCAAACCAAGCTAGTACAGTCTGTAACCTAACCAAGCTAGAACAGTCTGTAATCTAACCAAGCTAGTACAGTCTGTAACCTAACCAAGCTAGTACAGTATGTAACCAAACCAAGCTAGTACAGTATGTAACCAAACAGAGCTAGTACAGTCTGTAACCTAACCAAGCTAGTACAGTCTGTAACCTAACCAAACTAAGCTAGTAGAGTCTGTAACCTAACCAAGCTAGTACATGCTGTAACCTAACCAAGCTAGTACAGTCTGTAACCTAACCAAGCTAGTACAGTATGTAACCTAACCAAGCTAGTACAGTCTGTAACCTAACCAAGCTAGTACAGTCTGTAACCTAACCAAGCTAGTACAGTATGTAACCTAACCAAGCTAATACAGTATGTAACCTAACCAAGCTAGTACAGTATGTAACCTAACCAAGCTAATACATTCTGTAACCTAACCAAGCTAGTACACACTGTAACTTAACCAAGCTAGTACATTATGTAACCTAACCAATCTAGTACAGTCTGTAACCTAACCAAGCTAGTACAGTATGTAACCAAACCAAACTAGTACAGTATGTAACCAAACCAAGCTAGTACAGTATGTAACCTAACCAAGCTAGTACAATCTGTAACCTAACCAAGCTAGTACAGTCTGTAACCTAACCAAGCTAGTACAGTATGAAACCTAACCAAGCTAGTACACACTATAACCTAACCAAGCTAGTACACACTATAACCTAACCAAGCTAGTACACACAGTAGCCTAACCAATCTAGTACATTCTGTAACCTAACCAAGCTAGTATAGTCGGTAACCTAACCAAGCTAGTACAGTATGTAACCTAACCAAGCTAGTACAGTCTGTAACCTAACCAAGCTAGTACAGTCTGTAACCTAACCAAGCTAGTACAGTCTGTAACCTAACCAAGCTAGTACAGTCTGTAACCTAACCAAGCTCGTACAGTATGTAACCTAACCAAGCTAAGCTAGTACAGTCTGTAACCTAACCAAGCTAGTACAGTATGTAACCTAACCAAGCTAATACAGTATGTAACCCAACCAAGCTAGTACAGTATGTAACCTAACCAAGCTAGTACAGTATGTAACCTAACCAAGTTAATACAGTATGTAACCTAACCAAGCTTAGCTAGTACAGTCTGTAACCTAACCAAGCTAGTAAAGTATGTAACCTAACCAAGCTAATACAGTATGTAACCTAACCAAGCTAGTACAGTCTGTAACCTAACCAAGCTAGTACAGTATGTAACCTAACCAAGCTAGTACAATCTGTAACCTAACCAAGCTAGTACAGTCTGTAACCTAACCAAGCTAGTACAGTCTGTAACCTAACCAAGCTAGTACAATCTGCAACCTAACAAATCTAGTACAGTATGTAACCTAACCAAGCTAGTACAGTCTGTAACCTAACCAAGCTAGTACAGTATGTAACCTAACCAAGCTAGTACAGTATGTAACCTAACCAAGCTAGTACAGTATATAACCTAACCAAGCTAGTACACACTGTAACCTAACCAATCTAGTACATTCTGTAACCTAACCAAGCTAGTACAGTCTGTAACCTAACCAAGCTAGTACAGTATGTAACCTAACCAAGCTAGTACAGTATGTAACCTAACCAAGCTAGTACAGTCTGTAACCTAACCAAGCTAGTACAGTCTGTAACCTAACCAAGCTAGTACAGTCTGTAACCTAACCAAGCTAGTGCAGTATGTAACCTAACCAAGCTAAGCTAGTACAGTCTGTAACCTAACCAAGCTAGTACAGTATGTAACCTAACCAAGCTAATACAGTATGTAACCTAACAAAGATAGTACAGTATGTAACCTAACCAAGCTAGTACAGTATGTAACCTAACCATGTTAATACAGTATGTAACCTAACCAAGCTTAGCTAGTACAGTCTGTAACCTAACCAAGCTAGTACAGTATGTAACCTAACCAAGCTAATACAGTATGTAACCTAACCAAGCTAGTACAGTCTGTAACCTAACCAAGCTAGTACAGTATGTAACCTAACCAAGCTAGTACAGTCTGTAACCTAACCAAGCTAGTACAGTCTGTAACCTAACCAAGCTAGTACAGTCTGTAACCTAACCAAGCTAGTACACACTGTAACCTAACCAAGCTAGTACAGTATGTAACCTAACCAAGCTAGTACAGTATGTAACCTAACCAAGCTAGTACAGTATGTAACCTAACCAAGCTAGTACACACTATAACCTAACCAAGCTAGTACAGTCTGTAACCTAACCAAGCTAGTACAGTATGTAACCTAACCAAGCTAGTACAGTATGTAACCTAACCAACAACAAACCAACCAACAACAAACAACAAGCTAGTACAGTATGTAACCTAACCAAGCTAGTACAGTATGTAACCTAACCAAGCTAGTACAGTCTGTAACCTAACCAAGCTAGTACACACTGTAACCTAACCAAGCTAGTACAGTCTGTAACCTAACCAAGCTAGTACAGTCTGTAACCTAACCAAGCTAGTACAGTATGTAACCTAACCAAGCTAGTACAGTATGTAACCTAACCAAGCTAGTACAGTATGTAACCTAACAAAGCTAGTACACACTATAACCTAACCAAACTAGTACAGTCTGTAACCTAACCAAGCTAGTACAGTATGTAACCTAACCAAGCTAGTACAGTATGTAACCTAACCAAGCTAGTACACACTGTAACCAACCAAGCTAGTACAGTATGTAACCTAACCAAGCTAGTACAGTATGTAACCTAACCAAGCTAGTACAGTATGTAACCTAACCAAGCTAGTACAGTCTGTAACCTAACCAAGCTAGTACACACTGTAACCTAACCAAACTAGTACAGTCTGTAACCTAACCAAGCTAGTACAGTCTGTAACCTAACCAAGCTAGTACAGTCTGTAACCTAACCAAGCTAGTACAGTATGTAACCTAACCAAGCTAGTACAGTCTGTAACCTAACCAAGCTAGTACAGTCTGTAACCTAACCAAGCTAGTACAGTCTGTAACCTAACCAAGCTAGTACAGTCTGTAACCTAACCAAGCTAGTACGGTCTGTAAACTAACCAAGCTAGTACACACTGTAACCTAACCATGCTAGTACACACTGTAACCTAACCAAGCTAGTACAGTATGTAACCTAACCAAGCTAGTACAGTATGTAACCTAACCAAGCTAGTACAGTATGTAACCTAACCAAGCTAGTACAGTCTGTAACCTAACCAAGCTAGTACACACTGTAACCTAACCAAGCTAGTACAGTATGTAACCTAACCAAGCTAGTACAGTATGTAACCTAACCAAGCTAGTACAGTATGTAACCTAACCAAGCTAGTACACACTGTAACCTAACCAAGCTAGTACAGTCTGTAACCTAACCAAGCTAGTACAGTATGTAACCTAACCAAGCTAGTACAGTATGTAACCTAACCAAGCTAGTACACACTTAAACCAACCAAGCTAGTACAGTATGTAACATAACCAAGCTAGTACAGTATGTAACCTAACCAAGCTAATACAGTATGTAACCTAACCAAGCTAGTACACGTAACCAACAACTAGTACACTGTAACCTAACCAAGCTAGTACAGTCTGTAACCTAACCAAGCTAGTACAGTATGTAACCTAACCAAGCTAGTACAGTATGTAACCTAACCAAGCTAGTACAGTCTGTAACCTAACCAAGCTAGTACAGTCTGTAACCTAACCAAGCTAGTACAGTCTGTAACCTAACCAAGCTAGTACAGTATGTAACCTAACCAAGCTAGTACAGTATGTAACCTAACCAAGCTAGTACAGTATGTAACCTAACCAAGCTAGTACAGTCTGTAACCTAACCAAGCTAGTACAGTCTGTAACCTAACCAAGCTAGTACAGTATGTAACCTAACCAGATACAGTATGTAACCTAACCAAGCTAGTACAGTCTGTAACCTAACCAAGCTAGTACAGTATGTAACCTAACCAAGCTAGTACAGTATGTAACCTAACCAAGCTAGTACAGTCTGTAACCTAACCAAGCTAGTACAGTCTGTAACCTAACCAAGCTAGTACAGTCTGTAACCTAACCAAGCTAGTACAGTCTGTAACCTAACCAAGCTAGTACAGTCTGTAACCTAACCAAGCTAGTACATTCTGTAACCTAACCAAGCTAGTACAGTCTGTAACCTAACCAAGCTAGTACAGTCTGTAACCTAACCAAGCTAGTACAGTATGTAACCTAACCAAGCTAGTACAGTATGTAACCTAACCAAGCTAGTACAGTCTGTAACCTAACCAAGCTAGTACAGTCTGTAACCTAACCAAACTAGTACAGTCTGTAACCTAACCAAGCTAGTACAGTCTGTAACCTAACCAAGCTAGTACAGTCTGTAACATAACCAAGCTAGTACAGTATGTAACCTAACCAAGCTAGTACAGTATGTAACCTAACCAAGCTAGTACACACTGTAACCTAACCAATCTAGTACAGTCTGTAACCTAACCAAGCTAGTACAGTATGTAACCTAACCAAGCTAGTACACACTGTAAACTAACCAAGCTAGTACACACTGTAACCTAACCAAGCTAGTACAGTATGTAACCTAACCAAGCTAGTACAGTCTGTAACCTAACCAAGCTAGTACAGTATGTAACCTAACCAAGCTAGTACAGTATGTAACCTAACCAAGCTAGTACAGTATGTAACCTAACCAAGCTAGTACAGTATGTAACCTAAGCTAGTACACTATGTAACCTAACCAAGCTAGTACAGTATGTAACCTAACCAAGCTAGTACAGTATGTAACCTAACCAAGCTAGTACAGTATGTAACCTAACCAAGCTAGTACAGTATGTAACCTAACCAAGCTAGTACAGTCTGTAACCTAACCAAGCTAGTACAGTATGTAACCTAACCAAGCTAGTACAGTATGTAACCTAACCAAGCTAGTACAGTATGTAACCTAACCAAGCTAGTACAGTCTGTAACCTAACCAAGCTAGTACAGTCTGTAACCTAACCAAGCTAGTACAGTATGTAACCTAACCAAGCTAGTACAGTCTGTAACCTAACCAAGCTAGTACAGTCTGTAACCTAACCAAGCTAGTACAGTCTGTAACCTAACCAAGCTAGTACAGTATGTAACCTAACCAAGCTAGTACAGTCTGTAACCTAACCAAGCTAGTACAGTCTGTAACCTAACCAAGCTAGTACAGTCTGTAACCTAACCAAGCTAGTACAGTCTGTAACCTAACCAAGCTAGTACAGTCTGTAACCTAACCAAGCTAGTACAGTATGTAACCTAACCAAGCTAGTACAGTCTGTAACCTAACCAAGCTAGTACAGTATGTAACCTAACCAAGCTAGTACAGTCTGTAACCTAACCAAGCTAGTACAGTCTGTAACCTAACCAAGCTAGTACAGTCTGTAACCTAACCAAGCTAGTACAGTATGTAACCTAACCAAGCTAGTACAGTATGCAACCTAACCAAGCTAATACAGTCTGTAACCTAACCAAGCTAGTACAGTATGTAACCTAACCAAGCTAGTACAGTATGTAACCTAACCAAGCTAGTACAGTATGTAACCTAACCAAGCTAGTACAGTCTGTAACCTAACCAACCTAGTACATATGTAACCTAACCATGCTAAGCTAGTACAGTCTGTAACCTAACCAAGCTAGTACAGTATGTAACCTAACCAAGCTAGTACAGTATGTAACCTAACCAAGCTAGTACAGTATGTAACCTAACAAAGCTAATACAGTATGTAACCTAACCACCAAGCTAGTACAGTTGTAACCTAACCAAGCTAGTACAGTATGTAACCTAACCAAACTAATACAGTATGTAACCTAACCAAGCTAGTACAGTCTGTAACCTAACCAAGCTAGTACAGTATGTAACCTAACCAAGCTAGTACAGTATGTAACCTAACCAAGCTAGTACAGTCTGTAAACTAACCAAGCTAGTACAGTCTGTAACCTAACCAAGCTAGTACAGTCTGTAACCTAACCAAGCTAGTACAATCTGTAACCTAACCAAGCTAGTACAGTATGTAACCTAACCAAGCTAGTACAGTATGTAACCTAACCAAGCTAGTACAGTATGTAACCTAACCATGCTAGTACAGTATGTAACCTAACCAAGCTAGTACAGTACGTAACCTAACCAAGCTAGTACAGTCTGTAACCTAACCAAACTAGTACAGTCTGCAACCTAACCAAGCTAGTACAGTCTGTAACCTAACCAAGCTAGTACAGTATGTAACCTAACCAAGCTAGTACAGTATGTAACCTAACCAAGCTAGTACAGTATATAACCTAACCAAGCTAGTACACACTGTAACCTAACCAAGCTAGTACAGTCTGTAACCTAACCAAACTAGTACATTCTGTAACCTAACCAAGCTAGTACAGTCTGTAACCTAACCAAGCTAGTACAGTATGTAACCTAATCAAGCTAGTACAATATGTAACCTAACCAAGCTAGTACAGTTTGTAACCTAACAAAGCTAGTACACTCTGTAACCTAACCAAACTAGTACAGTATGTATCCTAACCAAACTAGTACAGTATGTAACCTAACCAAGCAAGTACAGTCTGTAACCTAACCAAGCTAAGCTAGTACAGTATGTAACCTAATCAAGCTAGTACAGTATGTAATCTAACCAAGCTAGTACAGTATGTAACCAAAAACCAAGCTAGTACAATATCTAACCTAACCAAGCTAGTACAGTCTGTAATCTAACCAAGCTAAGCTAGTACAGTATGTAACCTAATCAAGCTAGTACAGTATGTAATCTAACCAAGCTAGTACATTATGTAACCTAACCAAGCTAGTACAGTATGTAACCTAACCAAGCTAGTACAGTATGTAACCTAACCAAGCTAGTACAGTATGTAACCTAACCAAGCTAGTACTGTCTGTATCCTAACCAAGCTAGTACAGTCTGTAACCTAACCAAGCTAGTACAGTATGTAACCTAACCAAGCTAGTACAGTATGTAACATAACCAAGCTAGTACAGTATGTAACCTAACCAAGCTAGTACACACTGTAACCTAACCAAACTAGTACTGTCTGTATCCTAACCAAGCTAGTACAGTCTGTATCCTAACCAAGCTAGTACAGTATGTAACCTAACCAAGCTAGTACAGTCTGTAACCTAACCAAGCTGGTACAGTATGTAACCTAACCAAGCTAAGCTAGTACAGTCTGTAACCTAACCAAGCTAGTACAGAATGTAACCTAACCAAGCTAATACAGTATTTAACCTAACCAAGCTAGTACAGTATGTAACCTAACCAAGCTAGTACAGTATGTAACCTAACCATGTTAATACAGTATGTAACCTAACCAAGCTTAGCTAGTACAGTCTGTAACCTAACCAAGCTAGTACATTATGTAACCTAACCAAGCTAATACAGTATGTAACCTAACCAAGCTAGTACAGTCTGTAACCTAACCAAGCTAGTACAGTATGTAACCTAACCAAGCTAGTACAGTCTGTAACCTAACCAAGCTAGTACAGTCTGTAACCTAACCAAGCTAGTACAGTCTGTAACCTAACCAAGCTAGTACAATCTGTAACCTAACAAAGCCAGTACAGTATGTAACATAACCAAGCTAGTACAGTCTGTAACCTAACCAAGCTAGTACAGTATTTAACCTAACCAAGCTAGTACAGAATGTAACCTAACCAAGCTAGTACAGTACGTAACATAACCAAGCTAGTACAGTCTGTAACCTAACCAAACTAGTACAGTCTGTAACCTATCCAAGCTAGTACAGTCTGTAACCTAACCAAGCTAGTACAGTATGTAACCTAACCAAGCTAGTACAGTATGTAACCTAACCAAGCTAGTACAGTATATAACCTAACCAAGCTAGTACACACTGTAACCTAACCAAGCTAGTACAGTCTGTAACCTAACCAAACTAGTACAGTATGTAACCTAACCAAGCTAGTACAGTCTGTAAACTAACCAAACTAGTACAGTCTGTAACCTAACCAAGCTAGTACAGTATGTAACCAAACCAAGCTAGTACAGTCTGTAACCTAACCAAGCTAGAACAGTCTGTAATCTAACCAAGCTAGTACAGTCTGTAACCTAACCAAGCTAGTACAGTATGTAACCAAACCAAGCTAGTACAGTATGTAACCAAACAGAGCTAGTACAGTCTGTAACCTAACCAAGCTAGTACAGTCTGTAACCTAACCAAACTAAGCTAGTAGAGTCTGTAACCTAACCAAGCTAGTACATGCTGTAACCTAACCAAGCTAGTACAGTCTGTAACCTAACCAAGCTAGTACAGTATGTAACCTAACCAAGCTAGTACAGTCTGTAACCTAACCAAGCTAGTACAGTCTGTAACCTAACCAAGCTAGTACAGTATGTAACCTAACCAAGCTAATACAGTATGTAACCTAACCAAGCTAGTACAGTATGTAACCTAACCAAGCTAATACATTCTGTAACCTAACCAAGCTAGTACACACTGTAACTTAACCAAGCTAGTACATTATGTAACCTAACCAATCTAGTACAGTCTGTAACCTAACCAAGCTAGTACAGTATGTAACCAAACCAAACTAGTACAGTATGTAACCAAACCAAGCTAGTACAGTATGTAACCTAACCAAGCTAGTACAATCTGTAACCTAACCAAGCTAGTACAGTCTGTAACCTAACCAAGCTAGTACAGTATGAAACCTAACCAAGCTAGTACACACTATAACCTAACCAAGCTAGTACACACTATAACCTAACCAAGCTAGTACACACAGTAGCCTAACCAATCTAGTACATTCTGTAACCTAACCAAGCTAGTATAGTCGGTAACCTAACCAAGCTAGTACAGTATGTAACCTAACCAAGCTAGTACAGTCTGTAACCTAACCAAGCTAGTACAGTCTGTAACCTAACCAAGCTAGTACAGTCTGTAACCTAACCAAGCTAGTACAGTCTGTAACCTAACCAAGCTCGTACAGTATGTAACCTAACCAAGCTAAGCTAGTACAGTCTGTAACCTAACCAAGCTAGTACAGTATGTAACCTAACCAAGCTAATACAGTATGTAACCCAACCAAGCTAGTACAGTATGTAACCTAACCAAGCTAGTACAGTATGTAACCTAACCAAGTTAATACAGTATGTAACCTAACCAAGCTTAGCTAGTACAGTCTGTAACCTAACCAAGCTAGTAAAGTATGTAACCTAACCAAGCTAATACAGTATGTAACCTAACCAAGCTAGTACAGTCTGTAACCTAACCAAGCTAGTACAGTATGTAACCTAACCAAGCTAGTACAATCTGTAACCTAACCAAGCTAGTACAGTCTGTAACCTAACCAAGCTAGTACAGTCTGTAACCTAACCAAGCTAGTACAATCTGCAACCTAACAAATCTAGTACAGTATGTAACCTAACCAAGCTAGTACAGTCTGTAACCTAACCAAGCTAGTACAGTATGTAACCTAACCAAGCTAGTACAGTATGTAACCTAACCAAGCTAGTACAGTATATAACCTAACCAAGCTAGTACACACTGTAACCTAACCAATCTAGTACATTCTGTAACCTAACCAAGCTAGTACAGTCTGTAACCTAACCAAGCTAGTACAGTATGTAACCTAACCAAGCTAGTACAGTATGTAACCTAACCAAGCTAGTACAGTCTGTAACCTAACCAAGCTAGTACAGTCTGTAACCTAACCAAGCTAGTACAGTCTGTAACCTAACCAAGCTAGTGCAGTATGTAACCTAACCAAGCTAAGCTAGTACAGTCTGTAACCTAACCAAGCTAGTACAGTATGTAACCTAACCAAGCTAATACAGTATGTAACCTAACAAAGATAGTACAGTATGTAACCTAACCAAGCTAGTACAGTATGTAACCTAACCATGCTAGTACAGTATGTAACCTAACCAAGCTAGTACAGTACGTAACCTAACCAAGCTAGTACAGTCTGTAACCTAACCAAACTAGTACAGTCTGCAACCTAACCAAGCTAGTACAGTCTGTAACCTAACCAAGCTAGTACAGTATGTAACCTAACCAAGCTAGTACAGTATGTAACCTAACCAAGCTAGTACAGTATATAACCTAACCAAGCTAGTACACACTGTAACCTAACCAAGCTAGTACAGTCTGTAACCTAACCAAACTAGTACAGTATGTAACCTAACCAAGCTAGTACAGTCTGTAAACTAACCAAGCTAGTACAGTCTGTAACCAAACCAAGCTAGTACAGTATGTAACCAAACCAAGCTAGTACAGTCTGTAACCTAACCAAGCTAGTACAGTATGTAACCAAACCAAGCTAGTACAGTATGTAACCAAACCAAGCTAGTACAGTCTGTAACCTAACCAAGCTAGTACAGTCTGTAACCTAACCAAACTAAGCTAGTATATTCTGTAACCTAATCAAGCTAGTACATGCTGTAACCTAACCAAGCTAGTACAGTCTGTAACCTAACCAAGCTAGTACAGTATGTAACCTAACCAAGCTAGTACAGTCTGTAACCTAACCAAGCTAGTACAGTCTGTAACCTAACCAAGCTAGTACAGTATGTAACCTAACCAAGCTAGTACAGTATGTAACCTAACCAAGCTAGTACAGTATGTAACATAACCAAGCTAGTACAGTCTGTAACCTAACCAAGCTCGTACAGACTGTAACTTAACCAAGCTAGTACATTATGTAACCTAACCAATCTGGTACAGTCTGTAACCTAACCAAGCTAGTACAGTATGTAACCTAACCAAGCTAGTACAGTACGTAACCAAACCAATCTAGTACAGTATGTAACCTAACCAAGCTAGTACAGTCTGTATCCTAACCAAGCTAGTACAGTCTGTAACCTAACCAAGCTAGTACAGTATGTAACCTAACCAAGCTAGTACAGTCTGTAACCTAACCAAGCTAGTACAGTCTGTAACCTAACCAAGCTAGTACAGTCTGTAACCTAACCAAGCTAGTACAGTCTGTAACCTATCCAAGCTAGTACAGTATGTAACCTAACCAAGCTAGTACACACTATAACCTAACCAAGCTAGTACACACTATAAACTAACCAAGCTAGTACACACAGTAACCTAACCAATCTAGTACATTATGTAACCTAACCAAGTTAGTACAGTCTGTAACCTAACCAAGCTAGTACAGTATGTAACCTAACCAAGCTAGTACAGTCTGTAACCTAACCAAGCTAGTACAGTCTGTAACATAACCAAGCTAGTACAGTATGTAACCTAACCAAGCTAGTACAGTCTGTAACCTAACCAAGCTAGTACAGTATGTAACCTAACCAAGCTAGTACAGTAATTAACCTAACCAAGCTAGTACAGTCTGTAACCTAACCAAGCTAGTACAGTATGTAACCTAACCACGCTAGTACAGTATGTAACCTAACCAAGCTAGTACAGTCTGTAACCTAACCAAGCTAGTACAGTATGTAACCTAACCAAGCTAGTACATTATGTAACCTAACCAAGCTAGTACATTATGTAACCTAACCAAGCTAGTACAGTATGTAACCTAACCAAGCTAGTACAGTCTGTAACCTAACCAAACTAGTACAGTCTGTAACCTAACCAAGCTAGTACAGTCTGTAACCTAACTAAGCTAGTACAGTCTGTAACCTAACCAATCTAGTACAGTCTGTAACCTAACCAAGCTAGTACAGTCTGTAACCTAACCAAGCTAGTACAGTATGTAACCTAACCAAGCTAGTACATTATGTAACCTAACCAAGCTAGTACAGTATGTAACCTAACCAAGCTAGTACAGTCTGTAACCTAACCAAGCTAGTACAGTATGTAACCTAACCAAGCTAGTACAGTATGTAACCTAACCAAGCTAGTACAGTATGTATACTAACCAAGCTAGTACAGTCTGTAACCTAACCAAGCTCGTACAGACTGTAACTTAACCAAGCTAGTACATTATGTAACCTAACCAATCTAGTACAGTCTGTAACCTAACCAAGCTAGTACAGTATGTAACCAAACCAAGCTAGTACAGTATGTAACCTAACCAAGCTAGTACAGTCTGTATCCTAACTAAGCTAGTACAGTCTGTAACCTAACCAAGCTAGTACAGTATGTAACCTAACCAAGCTAGTACAGTCTGTAACCTAAACAAGCTAGTACAGTCTGTAACCTAACCAAGCTAGTACAGTCTGTAACCTAACCAAGCTAGTACAGTCTGTAACCTAACCAAGCTAGTACAGTATGTAACCTAACCAAGCTAGTACACACTATAACCTAACCAAGCTAGTACACACTATAACCTAACCAAGCTAGTACACACAGTAACCTAACCAATCTAGTACATTCTGTAACCTAACCAAGCTAGTACAGTATGTAACCTAACCAAGCTAGTACAGTATGTAACCTAACCAAGCTAGTACAGTCTGTAACCTAACCAAGCTAGTACAGTATGTAACCTAACCAAGCTAGTACAGTATGTAACCTAACCAAGCTAGTACAGTCTGTAACCTAACCAAGCTAGTACAGTATGTAACCTAACCAAGCTAGTACATTCTGTAACCTAACAAAGCTAGTACATTCTGTAACCTAACCAAGCTAGTACAGTATGTAACCTAACCAAGCTAGTACAGTCTGTAACCTATCCAAACTAGTACAGTCTGTAACCTAACCAAGCTAGTACATTCTGTAACCTAACCAAGCTAGTACAGTCTGTAACCTAACCAAGCTAGTACAGTCTGTAACCTAACCAAGCTAGTACAGTCTGTAACCTAACCAAGCTAGTACAGTATGTAACCTAACCAAGCTAGTACAGTATGTAACCTAACCAAGCTAGTACAGTATGTAACCTAACCAAGCTAGTACAGTCTGTAACCTAACCAAGCTAGTACAGTATGTAACCTAACCAAGCTAGTACAGTATGTAACCTAACCAAGCTAGTACAGTCTGTAACCTAACCAAGCTAGTACAGTCTGTAACCTAACCAAGCTAGTACAGTCTGTAATCTAACCAAGCTAGTACAGTCTGTAACCTAACCAAGCTAGTACATTATGTAACCTAACCAAGCTATTCCAATCTGTAACCTAACCAAGCTAGTACAGTATGTAACCTAACCAAGCTAATACAGTATGTAACCTAACCAAGCTAGTACAGTATGTAACCTAACCAAGCTAGTACCGTATGTAACCTAACCAAGCTAGTACAGTATGTAACCTAACCAAGCTAGTACAGTCTGTAACCTAACCAAGCTAGTACATTCTGAAACCTAACCAAGCTAGTACAGTATGTAACCTAACCAAGCTAGTACAGTCTGTAACCTAACCAAGCTAGTACAATCTGTAACCTAACCAAGCTAGTACAGTATGTAACCTAACCAAGCTAATACAGTATGTAACCTAACCAAGCTAGTACAGTATGTAACCTAAACAAGCTAGTACAGTATGTAACCTAACCAAGCTAGTACAGTATGTAACCTAACCAAGCTAGTACAGTCTGTAACCTAACCAAGCTAGTACAGTATGTAACCTAACCAAGCTAGTACAGTATGTAACCTATCCAAGCTAGTACAGTCTATAACCTAACCAAGCTAGTGCATTATGTAACCTAACCAAGCTAGTACAGTATGTAACCTAACCAAGCTAGTACAGTCTGTAACCTAACCAAGTTAGTACAGTATGTAACCTAACCAAGCTAGTACAGTATGTAACCTAACCAAGCTAGTACAGTATGTAACCTAACCAAGCTAGTACAGTAGGTAACCTAACCAAGCTAGTACAGTATGTAACCTAACCAAGCTAGTACAGTCTGTAACCTAACTAAGCTAGTACAGTATGTAAACTAACCAAGCTAGTACAGTATGTAACCTAACCAAGCTAGTACAGTATGTAACCTAACCAAGCTAGTACAGTATGTAGCCTAACCAAGCTAGTACAGTCTGTAACCTAACCAAGCTAGTACATTCTGTAACCTAACCAAGCTAGTACAGTATGTAACCTAACCAAGCTAGTACAGTCTGTAACCTAACCAAGCTAGTACAGTCTGTAACCTAACCAAGCTAGTACAGTATGTAACCTAACCAAGCTAGTACAGTATGTAACCTAACCAAGCTAGTACAGTATGTAACCTAACCAAGCTAGTACAGTCTGTAACATAACCAAGCTAGTACAGTATGTAACCTAACCAAGCTAGTACAGTATGTAACCTAACCAAGCTAGTACAGTATGTAACTTAACCAAGCTAGTACAGTCTGTAACCTAACCAAGCTCGTACAGACTGTAACTTAACCAAGCTAGTACATTATGTAACCTAACCAAGCTAGTACAGTCTGTAACCTAACCAAGCTAGTACATTCTGAAACCTAACCAAGCTAGTACAGTCTGTAACCTAACCAAGCTAGTACAGTCTGTAACCTAACCAAGCTAGTACAATCTGTAACCTAACCAAGCTAGTACAGTATGTAACCTAACCAAGCTAATACAGTATGTAACCTAACCAAGCTAGTACAGTATGTAACCTAACCAAGCTAGTACAGTATGTAACCTAACCAAGCTAGTACAGTATGTAACCTAACCAAGCTAGTACAGTCTGTAACCTAACCAAGCTAGTACAGTAGGTAACCTAACCAAGCTAGTACAGTATGTAACCTATCCAAGCTAGTACAGTCTATAACCTAACCAAGCTAGTACAGTATGTAACCTAACCAAGCTAGTACAGTCTGTAACCTAACCAAGCTAGTACAGTATGTAACCTAACCAAGCTAGTACATTATGTAACCTATCCAAGCTAGTACAGTCTATAACCTAATCAAGCTAGTGCATTATGTAACCTAACCAAGCTAGTACATTATGTAACCTAACCAAGCTAGTACAGTCTGTAACCTAACCAAGTTAGTACAGTCTGTAACCTAACCAAGCTAGTACAGTATGTAACCTAACCAAGCTAGTACAGTATGTAATCTAACCAAGCTAGTACAGTAGGTAACCTAACCAAGCTAGTACAGTATGTAACCTAACCAAGCTAGTACAGTCTGTAACCTAACTAAGCTAGTACAGTATGTAAACTATCCAAGCTAGTACAGTATGTAACCTAACCAAGCTAGTACAGTATGTAACCTAACCAAGCTAGTACAGTCTGTAACCTAACCAAGTTAGTACAGTATGTAACCTAACCAAGCTAGTACAGTCTGTAACCTAACCAAGCTAGTACAGTCTGTAACCTAACCAAGCTAGTACAGTCTGTAACCTAACCAAGCTAGTACCGTCTGTAACCTAACCAAGCTAGTACAGTATGTAACCTAACCAAGCTAGTACAGTAATTAACCTAACCAAGCTAGTACAGTCTGTAACCTAACCAAGCTAGTACAGTATGTAACCTAACCACGCTAGTACAGTATGTAACCTATCCAAGCTAGTACAGTCTGTAACCTAACCAAGCTAGTACAGTATGTAACCTAACCAAGCTAGTACATTCTGTAACCTAACCAAGCTAGTACAGTATGTAACCTAACCAAGCTAGTACAGTCTGTAACCTAACCAAACTAGTACAATCTGTAACCTAACCAAGCTAGTACAGTCTGTAACCTAACTAAGCTAGTACAGTCTGTACCCTAACCAAGCTAGTACAGTCTGTAACCTAACCAAGCTAGTACAGTCTGTAACCTAACCAAGCTAGTACAGTATGTAACCTAACCAAGCTAGTACAGTATGTAACCTAACCAAGCTAGTACAGTATGTAACCTAACCATGCTAGTACAGTATGTAACCTAACCAAGCTAGTACAGTCTGTAACCTAACCAAGCTAGTACAGTATGTAACCTAACCAAGCTAGTACAGTATGTAACCTAACCAAGCTAGTACAGTCTGTAACCTAACCAAGCTAGTACAGTCTGTAACCTAACCAAGCTAGTACAGTCTGTGACCTAACCAAGCTAGTACAGTCTGTAACCTAACCAAGCTAGTACATTATGTAACCTAACCAAGCTAGTACAGTCTGTAACCTAACCAAGCTAGTACAGTCTGTAACCTAACCAAACTAGTACAGTATGTAACCTAACCAAGCTAGTACAGTATGTAACCTAACCAAGCTAGTACCGTATGTAACCTAACCAAGTTAATACAGTATGTAACCTAACCAAGCTAGTACAGTCTGTAACCTAACCAAGCTAGTACAGTATGTAAACTAACCAAGCTAATACAGTATGTAACCTAACCAAGCTAGTACAGTCTATAACCTAACCAAGCTAGTACATAATGTAACCTAACCAAGTTAGTATAGTATGTAACCTAACCCAGCTGGTACAATCTGTAACCTAACCAAGCTAGTACAGTATGTAACCTAACCAAGCTAATACAGTATGTAACCTAACCAAGCTAGTACAGTATGTAACCTAACCAAGCTAGTACCGTATGTAACCTAATCAAGCTAGTACAGTATGTAACCTAACCAAGCTAGTACAATCTGTAACCTAACCAAGCTAGTACAGTCTGAAACCTAACCAAGCTAGTAGAGTCTGTAACCTAACCAAGCTAGTACAGTCTGTAACCTAACCAAGCTAGTACAATCTGTAACCTAACCAAGCTAGTACCATATGTAACCTAACCAAGCTAATACAGTATGTAACCTAACCAAGCTAGTACAGTATGTAACCTAACCAAGCTAGTACAGTATGTAACCTAACCAAGCTAGTACAGTATGTAACCTAACCAAGCTAGTACAGTCTGTAACCTAACCAAGCTAGTACAGTATGTAACCTAACCAAGCTAGTACAGTATGTAACCTAACCAAGCTAGTACAGTCTATAACCTAACCAAGCTAGTGCATTATGTAACCTAACCAAGCTAGTACAGTCTGTAACCTAACCAAGCTAGTACAGTCTGTTACCTAACCAGGCTAGTACAGTATGTAACCTAACCAAGCTAGTACAGTATGTAACCTAACCAAGCTAGTACAGTATGTAACCTAACCAAGCTAGTACAGTAGGTAACCTAACAAAGCTAGTACAGTATGTAACCTAACCAAGCTAGTACAGTCTGTAACCTAACCAAGCTAGTACAGTATGTAAACTAACCAAGCTAGTACAGTATGTAACCTAACCAAGCTAGTACAGTATGTAACCTAACCAAGCTAGTACAGTCTGTAACCTAACCAAGCTAGTACAGTATGTAACCTAACCAAGCTAGTACAGTCTATAACCTAACCAAGCTAGTACAGTCTGTAACCTAACCGAGCTAGTACAGTATGTAACCTAACCAAGCTAGTACAGTCTGTAACCTAACCAAGCTAGTACAGTCTGTAACCTAACCAAGCTAGTACAGTATGTAACCTAACCAAGCTAAGCTAGTACAGTCTGTAACATAACCAAGCTAGTACCAAATGTATCTGATTGAGAATCATAATGTTATCAAATAATTATCATTCTAAAATGATCGACAAAAGAAAGAGCTTGGAATGTATTCAACTAGAACAGAGCTTGGAATGTATTTAACTAGAACAGAGCTTGGAATGTATTCAACTAGTACAGAGTTTGGAATGTATTCTACTAGAACAGAGCTTGGAATGTATTCAACTAGTACAGAGCTTGGAATGTATTCAACTAGAACAGAGCTTGGAATGTATTCAACTAGTACAGAGCTTGGAATGTATTCAACTAGTACAGAGCTTGGAATGTATTCAACTAGAACAGAGCTTGGAATGTATTCAACTAGAACAGAGCTTGGAATGTATTCAACTAATACAGAGCTTGGAATGTATTCAACTAGAACAGAGCTTGGAATGTATTCAACTAGAACAGAGCTTGGAATGTATTCAACTAGTACAGAGCTTGGAATGTATTCAACTAGAACAGAGCTTGGAATGTATTCAACTAGAACAGAGCGTGGAATGTATTCAACTAGAACAGAGCTTGGAATGTATTCAACTAGTACAGAGCTTGGAATGTATTCAACTAGAACAGAGCTTGGAATGTATTCAACTAGTACAGAGCTTGGAATGTATTCAACTAGTACAGAGCTTGGAATGTATTCAACTAGAACAGAGCTTGGAATGTATTCAACTAGAACAGAGCTTGGAATGTATTCAACTAATACAGAGCTTGGAATGTATTCAACTAGAACAGAGCTTGGAATGTATTCAACTAGAACAGAGCTTGGAATGTATTCAACTAGTACAGAGCTTGGAATGTATTCAACTAGAACAGAGCTTGGAATGTATTCAACTAGAACAGAGCGTGGAATGTATTCAACTAGAACAGAGCTTGGAATGTATTCAACTAGTACAGAGCTTGGAATGTATTCAACTAGAACAGAGCTTGGAATGTATTCAACTAGAACAGAGCTTGGAATGTATTCAACTAGAACAGAGCTTGGAATGTATTCAACTAGACTATAATTTAGCCTGGGGTTTCTGAAGCTTGTGTTAATAAATCGAAGCACCAACATTAGATTGTGTTGTCTCTACCTTTCTTTCTGAGACTTTCCATAACGTTATCTCGAGTGTCAGCATCTTTAAAGTCCACGGAACAGAATGTGCCAAGTCCCCGTGCTTTACTCAGCATACCAGGGTACTTCTCCTTAAATTCATAAATCTATTATAATACACAATACATAATTACAGCTAGAATGTACAAGCATTGTTCCCAGTCCATATTCTGTACATACATTCATCAATGGCGTTCTATGAATTAATGGCCGGAACCAATGAATCGTGAAGTATACTGCTTCAATAGTCATCTCCACTATGTCCTTGTCACTGCGTATGTCCATGTCACTGCGTATGTCCGTGTCACTGGGTGTGTACATGTCACTGTGTGTGTCCGTGTCACTGCGTGTGTCCGTGTCACTGTGTATGTCCGTGTCACTGCGTGTGTCCGTGTCACTGCGTGTGTCCGTGTCAATGCGTGTGTCCATGTCACTGTGTGTGTCCGTGTCACTGTGTGTGTTCGTGTCACTGTGTATGTCAGTGTCACTGTGTGTGTCCATGTCACTGTGTATGTCCGTGTCACTGTGTGTGTCCATGTCACTGCATGTGTTCATGTCACTGTGTATGTCCGTGTCACTGCATGTGTTCGTGTCACTGTGTATGTCCGTGTCACTGCGTGTGTCCGTGTCAATGCGTGTGTCCGTGTCACTGTGTATGTCCGTGTCACTGTGTGTGTCCATGTCACTGCGTGTGTCCGTGTCACTGTGTATGTCCGTGTCACTGCGTGTGTCCGTGTCACTGCGTGTGTCCGTATCACTGTGTATGTCCGTGTCACTGTGTATGTCCGTGTCACTGCGTATGTCTGTGTCACTGTGTATGTCAGTGTCACTGTGTATGTCCGTGTCACTGCGTGTGTCCGTGTCACTACGTGTGTCCGTGTCACTGCGTATGTCCGTGTCACAGTGTATGTCCGTGTCACAGTGTATGTCCGTGTCATTGCGTGTGTCCGTGTCACTGCGTGTGTCCGTATCACTGTGTATGTCCGTGTCACTGTGTATGTAACTGTCACTGCGCATGTCCGTGTCACTGCGTGTGTCCGTGTCACTGTGTGTGTCCGTGTCACTGTGTATGTCAGTGTCACTGTGTATGTCCGTGTCACTGCGTGTGTCCGTGTCACTGCGTGTGTCCGTGTCACTGCGTGTGTCCGTGTCACTGCGTGTGTCCGTGTCACTGTGTGTGTCCGTGTCACTGCGCTCGTCCGTGTCACTGCGTGTGTCCGTGTTACTGCGTATGTCCGTGTCACTGTGTGTGTCCGTGTCACTGCGTGTGTACATGTCACTGTGTGTGTCCGTGTCACTGCGTGTGTCCGTGTCACTGCGTGTGTCCATGGCACTGCGTGTGTCCGTGTCACTGCGTGTGTCTGTGTCACTGTGTATGTCCGTGTCACTGCGTGTGTCCATGTCACTGCGTGTGTCCGTGTCACTGCGTGTGTCTGTGTCACTGTGTATGTCCGTGTCACTGCGTGTCCATGTCACTGCGTGTGTCTGTGTCACTGTGTATGTCCATGTCACTGCGTATGTCCGTGTCACTGTGTATGTCCGTGTCAATGCATGTGTCCATGTCACTGCGTGTGTCCGTGTCACTGCGTGTGTCTGTGTCACTGTGTATGTCCGTGTCACTGCGTGTGTCCATGTCACTGTGTATGTCCGTGTCACTGTGTGTGTCCGTGTCACTGCGTGTGTCCGTGTCACTGCGTGTGACCATGTCACTGCGTATGTCCGTGTCAATGCGTGTGTCCATGTCACTGTGTGTGTCCGTGTCACTGCGTGTGTCCGTGTCACTGTGTGTGTCCGTGTCACTGTGTGTGTCCGTGTCACTGCGTGTGTCCGTGTCACTGTGTGTGTCCGTGTCACTGCGTGTGTCCGTGTCACTGTGTGTGTCCGTGTCACTGCGTGTGTCCGTGTCACTGTGTGTGTCCGTGTCACTGCGTGTGTCCGTGTCACTGCGTGTGTCCATGTCACTGCGTATGTCCGTGTCAATGCGTGTGTCCATGTCATTGCGTGTGTCCGTGTCACTGCGTATGTCCGTGTCACTGTGTGTGTCCGTGTCACTGTGTATGTCGGTGTCACTGTGTATGTCCGTGTCACTGCGTGTGTCCGTGTCACTGCGTGTGTCCGTGTCACTGCGTGTGTCCGTGTCACTGCGTGTGTCCGTATCACTGCGTGTGTCCGTGTCACTGTGTGTGTCCGTGTCACTACGCTCGTCCGTGTTACTGCGTGTGTCCGTGTTACTGCGTGTGTCCATGTCACTGTGTATGTCCGTGTCATTGCGTGTGTCCGTGTCACTGTGTATGTCCGTGTCACTGCGTGTGTCCGTGTCACTGCGTGTGTCCGTGTCACTGCGTGTGTCCGTATCACTGTGTATGTCCGTGTCACTGTGTATGTCCGTGTCACTGCGTATGTCTGTGTCACTGTGTATGTCAGTGTCACTGTGTATGTCCGTGTCACTGCGTGTGTCCGTGTCACTACGTGTGTCCGTGTCACTGCGTATGTCCGTGTCACAGTGTATGTCCGTGTCACAGTGTATGTCCGTGTCATTGCGTGTGTCCGTGTCACTGCGTGTGTCCGTATCACTGTGTATGTCCGTGTCACTGTGTATGTAACTGTCACTGCGCATGTCCGTGTCACTGCGTGTGTCCGTGTCACTGTGTATGTCAGTGTCACTGTGTATGTCCGTGTCACTGCGTGTGTCCGTGTTACTGCGTATGTCCGTGTCACTGTGTGTGTCCGTTTCACTGCGTGTGTACATGTCACTGTGTGTGTCCGTGTCACTGCGTGTGTCCGTGTCACTGCGTGTGTCCATGGCACTGCGTGTGTCCGTGTCACTGCGTGTGTCTGTGTCACTGTGTATGTCCGTGTCACTGCGTGTGTCCATGTCACTGCGTGTGTCCGTGTCACTGCGTGTGTCTGTGTCACTGTGTATGTCCGTGTCACTGCGTGTGTCCATGTCACTGCGTGTGTCTGTGTCACTGTGTATGTCCATGTCACTGCGTATGTCCGTGTCACTGTTTATGTCCGTGTCAATGCGTGTGTCCATGTCACTGCGTGTGTCCGTGTCACTGCGTGTGTCTGTGTCACTGTGTATGTCCATGTCACTGTGTATGTCCGTGTCACTGTGTGTGTCCGTGTCACTGCGTGTGTCCGTGTCACTGCGTGTGTCCATGTCACTGCGTATGTCCGTGTCAATGCGTGTGTCCATGTCACTGTGTGTGTCCGTGTCACTGCGTGTGTCCGTGTCACTGTGTGTGTCCGTGTCACTGTGTGTGTCCGTGTCACTGCGTGTGTCCGTGTCACTGTGTGTGTCCGTGTCACTGTGTGTGTCCGTGTCACTGTGTGTGTCCGTGTCACTGTGTGTGTCCGTGTCACTGCGTGTGTCCGTGTCACTGTGTGTGTCCGTGTCACTGCGTGTGTCCGTGTCACTGTGTGTGTCCGTGTCACTGCGTGTGTCCGTGTCACTGTGTGTGTCCGTGTCACTGCGTGTGTCCGTGTCACTGCGTGTGTCCATGTCACTGCGTATGTCCGTGTCACTGCGTGTGTCCATGTCACTGCGTGTGTCCGTGTCACTGTGTATGTCCGTGTCACTGTGTGTGTCCGTGTCACTGTGTATGTCCGTGTCACTGTGTATGTCCGTGTCACTGCGTGTGTCCGTGTCACTGCGTGTGTCCGTGTCACTGCGTGTGTCCGTGTCACTGTGTATGTCCGTGTCACTGCGTGTGTCCGTGTCACTGTGTATGTCCGTGTCACTGCATGTGTCCGTGTCACTGTGTATGTAAGTGTCACTGCGCATGTCCGTGTCATTGTGTGTGTCCGTGTCACTGTGTATGTCCGTGTCACTGCGTATGTCCGTGTCACTGTGTATGTCCGTGTCACTGCGTGTGTCCGTGTCACTGCGTATGTCCGTGTCACTGCGTGTGTCCGTGTCACTGTGTGTGTCCATGTCACTGCGTGTGTCCGTGTCACTGCATGTGTTCGTGTCACTGTGTATGTCCGTGTCACTGCGTGTGTCCGTGTCACTGCGTGTGTCCGTGTCACTGTGTATGTCCGTGTCACTGTGTGTGTCCATGTCACTGCGTGTGTCCGTGTCACTGTGTATGTCCGTGTCACTGCGTGTGTCCGTGTCACTGCGTGTGTCCGTGTCACTGTGTATGTCCGTGTCACTGCGTGTGTCCATGTCACTGTGTATGTCCGTGTCACTGTGTGTGTCCATGTCACTGCATGTGTTCGTGTCACTGTGTATGTCCGTGTCACTGTGTGTGTCCATGTCACTGCGTGTGTCCGTGTCACTGTGTGTGTCCGTGTCACTGTGTATGTCCGTGTCACTGTGTGTGTCCGTGTCACTGTGTGTGTCCGTGTCACTGTGTATGTCCGTGTCACTGTGTGTGTCCATGTCACTGTGTATGTCCGTGTCACTGTGTGTGTCCATGTCACTGTGTATGTCCGTGTCACTGTGTATGTCCGTGTCACTGTGTATGTCCGTGTCACTGTGTATGTCCGTGTCACTGCGTGTGTCCGTGTCACTGTGTATGTCCGTGTCACTGTGTATGTCCATGTCACTGTGTATGTCCGTGTCACTGTGTGTGTTCGTGTCACTGTGTATGTCCGTGTCACTGTGTGTGTCCATGTCACTGCGTGTGTCCGTGTCACTGTGTGTGTCCGTGTCACTGTGTATGTCCGTGTCACTGCGTATGTCCGTGTCACTGCGTGTGTCCGTGTCACTGTGTATGTCCGTGTCACTGTGTGTGTCCGTGTCACTGCGTGTGTCCGTGTCACTGTGTGTGTCCGTGTCACTGTGTATGTCCGTGTCACTGTGTGTGTCCGTGTCACTGCGTGTGTCCGTGTCACTGTGTATGTCCGTGTCACTGCGTGTGTCCGTGTCACTGTGTGTGTCCGTGTCACTGCTGTGTCCGTGTCATGCGTGTGTCCGTGTCACTGCGTGTGTCCGTGTCACTGTGTGTGTCCATGTCACTGCGTGTGTCCGTGTCACTGTGTATGTCCGTGTCACTGGTGTGTCCGTGTCACTGCGTGTGTCCGTGTCACTGCGTGTGTCCGTGTCACTGTGTGTGTCCGTGTCACTGTGTGTGTCCGTGTCACTGTGTATGTCCGTGTCACTGTGTGTGTCCGTGTCACTGTGTATGTCCGTGTCACTGTGTGTGTCCATGTCACTGCATGTGTTCATGTCACTGTGTATGTCCGTGTCACTGCATGTGTTCGTGTCACTGTGTATGTCCGTGTCACTGCGTGTGTCCGTGTCACTGTGTATGTCCGTGTCACTGTGTGTGTCCATGTCACTGCGTGTGTCCGTGTCACTGTGTATGTCCGTATCACTGCGTGTGTCCGTGTCACTGCGTGTGTCCGTGTCAATGCGTGTGTCCGTGTCACTGTGTGTGTCCGTGTCACTGTGTGTGTTCGTGTCACTGTATATGTCCGTGTCACTGTGTGTGTCCATGTCACTGTGTATGTCCGTGTCACTGTGTGTGTCCATGTCACTGCATGTGTTCATGTCACTGTGTATGTCCGTGTAACTGTGTGTGTCCATGTCACTGCGTGTGTCCGTGTCACTGTGTGTGTTCGTGTCACTGTGAATGTCCGTGTCACTGTGTATGTCCGTGTCACTGTGTATGTCCGTGTCACTGTGTATGTCCATGTCACTGTGTATGTCCGTGTCACTGTGTGTGTTCGTGTCACTGTGTATCTCCGTGTCACTGTGTGTGTCCATGTCACTGCATTTGTCCGTGTCAGTGTGTGTGTCCGTGTCACTGCGTGTGTCCGTGTCATTGCGTGTGTCCGTGTCACTGCGTGTGTCCGTGTCACTGTGTATGTCCGTGTCACTGTGTATGTCCGTGTCACTGCGTATGTCTGTGTCACTGTGTATGTCAGTGTCACTGTGTATGTCCGTGTCACTGCGTGTGTCCGTGTCACTGCGTATATCCGTGTCACTGCGTGTGTCCGTGTCACTGTGTGTGTCCATGTCACTGCGTGTGTCCGTGTCACTGCATGTGTTCTTGTCACTGTGTATGTACGTGTCACTGCGTGTGTCCCTGTCAATGCGTGTGTCCGTGTCACTGTGTATGTCCGTGTCACTGTGTGAGTCCATGTCACTGCGTGTGTCCGTGTCAATGCGTGTGTCCGTGTCACTGTGTATGTCCGTGTCACTGCGTGTGTCCATGTCACTGTGTATGACCGTGTCACTGTGTGTGTCCATGTCACTGCATGTGTTCGTGTCACTGTGTATGTCCGTGTCACTGTGTGTCCATGTCACTGCGTGTGTCCGTGTCACTGTGTGTGTTCGTGTCACTGTGAATGTCCGTGTCACTGTGTATGTCCGTGTCACTGCGTGTGTCCGTGTCACTGCGTGTTTCCGTGTCACTGCGTGTGTCTATGTCACTGTGTATGTCCGTGTCATTGCGTGTGTCCGTGTCACTGCGTGTGTCCGTGTCACTGCGTGTGTCCGTGTCACTGCGTGTGTCCGTGTCACTGCATGTGTTCGTGTCACTGTGTATGTCCATGTCACTGCGTGTGTCCGTGTCACTGTGTGTGTCCGTGTCACTGCGTGTGTCCGTGTCATTGCGTGTGTCCGTGTCACTGCGTGTGTCCGTGTCACTGTGTGTGTCCATGTCACTGCGTGTGTCCGTGTCACTGTGTATGTCCGTGTCACTGGGTGTGTCCTTGTCACTGCGTGTGTCCGTGTCAATGCGTGTGTCCGTGTCACTGTGTGTGTCCGTGTCACTGTGTGTGTTCGTGTCACTGTGTATGTCCGTGTCACTGTGTGTGTCCATGTCACTGTGTATGTCCGTGTCACTGTGTGTGTCCATGTCACTGCATGTGTTCATGTCACTGTGTATGTCCGTGTCACTGCATGTGTTCGTGTCACTGTGTATGTCCGTGTCACTGCGTGTGTCCGTGTCAATGCGTGTGTCCGTGTCACTGTGTATGTCCGTGTCACTGTGTGTGTCCATGTCACTGCGTGTGTCCGTGTCACTGTGTATGTCCGTGTCACTGCGTGTGTCCGTGTCACTGCATGTGTCCGTGTCACTGCGTGTGTCCGTGTCACTGTGTGTGTCCGTGTCACTGTGTGTGTTCGTGTCACTGTGTATGTCCGTGTCACTGTGTGTGTCCTGTCACTGCATGTGTCATGTCACTGTGTATGTCCGTGTAACTGTGTGTGTCCATGTCACTGCGTGTGTCCGTGTCACTGTGTGTGTTCGTGTCACTGTGAATGTCCGTGTCACTGTGTATGTCCGTGTCACTGTGTATGTCCGTTTCACTGTGTATGTCCATGTCACTGTGTATGTCCGTGCCACTGTGTGTGTTCGTGTCACTGTGTATCTCCGTGTCACTGTGTGTGTCCATGTCACTGCATTTGTCCGTGTCAGTGTGTGTGTCCGTGTCACTGCGTGTGTCCGTGTCATTGCGTGTGTCCGTGTCACTGCGTGTGTCCGTGTCACTGTGTATGTCCGTGTCACTGCGTATGTCTGTGTCACTGTGTATGTCAGTGTCACTGTGTATGTCCGTGTCACTGCGTGTGTCCGTGTCACTGCGTATGTCCGTGTCACTGCGTGTGTCCGTGTCACTGTGTGTGTCCATGTCACTGCGTGTGTCCGTGTCACTGCATGTGTTCTTGTCACTGTGTATGTACGTGTCACTGCGTGTGTCCCTGTCAATGCGTGTGTCCGTGTCACTGTGTATGTCCGTGTCACTGTGTGAGTCCATGTCACTGCGTGTGTCCGTGTCAATGCGTGTGTCCGTGTCACTGTGTATGTCCGTGTCACTGCATGTGTCCATGTCACTGTGTATGTCCGTGTCACTGTGTGTGTCCATGTCACTGCATGTGTTCGTGTCACTGTGTATGTCCGTGTCACTGTGTGTGTCCATGTCACTACGTTTGTCCGTATCACTGTATGTGTTCGTGTCACTGTGAATGTCCGTGTCACTGTGTATGTCCGTATCACTGTGTATGTCCGTGTCACTGTGTGTGTCCATGTCTCTGCGTGTGTCCGTGTCACTGTGTATGTCCGTGTCACTGGGTGTGTCCTTGTCACTGCGTGTGTCCGTGTCAATGCGTGTGTCCGTGTCACTGTGTGTGTCCGTGTCACTGTGTGTGTTCGTGTCACTGTGTATGTCCGTGTCACTGTGTGTGTCCATGTCACTGTGTATGTCCGTGTCACTGTGTGTGTCCATGTCACTGCATGTGTTCATGTCACTGTGTATGTCCGTGTCACTGCATGTGTTCGTGTCACTGTGTATGTCCGTGTCACTGCGTGTGTCCGTGTCAATGCGTGTGTCCGTGTCACTGTGTATGTCCGTGTCACTGTGTGTGTCCATGTCACTGCGTGTGTCCGTGTCACTGTGTATGTCCGTGTCACTGCGTGTGTCCGTGTCACTGCGTGTGTCCGTGTCATGCGTGTGTCCGTGTCACTGTGTGTGTCCGTGTCACTGTGTGTTCGTGTCACTGTATATGTCCGTGTCACTGTGTGTGTCCATGTCACTGTGTATGTCCGTGTCACTGTGTGTGTCCATGTCACTGCATGTGTTCATGTCACTGCGTGTGTCCGTGTCACTGTGTGTGTTCGTGTCACTGTGAATGTCCGTGTCACTGTGTATGTCCGTGTCACTGTGTATGTCCGTGTCACTGTGTATGTCCATGTCACTGTGTATGTCCGTGTCACTGTGTGTGTTCGTGTCACTGTGTATCTCCGTGTCACTGTGTGTGTCCATGTCACTGCATGTGTTCATGTCACTGTGTATGTCCGTGTCACTGTGTGTGTCCGTGTCACTGCGTGTGTCCGTGTCACTGCGTGTGTCCGTGTCACTGTGTATGTCCGTGTCACTGTGTGTGTTCGTGTCACTGTGTATCTCCATGTCACTGTGTGTGTCCATGTCACTGCCTGTGTCCGTGTCACTGTGTGTGTCCGTGTCACTGCGTGTGTCCGTGTCACTGCGTGTGTCCGTGTCACTGCGTGTGTCCGTGTCACTGTGTATGTCCGTGTCATTGCGTGTGTCCGTGTCACTGCGTGTGTCCGTGTCACTGCGTGTGTCCGTGTCACTGCGTGTGTCCGTGTCACTGCATGTGTTCGTGTCACTGTGTATGTCCATGTCACTGCCTGTGTCCGTGTCACTGTGTGTGTCCGTGTCACTGCTGTGTCCGTGTCATTGTGTGTCCGTGTCACTGCGTGTGTCCGTGTCACTGTGTGTGTCCATGTCACTGCGTGTGTCCGTGTCACTGTGTATGTCCGTGTCACTGGGGTGTCCTTGTCACTGCGTGTGTCCGTGTCAATGCGTGTGTCCGTGTCACTGTGTGTGTCCGTGTCACTGTGTGTGTTAGTGTCACTGTGTATGTCCGTGTCACTGTGTGTGTCCATGTCACTGTGTATGTCCGTGTCACTGTGTGTGTCCATGTCACTGCATGTGTTCATGTCACTGTGTATGTCCGTGTCACTGCATGTGGTCGTGTCACTGTGTATGTCCGTGTCACTGCGTGTGTCCGTGTCAATGCGTGTGTCCGTGTCACTGTGTATGTCCGTGTCACTGTGTGTGTCCATGTCACTGCATGTGTTCATGTCACTGTGTATGTCCGTGTCACTGTGTGTGTCCATGTCACTGCGTGTGTCCGTGTCACTGTGTGTGTTCGTGTCACTGTGAATGTCCGTGTCACTGTGTATGTCCGTGTCACTGTGTATGTCCGTGTCACTGTGTATGTCCATGTCACTGTGTATGTCCGTGTCACTGTGTGTGTTCGTGTCACTGTGTATCTCCGTGTCACTGTGTGTGTCCATGTCACTGCATGTGTCCGTGTCACTGTGTGTGTCCGTGTCACTGCGTGTGTCCGTGTCATTGCGTGTGTCCGTGTCACTGCGTGTGTCCGTGTCACTGTGTATGTCCGTGTCACTGTGTATGTCCGTGTCACTGCGTATGTCTGTGTCACTGTGTATGTCAGTGTCACTGTGTATGTCCGTGTCACTGCGTGTGTCCGTGTCACTGCGTGTGTCCGTGTCACTGCGTATGTCCGTGTCACAGTGTATGTCCGTGTCATTGCGTGTGTCCGTGTCACTGCGTGTGTCCGTATGACTGTGTATGTCCGTGTCACTGTGTATGTAACTGTCACTGCGCATGTCCGTGTCACTGCGTATGTCCGTGTCACTGTGTGTGTCCGTGTCACTGCGTGTGTCCGTGTCACTGCGTGTGTCCGTGTCACTGCGTGTGTCCGTGTCACTGCGTGTGTCCGTGTCACTGCGTATATCCGTGTCACTGCGTGTGTCCGTGTCACTGTGTGTGTCCATGTCACTGCGTGTGTCCGTGTCATTGCGTGTGTCCGTGTCACTGCGTGTGTCCGTGTCACTGTGTATGTCCGTGTCACTGTGTATGTCCGTGTCACTGCGTATGTCTGTGTCACTGTGTATGTCAGTGTCACTGTGTATGTCCGTGTCACTGCGTGTGTCCGTGTCACTGCGTGTGTCCGTGTCACTGCGTATGTCCATGTCACAGTGTATGTCCGTGTCATTGCGTGTGTCCGTGTCTCTGCGTGTGTCCGTATCACTGTGTATGTCCAGTCACTGTGTATGTAACTGTCACTGCGCATGTCCGTGTCACTGCGTATGTCCGTGTCACTGTGTGTGTCCGTGTCACTGTGTATGTCAGTGTCACTGTGTATGTCCGTGTCACTGTGTGTGTCCGTGTCACTGCGTGTGTCCGTGTCACTGCGTGTGTCCGTGTCACTGCGTGTGTCCGTGTCACTGTGTGTGTCCGTGTCACTGTGTATGTCCGTGTCACTGCGTGTGTCCGTGTTACTGCGTGTGTCCGTGTCACTGCGTGTGTCCATGTCACTGTGTGTGTCCGTGTCACTGCGTATGTCCGTGTCACTGTGTATGTCCGTGTCACTGCGTGTGTCCGTTTCACTGCGTGTGTCCGTGTCACTGCGTGTGTCCGTGTCACTGGGTATGTCCGTGTCACTGTGTATGTCCATGTCACTGTGTATGTCCGTGTTACTGCGTATGTCCATGTCACTGTGTATGTCAGTGTCACTGTGTATGTCCGTGTCACTGCGTGTGTCCGTGTCACTGCGTGTGTCCGTGTCACTGCGTATGTCCGTGTCACTGTGTATGTCCGTGTCACTGCGTGTGTCCGTGTCACTGTGTATGTCCGTGTCACTGCGTGTGTCCGTGTCACTGCGTGTGTCCGTGTCAATGCGTGTGTCCGTGTCACTGTGTGTGTCCGTGTCACTGTGTGTGTTCGTGTCACTGTGTATGTCCGTGTCACTGTGTGTGTCCATGTCACTGTGTATGTCCGTGTCACTGTGTGTGTCCATGTCACTGCATGTGTTCATGTCACTGTGTATGTCCGTGTAACTGTGTGTGTCCATGTCACTGCGTGTGTCCGTGTCACTGTGTGTGTTCGTGTCACTGTGAATGTCCGTGTCACTGTGTATGTCCGTGTCACTGTGTATGTCCGTGTCACTGTGTATGTCCATGTCACTGTGTATGTCCGTGTCACTGTGTGTGTTCGTGTCACTGTGTATCTCCGTGTCACTGTGTGTGTCCATGTCACTGCCTTTGTCCGTGTCACTGTGTGTGTCCGTGTCACTGCGTGTGTCCGTGTCATTGCGTGTGTCCGTGTCACTGCGTGTGTCCGTGTCACTGTGTATGTCCGTGTCACTGTGTATGTCCGTGTCACTGCGTATGTCTGTGTCACTGTGTATGTCAGTGTCACTGTGTATGTCCGTGTCACTGCGTGTGTCCGTGTCACTGCGTGTGTCCGTGTCACTGCGTATGTCCGTGTCACAGTGTATGTCCGTGTCATTGCGTGTGTCCGTGTCACTGCGTGTGTCCGTATCACTGTGTATGTCCGTGTCACTGTGTATGTAACTGTCACTGCGCATGTCCGTGTCACTGCGTATGTCCGTGTCACTGTGTGTGTCCGTGTCACTGTGTATGTCAGTGTCACTGTGTATGTCCGTGTCACTGCGTGTGTCCGTGTCACTGCCTGTGTCCGTGTCACTGCGTGTGTCCGTGTCACTGCGTGTGTCCGTGTCACTGCGTGTGTCCGTGTCACTGCGTGTGTCCGTGTCACTGCGCTCGTCCGTGTCACTGCGTGTGTCCGTGTTACTGCGTGTGTCCATGTCACTGTGTGTGTCCGTGTCATTGCGTGTGTCCGTGTCACTGTGTATGTCCGTGTCACTGCGTGTGTCCGTTTCACTGCGTGTGTCCGTGTCACTGCGTGTGTCCGTGTCACTGGGTATGTCCGTGTCACTGTGTATGTCCATGTCACTGTGTATGTCCGTGTTACTGTGTATGTCCATGTCACTGTGTATGTCAGTGTCACTGTGTATGTCCGTGTCACTGCGTGTGTCCGTGTCACTGCGTATGTCCGTGTCACTGTGTATGTCCGTGTCACTGCGTGTGTCCGTGTTACTGCGTGTGTCCGTGTCACTGTGTATGTCCGTGTCACTGCATGTGTCCGTGTCACTGTGTATGTAGTGTCACTGCGCATGTCCGTGTCACTGCGTGTGTCCGTGTCACTGCGTGTGTCCGTGTCACTGGGTATGTCCGTGTCACTGTGTATGTCCATGTCACTGTGTATGTCCGTGTTACTGCGTATGTCCATGTCACTGTGTATGTCAGTGTCACTGTGTATGTCCGTGTCACTGCGTGTGTCCGTGTCACTGCGTGTGTCCGTGTCACTGCGTATGTCCGTGTCACTGTGTGTGTCCATGTCACTGCGTGTGTCCGTGTCACTGCATGTGTTCGTGTCACTGTGTATGTACGTGTCACTGCGTGTGTCCCTGTCAATGCGTGTGTCCGTGTCACTGTGTATGTCCGTGTCACTGTGTGTGTCCATTTCACTGCGTGTGTCCGTGTCACTGTGTATGTCCGTGTCACTGCGTGTGTCCATGTCAATGCGTGTGTCCGTGTCACTGTGTATGTCCGTGTCACTGCGTGTGTCCATGTCACTGTGTATGTCCGTGTCACTGTGTGTGTCCATGTCATTGCATGTGTTCGTGTCACTGTGTATGTCCGTGTCACTGTGTGTGTCCATGTCACTACGTGTGTCCGTGTCACTGTATGTGTTCGTGTCACTGTGAATGTCCGTGTCACTGTGTATGTCCGTGTCACTGTGTATGTCCGTGTCACTGTGTATGTTCGTGTCACTGTTTGTGTTCGTGTCACTGTGTGTGTTCGTGTCACTGTGTATCTCCATGTCACTGTGTGTGTCCATGTCACTGCCTGTGTCCGTGTCACTGTGTGTGTCCGTGTCACTGCGTGTGTCCGTGTCACTGCGTATTTCCGTGTCACTGTGTATGTCCGTGTCACTGCGTGTGTCCGTGTCACTGCGTATATCCGTGTCACTGCGTGTGTCCGTGTCACTGTGTGTGTCCATGTCACTGCGTGTGTCCGTGTCATTGCGTGTGTCCGTGTCACTGCGTGTGTCCGTGTCACTGTGTATGTCCGTGTCACTGTGTATGTCCGTGTCACTGCGTATGTCTGTGTCACTGTGTATGTCAGTGTCACTGTGTATGTCCGTGTCACTGCGTGTGTCCGTGTCACTGCGTGTGTCCGTGTCACTGCGTATGTCCATGTCACAGTGTATGTCCGTGTCATTGCGTGTGTCCGTGTCTCTGCGTGTGTCCGTATCACTGTGTATGTCCAGTCACTGTGTATGTAACTGTCACTGCGCATGTCCGTATCACTGCGTATGTCCGTGTCACTGTGTGTGTCCGTGTCACTGTGTATGTCAGTGTCACTGTGTATGTCCGTGTCACTGTGTGTGTCCGTGTCACTGCGTGTGTCCGTGTCACTGCGTGTGTCCGTGTCACTGCGTGTGTCCGTGTCACTGTGTGTGTCCGTGTCACTGCGCTCGTCCGTGTCACTGCGTGTGTCCGTGTTACTGCGTGTGTCCGTGTCACTGCGTGTGTCTATGTCACTGTGTGTGTCCGTGTCATTGCGTGTGTCCGTGTCACTGTGTATGTCCGTGTCACTGCGTGTGTCCGTTTCACTGCGTGTGTCCGTGTCACTGCGTGTGTCCGTGTCACTGGGTATGTCCGTGTCACTGTGTATGTCCATGTCACTGTGTATGTCCGTGTTACTGCGTATGTCCATGTCACTGTGTATGTCAGTGTCACTGTGTATGTCCGTGTCACTGCGTGTGTCCGTGTCACTGCGTGTGTCCGTGTCACTGCGTATGTCCGTGTCACTGTGTATGTCCGTGTCACTGCGTGTGTCCGTGTCACTGTGTATGTCCGTGTCACTGCGTGTGTCCGTGTCACTGCGTGTGTCCGTGTCAATGCGTGTGTCCGTGTCACTGTGTGTGTCCGTGTCACTGTGTGTGTTCGTGTCACTGTATATGTCCGTGTCACTGTGTGTGTCCATGTCACTGTGTATGTCCGTGTCACTGTGTGTGTCCATGTCACTGCATGTGTTCATGTCACTGTGTATGTCCGTGTAACTGTGTGTGTCCATGTCACTGCGTGTGTCCGTGTCACTGTGTGTGTTCGTGTCACTGTGAATGTCCGTGTCACTGTGTATGTCCGTGTCACTGTGTATGTCCGTGTCACTGTGTATGTCCATGTCACTGTGTATGTCCGTGTCACTGTGTGTGTTCGTGTCACTGTGTATCTCCGTGTCACTGTGTGTGTCCATGTCACTGCCTTTGTCCGTGTCACTGTGTGTGTCCGTGTCACTGCGTGTGTCCGTGTCATTGCGTGTGTCCGTGTCACTGCGTGTGTCCGTGTCACTGTGTATGTCCGTGTCACTGTGTATGTCCGTGTCACTGCGTATGTCTGTGTCACTGTGTATGTCAGTGTCACTGTGTATGTCCGTGTCACTGCGTGTGTCCGTGTCACTGCGTGTGTCCGTGTCACTGCGTATGTCCGTGTCACAGTGTATGTCCGTGTCACTGCGTGTGTCCGTGTCACTGCGTGTGTCCGTGTCACTGTGTATGTCCGTGTCACTGTGTATGTAACTGTCACTGCGCATGTCCGTGTCACTGCGTATGTCCGTGTCACTGTGTGTGTCCGTGTCACTGTGTATGTCAGTGTCACTGTGTATGTCCGTGTCACTGCGTGTGTCCGTGTCACTGCGTGTGTCCGTGTCACTGCGTGTGTCCGTGTCACTGCGTGTGTCCGTGTCACTGCGTGTGTCCGTGTCACTGCGTGTGTCCGTGTCACTGCGTTTGTCCGTGTCACTGCGTGTGTCCGTGTTACTGCGTGTGTCCATGTCACTGTGTGTGTCCGTGTCACTGCGTGTGTCCGTGTCACTGTGTATGTCCGTGTCACTGCGTGTGTCCGTGTCACTGCGTGTGTCCGTGTCACTGCGTGTGTCCGTGTCACTGGGTATGTCCGTGTCACTGTGTATGTCCATGTCACTGTGTATGTCCGTGTTACTGCGTATGTCCATGTCACTGTGTATGTCAGTGTCACTGTGTATGTCCGTGTCACTGCGTGTGTCCGTGTCACTGCGTGTGTCCGTGTCACTGTGTATGTCCGTGTCACTGCGTGTGTCCGTGTCACTGTGTATGTCCGTGTCACTGCATGTGTCCGTGTCACTGTGTATGTATGTGTCACTGCGCATGTCCGTGTCACTGCGTGTGTCCGTGTCACTGCGTGTGTCCGTGTCACTGGGTATGTCCGTGTCACTGTGTATGTCCATGTCACTGTGTCCGTGTTACTGCGTATGTCCATGTCACTGTGTATGTCAGTGTCACTGTGTATGTCCGTGTCACTGCGTGTGTCCGTGTCACTGCGTGTGTCCGTGTCACTGCGTATGTCCGTGTCACTGTGTGTGTCCATGTCACTGCGTGTGTCCGTGTCACTGCATGTGTTCGTGTCACTGTGTATGTACGTGTCACTGCGTGTGTCCCTGTCAATGCGTGTGTCCGTGTCACTGTGTATGTCCGTGTCACTGTGTGTGTCCATTTCACTGCGTGTGTCCGTGTCACTGTGTATGTCCGTGTCACTGCGTGTGTCCATGTCAATGCGTGTGTCCGTGTCACTGTGTATGTCCGTGTCACTGCGTGTGTCCATGTCACTGTGTATGTCCGTGTCACTGTGTGTGTCCATGTCATTGCATGTGTTCGTGTCACTGTGTATGTCCGTGTCACTGTGTGTGTCCATGTCACTACGTGTGTCCGTGTCACTGTATGTGTTCGTGTCACTGTGAATGTCCGTGTCACTGTGTATGTCCGTGTCACTGTGTATGTCCGTGTCACTGTGTATGTTCGTGTCACTGTTTGTGTTCGTGTCACTGTGTATGTCCGTGTCACTGTGTATGTCCATGTCACTGTGTATGTCCGTGTCACTGTGTGTGTTCGTGTCACTGTGTATCTCCGTGTCACTGTGTGTGTCCATGTCACTGCCTGTGTCCGTGTCACTGTGTATGTTCGTGTCACTGTGAATGTCCGTGTCACTGTGTATGTCCGTGTCACTGTGTATGTCCGTGTCACTGTGTATGTCCGTGTCACTGTGTGTGTTCGTGTCACTGTGAATGTCCGTGTCACTGTGTATGTCCGTGTCACTGTGTATGTCCATGTCACTGTGTATGTCCGTGTCACTGTGTGTGTTCGTGTCACTGTGTATCTCCATGTCACTGTGTGTGTCCATGTCACTGCCTGTGTCCGTGTCACTGTGTGTGTCCGTGTCACTGCGTGTGTCCGTGTCACTGCGTGTGTCCGTGTCACTGCGTGTGTCCGTGTCACTGTGTATGTCCGTGTCATTGCGTGTGTCCGTGTCACTGCGTGTGTCCGTGTCACTGCGTGTGTCCGTGTCACTGTGTATGTCCGTGTCACTGCATGTGTTCGTGTCACTGTGTATGTCCGTGTCACTGCGTGTGTCCGTGTCACTGCGTGTGTCCGTGTCACTGGGTATGTCCGTGTCACTGTGTATGTCCATGTCACTGTGTATGTCCGTGTTACTGCGTATGTCCATGTCACTGTGTATGTCAGTGTCACTGTGTATGTCCGTGTCACTGCGTGTGTCCGTGTCACTGCGTATGTCCGTGTCACTGTGTATGTCCGTGTCACTGCGTGTGTCCGTGTCATTGCGTGTGTCCGTGTCACTGCGTGTGTCCGTGTCACTGTGTATGTCCGTGTCACTGTGTATGTCCGTGTCACTGCGTATGTCTGTGTCACTGTGTATGTCAGTGTCACTGTGTATGTCCGTGTCACTGCGTGTGTCCGTGTCACTGCGTGTGTCCGTGTCACTGCGTATGTCCGTGTCACAGTGTATGTCCGTGTCATTGCGTGTGTCCGTGTCACTGCGTGTGTCCGTATCACTGTGTATGTCCGTGTCACTGTGTATGTAACTGTCACTGCGCATGTCCGTGTCACTGCGTATGTCCGTGTCACTGTGTGTGTCCGTGTCACTGTGTATGTCAGTGTCACTGTGTATGTCCGTGTCACTGCGTGTGTCCGTGTCACTGCGTGTGTCCGTGTCACTGCGTGTGTCCGTGTCACTGCGTGTGTCCGTGTCACTGCGTGTGTCCGTGTCACTGTGTGTGTCCGTGTCACTGCGCTCGTCCGTGTCACTGCGTGTGTCCGTGTTACTGCGTGTGTCCATGTCACTGTGTGTGTCCGTGTCATTGCGTGTGTCCGTGTCACTGTGTATGTCCGTGTCACTGCGTGTGTCCGTTTCACTGCGTGTGTCCGTGTCACTGCGTGTGTCCGTGTCACTGGGTATGTCCGTGTCACTGTGTATGTCCATGTCACTGTGTATGTCCGTGTTACTGCGTATGTCCATGTCACTGTGTATGTCAGTGTCACTGTGTATGTCCGTGTCACTGCGTGTGTCCGTGTCACTGCGTATGTCCGTGTCACTGTGTATGTCCGTGTCACTGCGTGTGTCCGTGTTACTGCGTGTGTCCGTGTCACTGTGTATGTCCGTGTCACTGCATGTGTCCGTGTCACTGTGTATGTATGTGTCACTGCGCATGTCCGTTTCACTGCGTGTGTCCGTGTCACTGCGTGTGTCCGTGTCACTGGGTATGTCCGTGTCACTGTGTATGTCCATGTCACTGTGTATGTCCGTGTTACTGCGTATGTCCATGTCACTGTGTATGTCAGTGTCACTGTGTATGTCCGTGTCACTGCGTGTGTCCGTGTCACTGCGTGTGTCCGTGTCACTGCGTATGTCCGTGTCACTGTGTGTGTCCATGTCACTGCGTGTGTCCGTGTCACTGCATGTGTTCGTGTCACTGTGTATGTACGTGTCACTGCGTGTGTCCCTGTCAATGCGTGTGTCCGTGTCACTGTGTATGTCCGTGTCACTGTGTGTGTCCATTTCACTGCGTGTGTCCGTGTCACTGTGTATGTCCGTGTCACTGCGTGTGTCCATGTCAATGCGTGTGTCCGTGTCACTGTGTATGTCCGTGTCACTGCGTGTGTCCATGTCACTGTGTATGTCCGTGTCACTGTGTGTGTCCATGTCATTGCATGTGTTCGTGTCACTGTGTATGTCCGTGTCACTGTGTGTGTCCATGTCACTACGTGTGTCCGTGTCACTGTATGTGTTCGTGTCACTGTGAATGTCCGTGTCACTGTGTATGTCCGTGTCACTGTGTATGTCCGTGTCACTGTGTATGTTCGTGTCACTGTGTGTGTTCGTGTCACTGTGTATGTCCGTGTCACTGTGTATGTCCATGTCACTGTGTATGTCCGTGTCACTGTGTGTGTTCGTGTCACTGTGTATCTCCGTGTCACTGTGTGTGTCCATGTCACTGCCTGTGTCCGTGTCACTGTGTATGTTCGTGTCACTGTGAATGTCCGTGTCACTGTGTATGTCCGTGTCACTGTGTATGTCCGTGTCACTGTGTATGTCCGTGTCACTGTGTGTGTTCGTGTCACTGTGAATGTCCGTGTCACTGTGTATGTCCGTGTCACTGTGTATGTCCATGTCACTGTGTATGTCCGTGTCACTGTATGTGTTCGTGTCACTGTGTATCTCCATGTCACTGTGTGTGTCCATGTCACTGCCTGTGTCCGTGTCACTGTGTGTGTCCGTGTCACTGCGTGTGTCCGTATCACTGTGTATGTCCGTGTCACTGCGTGTGTCCGTGTCACGTTGTATGTCCGTGTCACTGCATGTGTCCGTGTCACTGTGTATGTAACTGTCACTGCGCATGTCCGTGACACTGCGTATGTCGGTGTTACTGTGTATGTCCGTGTCACTTCGTGTGTCCGTGTCACTGTGTATGTCAGTGTCACTGCGTGTGTCCGTGTCACTGTGTATGTCAGTGTTACTGTGTATGTCCGTGTCACTGCGTGTGTCCGTGTCACTGTGTATGTCCGTGTCACTGTGTATGTCCGTGTCACTGCATGTTTCCGTGTCACTGTGTATGTAAGTGTCACTGCGCATGTCCGTGTCACTGTGTATGTCCGTGTCACTGTGTGTGTCCATGTCACTGCGTGTGTCCGTGTCACTGTGTATGTAACTGTCACTGCGCATGTCCGTGTCACTGCGTGTGTCCGTGTCACTGCGTATGTCCGTGTCACTGCGTGTGTTTGTGTGATGAGAGAGTGGTTTAGCATGACTGTTGCGAGAGAGCGGTTTGACATGTGTTGTGAGAGAGCGGTTTGACATGTATTGTGAGAGAGCGGTTTGACATGTGTTGTGAGAGAGCGGTTTGACATGTATTGTGAGAGAGCGGTTTGACATGTGTTGTGAGAGAGCGGTTTGACATGTGTTGTGAGAGAGCGGTTTGACATGTGTTGTGAGAGAGCGGTTTGACATGTGTTGTGAGAGAGCGGTTTGACATGTGTTGTGAGAGAGCGGTTTGACATGTGTTGCGAGAGAGCGGTTTGACATGTGTTGTGAGAGAGCGGTTTGACATGTATTGTTAGAGAGCGGTTTGACATGTGTTGCGAGATAGCGGTTTGACATGTGTTACGATGTTTATGATGTAATGTATAAGATGTTTATGATGTAATGTATACGATGTTTATGATGTAATGGACAAGATGTTAATGATGTAATGTATACGATGTTTATGATGTAATGGACAAGATGTTAATGATGTAATGGACAATATGTTTATGATGTAATGTTTAAGATGTTCATGAAGTAATGGACAATATGTTTATGATGTAATGTATACGGTGTTTATGATGTAATGGACAAGATGTTTATGATGTAATGTATAAGATGTTCATGATGTAATGGACAATATGTTTATGATGTAATGTTTAAGATGTTCATGAAGTAATGGACAATATGTTTATGATGTAATGTATACGATGTTTATGATGTAATGAACAAGATGTTTATGATGTAATGTAAAGGGTGTTTATGATGTAATGGACACGATGTTTATGATGTAATGGACAATATGTTTATGATGTAATGGACAAGATGTTTATGATGTAATGGACAATATGTTTATGATGTAATGTATAAGATGTTCATGATGTAATGGACAATATGTTTATGATGTAATGTATAAGATGTTTATGATGTAATGAACAAGATGTTTATGATGTAATGTATACGGTGTTTATGATGTAATGGACAATATGTTTATGATGTAATGTATACGGTGTTTATGATGTAATGGACAATATGTTTATGATGTAATGGACAAGATGCTTATGCTGTAATGTATATAATGTTTATGATGTAATGTATACGATGTTTATGATGTAATGTATAAGATGTGTATGATGTAATGTTTAAGATGTTCATGAAGTAATGGACAATATGTTTATGATGTAATGTATACGATGTTTATGATGTAATGTATAAGATGTTTATGATGTAATGGACAAGATGTTTATGATGTAATGTATAATATGTTTATGATGTAATGTATAAGATGTTTATGATGTAATGTATAATATGTTTATGATGTAATGTATAAGATGTTTATGATGTAATGTATACGATGTTTATGATGTAATGTATACGATGTTTATGATGTAATGGACAAGATGTTTATGATGTAATGGACAAGATGTTTATGATGTAATGTATAAGATGTTTATGATGTAATGTATAAGATGTTTATGATGTAATGTATAATATGTTTATGATGTAATGTATAAGATGTTTATGATGTAATGTATACGATGTTTATGATGTAATGTATACGATGTTTATGATGTAATGGACAAGATGTTTATGATGTAATGGACAAGATGTTTATGATGTAATGTATAAGATGTTTATGATGTAATGTATAAGATGTTTATGATGTAATGTATAATATGTTTATGATGTAATGTATAAGATGTTTATGATGTAATGTATACGATGTTTATGATGTAATGTATACGATGTTTATGATGTAATGTATACGATGTTTATGATGTAATGGACAATATGTTTATGATGTAATGGACAAGATGTTTATGATGTAATGTATAAGATGTTTATGATTTATTGGACAAGATGTTTATGATGTAATGTATAAGATGTTTATGATTTATTGGACAAGATGTTTATGATGTAATGTATAAGATGTTTATGATTTATTGGACAAGATGTTTATGATGTAATGTTTAAGATGTTTATGATGTAATGTATACGATGTTTATGATGTAATGGACAAGATGTTAATGATGTAATGTATAATATGTTTATGATGTAATGTATACGATGTTTATGATGTAATGGACAAGATGTTTATGATGTAATGTATAAGATGTGTATGATGTAATGTTTAAGATGTTCATGAAGTAATGGACAATATGTTTATGATGTAATGTATAAGATGTTTATGATGTAATGTATAAGATGTTTATGATGTAATGTAAACGATGTTTATGATGTAATGGACAAGATGTTAATGATGTAATGTATAATATGTTTATGATGTAATGTATACGATGTTTATGATGTAATGTATAAGAAGTTTATGATGTAATGTATACGATGTTTATGATGTAATGGACAATATGTTAATGATGTAATGTATACGATGTTTATGATGTAATGTATACGATGTTTATGATGTAATGTATAAGATGTTTATGATGTAATGTATAAGATGTTAATGATGTAATGTATACGATGTTTATGATGTAATGTATACGGTGTTTATGATGCAATGTATAAGATGTTTATGATGTAATGTATAAGATGTTTATTATGTAATGTATACGATGTTTATGATGTAATGTATACGATGTTTATGATGTAATGGACAAGATGTTTATGATGTAATGTATACAGTGTTTATGATGTAATGGACAATATGTTTATGATGTAATGGACAAGATGCTTATGCTGTAATGTATATAATGTTTATGATGTAATGTATACGATGTTTATGATGTATTGTATAAGATGTGTATGATGTAATGTTTAAGATGTTCATGAAGTAATGGACAATATGTTTATGATGTAATGTATACGATGTTTATGATGTAATGTATAAGATGTTTATGATGTAATGTATAAGATGTTTATGATGTAATGTATAAGATGTTTATGATGTAATGTATAAGATGTTTATGATGTAATGTATACGATGTTTATGATGTAATGTATAATATGTTTATGATGTAATGTATAAGATGTTCATGATGTAATGGACAAGATGTTTATGATGTAATGGACAAGATGTTTATGATGTAATGTATAAGATGTTTATGATGTAATGTATAAGATGTTTATGATGTAATGTATAAGATGTTTATGATGTAATGTATAAGATGTTTATGATGTAATGTATACGATGTTTATGATGTAATGTATAATATGTTTATGATGTAATGTATAAGATGTTCATGATGTAATGGACAAGATGTTTATGATGTAATGGACAAGATGTTTATGATGTAATGTATAAGATGTTTATGATGTAATGTATAAGATGTTTATGATGTAATGTATAAGATGTTTATGATGTAATGTATAAGATGTTTATGATGTAATGTATACGATGTTTATGATGTAATGGACAATATGTTAATGATGTAATGTATACGATGTTTATGATGTAATGTATACGATGTTTATGATGTAATGTATAAGTTGTTTATGATGTAATGTATAAGATGTTTATGATGTAATGTATAAGATGTTTATGATGTAATGTATAAGAAGTTTATGATGTAATGTATACGATGTTTATGATGTAATGGACAATATGTTAATGATGTAATGTATACGATGTTTATGATGTAATGTATACGATGTTTATGATGTAATGTATAAGTTGTTTATGATGTAATGTATAAGATGTTTATGATGTAATGTATAAGATGTTAATGATGTAATGTATACGATGTTTATGATGTAATGTATACGGTGTTTATGATGCAATGTATACGATGTTTATGATGTAATGTATAAGATGTTTATGATGTAATGTATAAGATGTTTATTATGTAATGTATACGATGTTTATGATGTAATGTATACGATGTTTATGATGTAATGGACAAGATGTTTATGATGTAATGTATACAGTGTTTATGATGTAATGGACAATATCTTCATGATGTAATGGACAAGATCTGTATGATGTAATGGACAAGATGTTTATGATGTAATGTATACAGTGTTTATGATGTAATGGACAAGATGTTTATGATGTAATGTATACGGTGTTTATGATGTAATGGACAAGATCTGTATGATGTAATGTATAAGATGTTTATGATGTAATGTATACGATGTTTATGATGTAATGTATACGATGTTTATGATGTAATGGACAAGATGTTTATGATGTAATGGACAAGATCTGTATGATGTAATGGACAAGATGTTTATGATGTAATGTATACAGTGGTTATGATGTAATGGACACGATCTGTATGATGTAATGGACAAGATGTTTATGATGTAATGTATACAGTGTTTATGATGTAATGGACAAGATGTTTATGATGTAATGTATAAGATGTTCACCTCACATTTGAGTGGAATGTGAGCTTGAGTCCAGCCGGAATCATGGTAGTACTGTCCTGTTCATAGATACATATTATATTATTCCACACTGTCTCTTCTCTCTCCCGTATGGCAGATGGACTACCTCAGGAATTAAGTGTCAATAGCCACTAATGTTGTAGGAACATGTTTGCCATCAAGTTAAAAGTACTTCATATAAATTACTAAAATATAAAGAGCTACTGTGGCGCAACGATAACTTGTTATTTACAAACATTACTATAAATAGGTTTGGAATAAGCCAAATCAATACGTAGTGTGTAATAAATAATCCTGTGTGCCAAGTAATGCATATATAAATGATAATAAACTTCTTTTTACCCGTTATAATAATATTAGCCCGTGCTATCTTTTTCGCGGGAATCACGTTATCATTGGGGTATAGTACTATATATTTGAATGTATACCTGCATTTGTTTCAGACCAGACAACAGGTATTCTCCAGTGACCGTGACATTAGCAAGCAAGCTGTCTCTTTGGATGACCTTAACGACCTCTTCCAGCAACACGACCTTGCTCGGGTCACCAGTCCATGTGTTAAAGATTCTATAGCCCTGGTGGATATATAATAGTAGTAACGTGAATAGTATAACTGTACAAACTAGCTGACACATCACTCACCATCGATACACATCAACACATACATCCCCACCATCGATACACGTCAA
>CM026390.1:15959121-15992980 GCA_014843695.1 Archivesica marissinica | reverse complement strand
TCTTAGTACCTCGAGAACTAGGGTCACCATTACATGTTTAAGTCTTAGTACCTCGAGAACTAGGGTCACCATTACATGCTTAAGTCTCAGTACCTCGAGAACTAGGGTCACCATTACATGTTTAGGTCTTAGTACCTCGAGAACTAGGGTCACCATTACATGTTTAAGTCTTAGTATCTCGAGAACTAGGGTCACCATTACATGTTTAGGTCTTAGTACCTCGAGAACTAGGGTCACCATTACATGTTTAAGTCTTAGTATCTCGAGAACTAGGGTCACCATTACATGTTTAAGTCTTAGTACCTCGAGAACTAGGGTCACCATTACATGTTTAAGTCTTAGTACCTCGAGAACTAGGGTCACCATTACATGTTTAAATCTTAGTACCTCAAGAACTAGGGTCACCATTACATGTTTAAGTCTTAGTACCTCGAGAACTAGGGTCACCATTACATGTTTAAGTCTTAGTATCTCGAGAACTAGGGTCACCATTACATGTTTAGGTCTTAGTACCTCGAGAACTAGGGTCACCATTACATGTTTAAGTCTTAGTACCTCGAGAACTAGGGTCACCATTACATGTTTAAGTCTTAGTATCTCGAGAACTAGGGTCACCATTACATGTTTAAGTCTTAGTATCTCGAGAACTAGGGTCACCATTACATGTTTAGGTCTTAGTACCTCGAGAACTAGGGTCACAATTACATGTTTAAGTCTTAGTACCTCGAGAACTAGGGTCACCATTACATGTTTAAGTCTTAGTACCTCGAGAACTAGGGTAACCATTACATGTTAAGTCTTAGTACCTCGAGAACTAGGGTCACCATTACATGTTTAAGTCTTAGTACCTCGAGAACTAGGGTCACCATTACATGTTTAAGTCTTAGTACCTCGAGAACTAGGGTCACCAATACATGTTTAAATCTTAGTACCTCAAGAACTAGGGTCACCATTACATGTTTAAGTCTTAGTACCTCGAGAACTAGGGTCACCATTACATGTTTAAGTCTCAGTATCTCGAGAACTAGGGTCACCATTACATGTTTAGGTCTTAGTACCTCGAGAACTAGGGTCAACATTACATGTTTAAGTCTTAGTATCTCGAGAACTAGGGTCACCATTACATGTTTAAGTCTTAGTACCTCGAGAACTAGGGTCACAATTACATGTTTAAGTCTTAGTACCTCGAGAACTAGGGTCACCATTACATGTTTAAGTCTTAGTACCTCGAGAACTAGGGTAACCATTACATGTTAAGTCTTAGTACCTCGAGAACTAGGGTCACCATTACATGTTTAAGTCTTAGTACCTCGAGAACTAGGGTCACCATTACATGTTTAAGTCTTAGTACCTCGAAAACTAGGGTCACCAATACATGTTTAAATCTTAGTACCTCAAGAACTAGGGTCACCATTACATGTTTAAGTCTTAGTACCTCGAGAACTAGGGTCACCATTACATGTTTAAGTCTCAGTATCTCGAGAACTAGGGTCACCATTACATGTTTAGGTCTTAGTACCTCGAGAACTAGGGTCAACATTACATGTTTAAGTCTTAGTATCTCGAGAACTAGGGTCACCATTACATGTTTAGGTCTTAGTACCTCGAGAACTAGGGTCACAATTACATGTTTAAGTCTTAGTACCTCGAGAACTAGGGTCACCATTACATGTTTAGGTCTTAGTACCTCGAGAACTAGGGTCACCATTACATGTTTAGGTCTTAGTACCTCGAGAACTAGGGTCACCATTACATGTTTAAGTCTTAGTACCTCGAGAACTAGGGTCACCATTACATGTTTAAGTCTTAGTACCTCGAGAACTAGGGTAACCATTACATGTTAAGTCTTAGTACCTCGAGAACTAGGGTCACCATTACATGTTTAAGTCTTAGTATCTCGAGAACTAGGGTCACCATTACATGTTTAGGTCTTAGTACCTCGAGACCTAGGGTCACAATTACATGTTTAAGTCTTAGTACCTCGAGAACTAGGGTCACCATTACATGTTTAAGTCTTAGTACCTCGAGAACTAAGGTAACCATTACATGTTAAGTCTTAGTACCTCGAGAACTAGGGTCACCATTACATGTTTAAGTCTTAGTATCTCGAGAACTAGGGTCATCATTACATGTTTAGGTCTTAGTACCTCGAGAACTAGGGTCACCATTACATGTTTAAGTCTTAGTACCTCGAGAACTAGGGTCACCATTACATGCATACGTCTCAGTATCTCGAGAACTAGGGTCACCATTACATGTTTAGGTCTTAGTACCTCGAGAACTAGGGTCAACATTACATGTTTAAGTCTTATTATCTCGAGAACTAGGGTCACCATTACAATGTTTAGGTCTTAGTACCTCGAGAACTAGGGTCACCATTACATGTTTAAGTCTTAGTATCTCGAGAACTAGGGTCACCATTACATGTTTAGTTCTTAGTGCCTCGAGAACTAGGGTCACCATTACATGTTTATGTCTTAGTATCTCGAGAACTAGGGTCACCATTACATGTTTATGTCTTAGTATCTCGAGAACTAGGGTCAACATTACATGTTTAAGTCTTAGTATCTCGAGAACTAGGGTCACCATTACATGTTTAAGTCTTAGTATCTCGAGAACTAGGGTCACCATTACATGTTTAAATCTTAGTACCTCGAGAACTAGGGTCACCATTACATGTTTAAGTCTTAGTACCTCGAGAACTAGGGTCACCATTACATGCGTACGTCTCAGTATCTCGAGAACTAGGGTCACCATTACATGTTTAGGTCTTAGTACCTCGAGAACTAGGGTCAACATTACATGTTTAAGTCTTATTATCTCGAGAACTAGGGTCACCATTACAATGTTTAGGTCTTAGTACCTCGAGAACTAGGGTCACCATTACATGTTTAAGTCTTAGTATCTCGAGAACTAGGGTCACCATTACATGTTTAAGTATTAGTACCTCGAGAACTAGGGTCACCATTACATGTTTAAGTCTTAGTACCTTGAGAATTAGGATCACCAATACATGCTTAAATCTTAGTACCTCAAGAACTAGGGTCACCATTACATGTTTAAGTCTTAGTACCTCGAGAACTAGGGTCACCATTACATGTTTAAGTCTTAGTATCTCGAGAACTAGGGTCACCATTACATGTTTAGGTCTTAGTATCTCGAGAACTAGGGTCACCATTACATGTTTAAGTCTTAGTACCTCGAGAACTAGGGTCACCATTACATGTTTAAGTCTTAGTACCTCGAGAACTAGGGTCACCATTACATGTTTAGGTCTTAGTACCTCGAGAACTAGGGTCACAATTACATGTTTAAGTCTTAGTACTTCGAGAACTAGGGTCACCATTACATGTTTAAGTCTTAGTACCTCGAGAACTAGGGTAACCATTACATGTTAAGTCTTAGTACCTCGAGAACTAGGGTCACCATTACATGTTTAAGTCTTAGTACCTCGAGAACTAGGGTCACCATTACATGTTTAAGTCTTAGTACCTCGAAAACTATGGTCACAATTACATGTTTAAGTCTTAGTACCTCGAGAACTAGGGTCACAATTACATGTTTAAGTCTTAGTACCTCGAGAACTAGGGTCACCATTACATGTTTAGGTCTTAGTACCTCGAGAACTAGGGTCACCATTACATGTTTAGGTCTTAGTACCTCGAGAACTAGGGTCACAATTACATGTTTAAGTCTTAGTACTTCGAGAACTAGGGTCACCATTACATGTTTAAGTCTTAGTACCTCGAGAACTAGGGTAACCATTACATGTTAAGTCTTAGTACCTCGAGAACTAGGGTCACCATTACATGTTTAAGTCTTAGTACCTCGAGAACTAGGGTCACCATTACATGTTTAAGTCTTAGTACCTCGAAAACTATGGTCACAATTACATGTTTAAGTCTTAGTACCTCGAGAACTAGGGTCACAATTACATGTTTAAGTCTTAGTACCTCGAGAACTAGGGTCACCATTACATGTTTAGGTCTTAGTACCTCGAGACCTAGGGTCACAATTACATGTTTAAGTCTTAGTACCTCGAGAACTAGGGTCACAATTACATGTTTAAGTCTTAGTACCTCGAGAACTAGGGTCACCATTACATGTTTAAGTCTTAGTACCTCGAGAACTAGGGTAACCATTACATGTTAAGTCTTAGTACCTCGAGAACTAGGGTCACCATTACATGTTTAAGTCTTAGTATCTCGAGAACTAGGGTCACCATTACATGTTTAGGTCTTAGTACCTCGAGACCTAGGGTCACAATTACATGTTTAAGTCTTAGTACCTCGAGAACTAGGGTCACCATTACATGTTTAAGTCTTAGTACCTCGAGAACTAAGGTAACCATTACATGTTAAGTCTTAGTACCTCGAGAACTAGGGTCACCATTACATGTTTAAGTCTTAGTATCTCGAGAACTAGGGTCATCATTACATGTTTAGGTCTTAGTACCTCGAGAACTAGGGTCACCATTACATGTTTAAGTCTTAGTACCTCGAGAACTAGGGTCACCATTACATGCATACGTCTCAGTATCTCGAGAACTAGGGTCACCATTACATGTTTAGGTCTTAGTACCTCGAGAACTAGGGTCAACATTACATGTTTAAGTCTTATTATCTCGAGAACTAGGGTCACCATTACAATGTTTAGGTCTTAGTACCTCGAGAACTAGGGTCACCATTACATGTTTAAGTCTTAGTATCTCGAGAACTAGGGTCACCATTACATGTTTAGTTCTTAGTGCCTCGAGAACTAGGGTCACCATTACATGTTTATGTCTTAGTATCTCGAGAACTAGGGTCACCATTACATGTTTATGTCTTAGTATCTCGAGAACTAGGGTCAACATTACATGTTTAAGTCTTAGTATCTCGAGAACTAGGGTCACCATTACATGTTTAAGTCTTAGTATCTCGAGAACTAGGGTCACCATTACATGTTTAAATCTTAGTACCTCGAGAACTAGGGTCACCATTACATGTTTAAGTCTTAGTATCTCGAGAACTAGGGTCACCATTACATGTTTAAGTCTTAGTATCTCGAGAACTAGGGTCACCATTACATGTTTAGGTCTTAGTACCTCGAGAACTAGGGTCACCATTACATGTTTAAGTCTTAGTACCTCGAGAATAGGGTCACCATTACATGTTTAAGTCTTAGTACTTCGAGAACTAGGGTCACCATTACATGTTAAGTCTTAGTACCTCGAGAACTAGGGTCACCATTACATGTTTAGGTCTTAGTACCTCGAGAACTAGGGTCACTATTACATGTTTAAGTCTTAGTATCTCGAGAACTAGCGTCACCATTACATGTTTAAGTCTTAGTACCTCGAGAACTAGGGTCACCATTACATGTTTACGTCTTAGTACCTCGAGAACTAGGGTCACCATTACATGTTTAGGTGTGTTCGAGTGTTACCTGTTTAGGTATGTAATAGTGTTACCTGTTTAGGTATGTAAAAGTGTTACCTGTTTAGGTATGTAAAAGTGTTACCTGTTTAGGTATGTAAAAGTGTTACCTGTTTAGGTATGTAAGTGTGTTACCTGTTTAGATCTGTAAGAGTGTTACCTGTTTAGGTATGTAAAAGTGTTACCTGTTTAGGTATGTAATAGTGTTACCTGTTTAGATCTGTAAGAGTGTTACCTGTTTAGGTATGTAAAAGTGTTACCTGTTTAGGTATGTAAGAGTGTTACCTGTTTAGATCTGTAAGAGTGTTACCTGTTTAGGTATGTAAAAGTGTTACCTGTTTAGGTATGTAAGAGTGTTACCTGTTTAGGTATGTAAGAGTGTTACCTGTTTAGGTATGTAAAAGTGTTACCTGTTTAGGTATGTAATAGTGTTACCTGTTTAGGTATGTAAGAGTGTTACCTGTTTAGGTATGTAAGAGTGTTACCTGTTTAGGTATGTAAAGAGTCTTACCTGTTTAGGTATGTAAGAGTCTTACCTGTTTAGGTCTGTAAGAGTGTTTAGTATAAAATCCACCTGTCAGCATCTTCTTACTAAACGTGACAACATCCGGTGAATCTGTTAGGTTGAAATGTTCATGGGCCCAGAACTTCCCTGTCACGCCACACCCTGTCTGTACCTCATCCAATAAGTATCCCAATCCACGCTTAAAAAGAAATAATGCGCAATCTATGGATGCCTGGGTACCGGAGAATAATATGTGTCAATCTATGGATGCACCCATAAATGGGTACCGGAGAATAATATGTGTAAATAAATGTTCTTGCAATGCTAACCATGTGTGTGCAGCTTCATGGAGATGATATCGTGAGTTTCAAATGGCTGACTTATCGTGTTCAATAAACTGTGGGTGTACATTTGACAATTCAGGGTGTCATTGAACATTTTTGTATAGATTAATTGTTTTAGACATAATATGTGTGCTTAACAACTGTGTGCACGGGATTGTAGTGCTATGTGTGTGCACGGGGTTGTAGTGCTATGTGTGTGCACCGGATTGTAGTGTTATGTGTGTGCACGGGGTTTTAGTGCTATGTGTGCTTAACAACTGTGTGCACGGGGTTGTAGTGTTATGTGTGTGCACGGGATTGTAGTGTTATGTGTGTGTGCACGGGGTTGTAGTGCTATGTGTGCTTAACAACTGTGTGCACGGGGTTGTAGTGTTATGTGTGTGCACGGGGTTGTAGTGCTATGTGTGCACGGGAGTGTAGTGCTATGTGTGTGCACGGGAGTGTAGTGATATGTGTGCGCACGGGGTTGTAGTGTTATGTGTGTGCACGTGGTTGTAGTGTTATGTGTGTGCACGGGAGTGTAATGCTATGTGTGTGCACGGGATTGTAGTGATATGTGTGCGCACGGGTTGTAGTGTTATGTGTGTGCACGGGGTTGTAGTGTTATGTGTGTGTGCACGAGGTTGTAGTGTTATGTGTGCACGCGGTTGTAGTGTTATGTGTGTGCACGGGGTTGTAGTGCTATGTGTGTGCACGGGGTTGTAGTGTTATGCGTGTGCACGGGATTGTAGTGTTATGTGTGTGCACGAGGTTGTAGTGTTATGTGTGCACGCGGTTGTAGTGTTATGTGTGTGCACGGGGTTGTAGTGCTATGTGTGTGCACGGGGTTGTAGTGTTATGCGTGTGCACGGGATTGTAGTGTTATGTGTGTGCACGGGATTGTAGTGTTATGTGTGTGCACGGGATTGTAGTGCTATGTGTGTTCACGGGGTTGTAGTGCTATGTGTGTGCACGGGGTTGTAGTGCTATGTGTGTGCACGGGAGTGTAGTGCTATGTGTGTGCACGGGAGTGTAGTGCTATGTGTGTGCACGGGGTTGTAGTGCTATGTGTGTGCACGGGAGTGTAGTGTTATGCGTGTGCACGGGATTGTAGTGATATGTGTGTGCACGGGATTGTAGTGCTATGTGTGTGCACGGGGTTGTAGTGTTATGTGTGTGCACGGGGTTGTAGTGCTATGTGTGTGCACGGGAGTGTAGTGCTATGTGTGTGCACGGGGTTGTAGTGTTATGTGTGTGCACGCTATTGTAGTGCTATGTTACATGTGACCTAAGATGCGTACGTTGAACTATACCTTATTTGTTATGTCACGCAGACCTTGGAAGAACTCAGCAGAGGCGAAGTTGTCTCCACCTTCAGCCTGTATGGGCTCTACAATCACCCCCGCAACGGGAAGACCCTTCTTATTGTATGCTTCTATCTTGTCCTCCACCTAAATACAAACAAGAGCAAAATATATGTTAAAACACATAAATATAGACAAACATGAACACCACACCAGCAATGAATACATCGTAAAGCTACAATCATTTAGTATGTTTATAAACATGAACTACACACCGGCAATGAATACATCGTAAAACTACAATCATTTAGTATGTTTATAAACATTTGAATACATCGTAAAACTACAATCATTTAGTATGTTTATAAACATGAACTCCACACCGGCAATGAATACATCGTAAAACTACAATCATTTAGTATGTTTATAAACATGTGAATACATCGTAAAACTACAATCATTTAGTGTGTTTATAAACATGTGAATACATCGTAAAACTACAATCATTTAGTATGTTTATAAACATGTGAATACATCGTAAAACTACAATCATTTAGTATGTTTATAAACATGTGAATACATCGTAAAGCTACAATCATTTAGTGTGTTTATAAACATGAACTACACACCAGCAATGAATACATCGTAAAACTATAATCATTTAGTATGTTTATAAACATGAACTCCACACCGGCAACGAATACATCGTAAAACTACAATCATTTAGTATGTTTATAAACATTTGAATACATCGTAAACCTACAATCATTTAGTATGTTTATAAACATGAACTACACACCAGCAACGAATACATCGTAAAACTACAATCATTTAGTATGTTTATAAACATGTGAATACATCGTAAAACTACAATCATTTAGTATGTTTATAAACATGTGAATACATCGTAAAGCTACAATCATTTAGTGTGTTTATAAACATGAACTACACACCAGCAATGAATACATCGTAAAACTACAATCATTTATATATATAATCATGATGCGATGAATGCATAGTTTGTACTAATAAACATCCAAGTACAGTAAATTTCCATCAGCTTCACATATGTCAACTTCCATCTGCTGCACATACAGTACATTCACGTACAGGCAACTTCCATCTGGTACCCATAACGTACATTCACGTACAGGCAACTTCCATATTGTACCCATAAAGTACATTCACATACATACAACTTCCATCTGGTACCCATAAAGTACATTCACGTATATACAACTTCCATCTGGTACCCATAACGTACATTCACGTACAGGCAACTTCCATCTTGTACCCATAAAGTACATTCACGTACAATCAACATCAATCTGGTACCCATAAAGTACATTCACATACATATAACATCCATCTGGTACCCATAAAGTACATTCACGTACAATCAACATCAATCTGGTACCGATAAAGTACATTCACGTACAATCAACATCAATCTGGTACCCATAAAGTACATGCACGTACATACAACATCCATCTGGTACCCATAAAGTACATTCACGTACATACAACATCTATATGGTACCCATAAAGTACATTCACGTACATACAACATCTATCTGATACCCATAAAGTACATTCACGTACAATCAACATCAATCTGGTACCCATAAAGTACATTCACGTACATACAACATATATCTGGTACCCATAAAGTACATTCACGTACAATCAACATCAATATGGTACCCATAAAGTACATTCACGTACAGCCAACATCAATCTGGTACCCATAGAGTACATTCACGTACATACAACATCAATCTGGTACGCATAGAGTACATTCACGTACATACAACATATATCTGGTACCCATAAAGTACAATGACGTACATACAACATCCACCTGGTACCCATAAAGTACATTCACGTACATACAACATCTATCTGGTACCCATAAAGTACATTCACGTACATACAACATCCATCTGGTACCCATAAAGTACATTCACGTATATATAACTTCCATCTGGTACCCATAAAGTACATTCACGTATATATAACTTCCATCTGGTACCCATAAAGTACATTCACGTACATACAACATCTATCTGGTACCCATAACGTACATTCACGTATATATAACTTCCATCTGGTACCCATAAAGTACATTCACGTACATACAACATCAATCTGGTACCCATAAAGTACATTCACGTACATACAACATATATCTGGTACCCATAAAGTACATTCACGTATATATAACTTCCATCTGGTACCCATAAAGTACATTCACGTACATACAACATCCATCTGGTACCCATAAAGTACATTCACGTACAATCAACATCAATCTGGTACCGATAAAGTACATTCAAGTACATATAACATCCATCTGGTACCCATAAAGTACATTCACGTACATACAACATCCATCTGGTACCCATAAAGTACATTCACGTACATACAACATCAATCTGGTACCCATAAAGTACATTCACGTACAGCCAACATCAATCTGGTACCCATAGAGTACATTCACGTACATACAACATCAATCTGGTACCCATAGAGTACATTCACGTACATACAACATATATCTGGTACCCATAAAGTACAATGACGTACATACAACATCCACCTGGTACCCATAAAGTACATTCACGTACATACAACATCTATCTGGTACCCATAAAGTACATTCACGTACATACAACATCCATCTGGTACCCATAAAGTACATTCACGTATATATAACCTCCATCTGGTACCCATAAAGTACATTCACGTATATATAACTTCCATCTGGTACCCATAAAGTACATTCACGTACATACAACATATATCTGGTACCCATAAAGTACATTCACGTATATATAACTTCCATCTGGTACCCATAAAGTACATTCACGTACATACAACATCAATCTGGTACCCATAAAGTACATTCACGTACATACAACATCTATCTGGTACCCATAAAGTACATTCACGTATACATAACTTCCATCTGGTACCCATAAAGTACATTCACGTACAATCAACATCAATCTGGTACCGATAAAGTACATTCACGTACATACAACATCCATCTGGTACCCATAAAGTACATTCACGTACATACAACATCCATCTGGTACCCATAAAGTACATTCACGTACATACAACATCTATCTGGTACCCATAAAGTACATTCACGTACATACAACATCCATCTGGTACCCATAAAGTACATTCACGTATATATAACTTCCATCTGGTACCCATAAAGTACATTCACGTATATATAACTTCCATCTGGTACCCATAAAGTACATTCACGTACATACAACATATATCTGGTACCCATAAAGTACATTCACGTATATATAACTTCCATCTGGTACCCATAAAGTACATTCACGTACATACAACATCAATCTGGTACCCATAAAGTACATTCACGTACATACAACATCTATCTGGTACCCATAAAGTACATTCACGTATACATAACTTCCATCTGGTACCCATAAAGTACATTCACGTACATACAACATCCATCTGGTACCCATAAAGTACATTCACGTACAATCAACATCAATCTGGTACCGATAAAGTACATTCACGTACATACAACATCCATCTGGTACCCATAAAGTACATTCACGTACATACAACATCCATCTGGTACCCATAAAGTACATTCACGTACATACAACATCAATCTGGTACCCATAGAGTACATTCACGTACATACAACATCAATCTGGTACCCATAGATTACATTCACGTACATACAACATATATCTGGTACCCATAAAGTACAATGACGTACATACAACATCCACCTGGTACCCATAAAGTACATTCACGTACATACAACTTCCACCTGGTACCCATAAAATACATTCACGTACATACAACTTCCACCTGATACCCATAAAGTACATTCATTTATAGACAATTTCCATCTTGTAACCATACAGTACATTCTAGCCTGGGTTCCAGTCTGTTGATTTTTCATTTTTTAACATCTAGCCAAATGACAGTTGATATGTTCAGAAACTCAATACGGCCAAATTAATAGTCTCAGTGTTAAACTATATGTATTTGACTGACCAGGCAAAATATATCGACGCCTGTTCCCAGGCAAAGTACAGCCATGTACAGTCACCATCCATCTGTTACACATATAGTACATTCATGTACCGTCAACATCCATCTGTTACACATACAGTACATTCATGTACCAACAACATCAATCTGTTACACATACAGTACATTCATGTACCAACAACATCAATCTGTTACACATACAGTACATTCATGTACCAACAACATCCATCTGTTACACATACAGTACATACATGTACCATCAACATCCATCTGTTACACATACAGTACATTCATGTACCATCAACATCCATCTGTTACACATACAGTACATACATGTACCAACAACATCCATCTGTTACACATACAGTACATTCATGTACCGTCAACATCCATCTGTTACACATACAGTACATACATGTACCAACAACATCCATCTGTTACACATACAGTACATTCATGTACCAACAACATCAATCTGTTACACATACAGTACATTCATGTACCAACAACATCCATCTGTTACACATACAGTACATACATGTACCAACAACATCCATCTGTTACACATACAGTACATACATGTACCAACAACATCCATCTGTTACACATACAGTACATACATGTACCAACAACATCAATCTGTTACACATACAGTACATACATGTACCAACAACATCCATCTGTTACACATACAGTACATTCATGTACCAACAACATCAATCTGTTACACATACAGTACATTCATGTACCAACAACATCCATCTGTTACACATACAGTACATACATGTACCAACAACATCCATCTGTTACACATACAGTACATACATGTACCAACAACATCCATCTGTTACACATACAGTACATACATGTACCAACAACATCAATCTGTTACACATACAGTACATACATGTACCAACAACATCCATCTGTTACACATACAGTACATACATGTACCAACAACATCCATCTGTTACACATACAGTACATACATGTACCAACAACATCAATCTGTTACACATACAGTACATACATGTACCAACAACATCCATCTGTTACACATACAGTACATACATGTACCAACAACATCCATCTGTTACACATACAGTACATACATGTACCAACAACATCAATCTGTTACACATACAGTACATACATGTACCAACAACATCCATCTGTTACACATACAGTACATTCATGTACCATCAACATCCATCTGTTACACATACAGTACATACATGTACCAACAACATCAATCTGTTACACATACAGTACATACATGAACCAACAACATCAATATGTTACACATACAGTACATACATGTACCAACAACATCAATATGTTACACATACAGTACATTCATGTACCATCAACTTCCGTCAGCTACACATACAGTACATTCACGTACAGTCAACTTCCATCAGCTACACATACAGTACATTCATGTACAGTATTCTTCCATCTGCTACACATAGAGTACATTCATGTACACTAAGTTTCCATCTGCTACAAATACAGTGCATTCATGTACACTAAGCTTCCATCTGCTGCACATACAGTAAAGTCATGAATAGTAAGCTTCCATCTGCTGCACATACAGTACATTCATGTACACTAAGCTTCCATCTGCTGCACATACAGTACATTCATGTATAGTAAGCTTCCATCTGCTGCACATACAGTACATATCTGTGCAGTAAGCTTCCATCTGCTGCACATACAGTACATTCATGTATAGAAAGCTTCCATCTGCTGCACATACAGTACATATCTGTGCAGTAAGCTTCCATCTGCTACACATACAGTACATTCATGTACACTAAGCTTCCATCTGCTACACATACAGTACATTCATGTACACTAAGCTTCCATCTGCTACAAATACAGTGCATTCATGTACACTAACCTTCCATCTGCTGCACATACAGTACATTCATGTATAGTAAGCTTCCATCTGCTGCACATACAGTACATATCTGTGCAGTAAGCTTCCATCTGCTACACATACAGTACATTCATGTACAATAACCTTCCATCTGCTGCACATACAGTACATTCATGTACACTAAGCCTCCATCTGCTGCACATACAGTACATGCATGTACAATAAGCTTCCATCTGCTACACATACAGTACATTCATGTACACTAAGCTTCCATCTGCTACAAATACAGTGCATTCATGTACACTAAGCTTCCATCTGTTGCACATACAGTACATTCATGTATAGTAAGCTTCCATCTGCTGCACATACAGTACATATCTGTGCAGTAAGCTTCCATCTGCTGCACATACAGTACATTCATGTATAGTAAGCTTCCATCTGCTGCACATACAGTACATATCTGTGCAGTAAGCTTCCATCTGCTACACATACAGTACATTCATGTACACTAAGCTTCCATCTGCTACACATACAGTGCATTCATGTACACTAAGCTTCCATCTGCTGCACATACATTACATTCATGCATAGTAAGCTTCCATCTGCTGCACATACAGTACATATCTGTGCAGTAAGCTTCCATCTGCTACACATACAGTACATTCATGTACAATAACCTTCCATCTGCTGCACATACAGTACATTCATGTACACTAAGCTTCCATCTGCTGCACATACAGTACATTCATGTATAGTAAGCTTCCATCTGCTGCACATACAGTACATATCTGTGCAGTAAGCTTCCATCTGCTGCACATACAGTACATATCTGTGCAGTAAGCTTCCATCTGCTGCACATACAGTACATATCTGTGCAGTAAGCTTCCATCTGCTGCACATACAGTACATATATGTGCAGTAAGCTTCCATCTGCTACACATACAGTATATTCATGTACACTAAGCTTCCATCTGCTACACATACAGTATATTCATGTACACTAAGCTTCCATCTGCTACACATACAGTACATTCATGTACACTAAGCTTCAATCTGCTACAAATACAGTGCATTCATGTACACTAAGCTTCCATCAGCTGCACATACAGTACATTTATGTATAGTAAGCTTCCATCTGCTGCACATACAGTACATATATGTGCAGTAAGCTTCCATCTGCTACACATACAGTACATCCATGTACAATAACCTTCATCTGCTGCACATACAGTACATTCATGTACACTAAGCTTCCATCTGCTACAAATACAGTGCATTCATGTACACTAAGCTTCCATCTGCTGCACATACAGTAAAGTCATGAATAGTAAGCTTCCATCTGCTGCACATACAGTACATTCATGTACACTAAGCTTCCATCTGCTGCGCATACAGTACATTCATGTACAGTAAGCTTCCATCTGCTACATATACAGTACATTCATGTACAGTAAGCTTCCATCTGCTACACATACAGTACATTTATGTACAGTAAGCTTCCATCTGCAACACATACAGTACATTCATGTACAGTAAGCTTCCATCTGCTACACATACAGTACATTCATGTATAGTAATCTTCCATCTGCTACACATACAGTACATTCATGTATAGTAAGCTTCCATCTGCTACACATACAGTACATGCATGTACAGTAAGCTTCCATCTGCTACACATACAGTACATGCATGTATAGTAATCTTCCATCTGCTACACATACAGTACATTCATGTACAGTACGCTTCCATCTGCTACACATACAGTACATTCATGTACAGTAAGCTTCCATCTGCTACACATACAGTACATTCATGTACAGTAAGCTTCCATCTGCTGCACATACAGTACATTCATGTACAGTAAGCTTCCATCTGCTGCACATACAGTACAGTCATGTACAGTAAGCTACCATCTGCTACACATACAGTACATTCATGTACAGTAAGCTTCCATCTGCAACACATACAGTACATGCATGTACAGTAAGCTTCCATCTGCTACACATACAGTACATTCATGTACAGTAAGCTTCCATCTTCTACACATACAGTACATGCATGTACAGTAAGCTTCAATCTGCTACACATACAGTACATTCATGTACAGTAAGCTTCCATCTGCTACACATACAGTACATTCATGTACAGTAAGCTTCCATCTGCTGCACATACAGTACATTCATGTACAGTAAGCTTCCATCTGCTGCACATACAGTACAGTCATGTACAGTAAGCTACCATCTGCTACACATACAGTACATTCATGTACAGTAAGCTTCCATCTGCAACACATACAGTACATGCATGTACAGTAAGCTTCCATCTGCTACACATACAGTACATTCATGTACAGTAAGCTTCCATCTTCTACACATACAGTACATGCATGTACAGTAAGCTTCAATCTGCTACACATACAGTACATTCATGTACAGTAAGCTTCCATCTGCTACACATACAGTACATGCATGTACAGTAAGCTTCCATCTGCTGCACATACGGTACATTCATGTACAGTAAGCTTCCATCTGCTACACATACAGTACATGCATGTACAGTAAGCTTCCATCTGCTGCACATACAGTACATTCATGTACAGTAAGCTTCCATCTGCTACACATACAGTACATTCATGTACAGTAAGCTTCCATCTGCTACACATACAGTACATTCATGTACAGTAAGCTTCCATCTGCTACACATACAGTACATTCATGTACAGTAAGCTTCCATCTGCTACACATACAGTACATTCATGTACAGTAAGCTTCCATCTGCTACACATACAGTACATTCATGTACAGTAAGCTTCCATCTGCTACACATACAGTACATTCATGTACAGTAAGCTTCCATCTGCTACACATACAGTACATTCATGTACAGTAAGCTTCCATCTGCTACACATACAGTACATTCATGTACAGTAAGCTTCCATCTGCTACACATACAGTACATTCATGTACAGTAAGCTTCCATCTGCTACACATACAGTACATTCATGTACAGTAAGCTTCCATCTGCTACACATACAGTACATTCATGTACAGTAAGCTTCCATCTGCTACACATACAGTACATACATGTACAATATCCTTCCATCTGCTACACATACAGTACATTCATGTACAATAACCTCCCATCTGCTACACATACAGTACATTCATGTACAGTAAGCTTCCATCTGCTACATATACAGTACCTCTTCCAGAATCTTATTTTCTTCCAACTTGTTCTCGGCTAGATTTTCCTCCAGTGGGTATGAGAGAGACGGGAATCTGACATGGGGCCAGTCTGGTGCAGGTATATCCAACTTGTGAAGCCATTTAGAGTGTGTACATGCCAATGCAGCTACAGTAAGTAAAATATAATTATACCATTATAAAATATACTCAATGTACTGTATGTAATAAAATAATGTATGTTAATAAGATTTAACAAGCATGTACATGTAACAAATGTAACACATAACGTGACTACCCGAACACAGAACACACATATATACTACTATAACGTGACTACCCGAACACACATACATATATACTACTATAACGTGACTACCTGAACACAGAACACACATATATACAACTATAACGTGACTACCCGAACACAGAACACACATACATATAACTATAACGTGACTACCCGAACACAGAACACACATACATATAACTATAACGTGACTACCCGAACACACATACATACAACTATAACGTGACTACCCGAACACACATACATATAACTATAACGTGACTACCCGAACACAGAACACACATACATATAACTATACGTGACTACCCGAACACAGAACACACATACATATAACTATAACGTGACTACCCGAACACAAAATACATACAACTATAACGTGACTACCCGAACACACATACATATAACTATAACGTGACTACACGAACACAGAACACACATACATATAACTATAACGTGACTACCCGAACACAGAACACACATACATATGACTATAACGTGACTACCCGAACATAGAACACACATACATATAACTATAACGTGACTACCCGAACACAAAATACATACAACTATAACGTGACTACCCGAACACACATACATATAACTATAACGTGACTACGCGAACACAGAACACACATACATACAACTATAACGTGACTACCTGAACACAGAACACACATACATATAACTATAACGTGACTACCCGAACACACATACATACAACTATAACGTGACTACCCGAACACACATACATATAACTATAACGTGACTACCCGAACACAGAACACACATACATATAACTATAACGTGACTACCCGAACACAGAACACACATACATATAACTATAACGTGACTACCCGAACACAGAACACACATACATATAACTATAACGTGACTACCCGAACACAGAACACACATACATATAACTATAACGTGACTACCCGAACACAGAACACACATACATATAACTATAACGTGACTACCCGAACACAGAACACACATACATATAACTATAACGTGACTACCCGAACACACATACATACAACTATAACGTGACTACCCGAACATACATACATATAACTATAACGTGACTACCCGAACACAGAACACACATACATATAACTATACGTGACTACCCGAACACAGAACACACATACATATAACTATAACGTGACTACCCGAACACAAAATACATACAACTATAACGTGACTACCCGAACACACATACATATAACTTTAACGTGACTACCCGAACACAGAACACACATACATATAACTATAACGTGACTACCCGAACACAGAACCCATATACATATGACTATAACGTGACTACCCGAACACAGAACACACATACATATAACTATAACGTGACTACCCGAACACAAAATACATACAACTATAACGTGACTACCCGAACACACATACATATAACTATAACGTGACTACGCGAACACAGAACACACATACATACAACTATAACGTGACTACCTGAACACAGAACACACATACATATAACTATAACGTGACTACCCGAACACACATACATACAACTATAACGTGACTACCTGAACACACATACATATAACTATAACGTGACTACCCGAACACAGAACACACATACATATGACTATAACGTGACTACCCGAACACAGAACACACATACATATAACTATAACGTGACTACCCGAACACAACATACATACAACTATAACGTGACTACCCGAACACACATACATATAACTATAACGTGACTACCAGAACACAGAACACACATACATATAACTATAACGTGACTACCCGAACACAGAACACACATACATACAACTATAACGTGACTACCCGAACACAGAACACACATACATATAACTATAACGTGACTACCCGAACACAGAACACACATACATACAACTATAACGTGACTACCCGAACACAGAACACACATACATATAACTATAACGTGACTACCTGACAACAAAATACATACAACTATAACGTGACTACCCGAACACAGAACACACATACATACAACTATAACGTAACTACCCGAACACAGAACACACATACATATAACTATAACGTGACTACCCGAACACACATACATACAACTATAACGTGACTACCTGAACACAAAATACATACAACTATAACGTGACTACCCGAACACAGAACACACATGCATACAACTATAACGTGACTACCCGAACACAGAACACACATTCATACAACTATAACGTGACTACCTGAACACAAAATACATACAACTATAACGTGACTACCCGAACACAGAACACACATACATACAACTATAACGTGACTACCCGAACACAGAACACACATACATACAACTATAACGTGACTACCCGAACACAGAACACACATACATATAACTATAACGTGACTACCTGAACACAGAACACACATACATATAACTATAACGTGACTATCCGAACACAGAACACGCATACATACAACTATAACGTGACTACCCGAACACAGAACACACATACATATAACTATAACGTGACTACCTGAACACACATACATACAACTATAACGTGACTACCCGAACACAGAACACGCATACATACAACTATAACGTGACTACCCGAACACACATACATACAACTATATCGTGACTACCCGAACACAGAACACACATACATATAACTATAACGTGACTACCCGAACACAAAATACATACAACTATAACGTGACTACCCGAACACAGAACACACATACATACAAACTATAACGTGACTACCCGAACACAGAACACACATACATATAACTATAACGTGACTACCCGAACACAGAACCCAAATACATACAATTATAACGTGACTACCCGAGCACAGAACACACATACATACAACTATAACGTGACTACCCGAACACACATACATACAACTATAACGTGACTATCCGAACACAGAACACACATATATACAACTATAACGTGACTACCCGAACACAGAACACACATACATACATATAACTATAACGTTACTACCCGAACACACATATATATAACTATAACGTGACTACCCGAACACAAAATACATACAACTATAACGTGACTACCCGAACACAGAACACACATACATATAACTATAACGTGACTACCCGAACACAAAATACATACAACTATAACGTGACTACCCGAACACAGAACACACATACATATAACTATAACGTGACTACCCGAACACAAAATACATACAACTATAACGTGACTACCCGAACACAGAACACACATACATATAACTATAACGTGACTACCCGAACACAAAATACATACAACTATAACGTGACTACCCGAACACAGAACACACATACATATAACTATAACGTGACTACCCGAACACAAAATACATACAACTATAACGTGACTACCCGAACACAGAACACACATACATATAACTATAACGTGACTACCCGAACACAAAATGCATACAACTATAACGTGACTACCCGAACACAGAACACACATACATATAACTATAACGTGACTATCCGAACAGTATATTATATCTTCTACCTAACTATATAATAACTTCGACCTAACTATATCATACATTCTACCTAACTATATTATATCCTCTACCTAACTATATTATATCTCTACCTAGCTATATTATATATTCTACATAACTATGTTATATTCTACCTAACTATATTATATCTTCTACCTAACTATGCTATATATTCTACCTAACTATATTATATATTCTACCTAATTATATCATATCTTCTATCTAACTATATTATATCTTCTATCTAACTATATTATATATTCTACCTAACTATATTATATATTCTACCTAACTATGTTATATCTTCTATCTAACTATATTATATCTTCTATCTAACTATATTATATATTCTACCTAACTATGTTATATATTCAACCACATTATGTTATATCTTCTATCTAACTATAATATATATTCTACCTAACTATATTATATCTTCTATCTAACTATATTATATATTCTACCTAACTATATTATATATTATATCTAACTATATTATATATTCTACCAAACTATGTTATATCTTCTATATAACTTTATTATATATTCTACCTAACTATATTATATCTTCTATCTAACTATATTATATATTCTACCTAACTATATTATATATTATATCTAACTATGTTAGATCTTCTATCTAACTTTATTATATATTCTACCTAACTATATGATATATTCTATCTAACTATATTATATATTCTACTAAACTTTATTATATATTATATCTAACTATATTATATATTCTACCTAACTATGTTATATATTCTACCTAATTATATTATATATTCTACCAAACTATGTTATATCTTCTATCTTATATATTCTATCTAACTTAATTATATATTCTACATAACTTTATTATATATTGTACCTAACTATATTATGCCTAACTTTATTATATATTCTACCTAACTATATTATATATTCTATCTATTTATGGTATATCTGCTATCTAACTATATTATATATTCTACCTAAATATATTATATATTCTATCTAACTTTATTATATATTCTACCTAACCATATTATATATTCTATCTAACTATATATTATATATTCTATCTAACTATATTATATATGCTACCTAACTATATTATATATTATATCTAACTATAAATATTATATATTCTACCTAACTATATTATATATTCTATCTAACTATATTATATATTCTACCTAACTATATTATATATTCTACCTAATTATATTATATATTCTACCTAACTATATTATATATTCTACCTAACTATATAATATATTCTATCTAACTTTATTATATATTCTACCTAACTATATTATATATTCTATCTAACTATTTGATATATTCTACCTAATTTTATTATATATTCTACCTAAATGCAAACTAACTTTTATTCTTTGACATCAATGAAATAACGTCTTGGGGCCGTTGGCATATAATCACGATGCCACTATGTACTAATGTAGTATATAATCACGATGTCACTATGTACTAACGTAGTATATAATCACGATGTCACTATGTACTAACGTGGTATATAATCACGATGTCACTATGTACTAACGTAGTATATAATCACGATGTACTAACGTAGTATATAATCACGATGTCACTATGTACTAACGTAGTATATAATCACGATGTCACTATGTACTAACGTAGTATATAATCACGATGTCACTATGTACTAACGTAGTATATAATCACGATGTCACTATGTACTAAAGTAGTATATAATCACGATGTCACTATGTACTAACGTAGTATATAATCACGATGTCACTATGTACTAACGTAGTATATAATCATGATGTACTAATGTAGTATATAATCACGATGTCACTATGCACTAACGTAATATAATAATGATGTACTAACGTAGTATATAATCACGATGTCACTATGTACTAACGTAGTATATAATCACGATGTACTAACGTAGTATATGATCACTATGTACTAACGTAGTATATAATCACGATGTACTAACGTAGTATATAATCACTATGTACTAACGTAGTATATAATCATGATGTACTAACGTAGTATATAATCACGATGTACTAACGTAGTATATAATCACGATGTACTAACGTAGTATATAACCAGGATGTACTAACGTAGTATATAATCACGATGTCACTATGTACTAACGTAGTATATAATCACGATGTCACTATGTACTAACGTAGTATATAATCACGATGTACTAACGTAGTATATAATCACTATGTACTAACGTAGTATATAATCACGATGTACTAACTTAGTATATAATCACTATGTACTAACGTAGTATATAATCACGATGTACTAACGTAGTATATAATTACGATGTACTAACGTAGTATATAATCACGATGTCACTATGTACTAACGTAGTATATAATCACGATGTCACTATGTACTAACGTAGTATATAATCACGATGTCACTATGTACTAACGTAGTATATAATCACGATGTACTAACGTAGTATATAATCATGATATCACTATGTACTAACGCAGTATATAATCACGATGTCACTATGTACTAACGTAGTATATAATCACGACGTACTAACGCAGTATATAATCACGACGTACTAACGCAGTATATAATCACGACGTACTAACGCAGTATATAATCACGACGTACTAACGCAGTATAAAATCAAGACGTACTAACGCAGTATATAATCACGAGGTACTAACGCAGTATATAATCACGACGTACTAACGCAGTATATAATCACGATGTCACTATGTACTAACGTAGTATATAATCACGACGTACTAACGCAGTATATAATCACGACGTACTAACGCATTATATAATCACGACGTACTAACGCAGTATATAATCACGACGTACTAACGCGGTATATAATCACGATGTCACTATGTACTAACGCAGTATATAATCACGATGTACTAACGTAGTATATAATCACGATGTACTAACGTAGTATATAATCACGATGTACTAATGCAGTATATAATCACGATGTACTAACGTAGTATATAATCACGATGTACTAACGCAGTATATAATCCCGATGTACTAACGTAGTATATAATCACGATGTCACTATGTACTAACGTAGTATATAATCACGATGTACTAACGCAGTATATAATCACGACGTACTAACGCAGTATATAATCACGATGTACTAACGTAGTATATAATCACGACGTACTAACGTAGTATATAATCACGATGTACTAGCGTAGTATATAATCACTATGTACTAACGTAGTATATAATCACTATGTACTAACGTAGTATATAATCACTATGTAATAACGTAGTATATAATCACTATGTATTAACGTAGTATATAATCACTATGTACTAACGCAGTATATAATCACGACGTACTAACGCAGTATATAATCACGACGTACTAACGCAGTATATAATCACGATGTCACTATGTACTAACGTAGTATATAATCACGACGTACTAACGCAGTATATAATCACGACGTACTAACGCAGTATATAATCACGACGTACTAACGCAGTATATAATCACGACGTACTAACGCGGTATATAATCACGATGTCACTATGTACTAACGCAGTATATAATCACGATGTACTAACGTAGTATATAATCACGATGTACTAACGTAGTATATAATCACGATGTACTAACGCAGTATATAATCACTATGTACTAACGTAGTATATAATCACGATGTACTAACGCAGTATATAATCACGATGTACTAACGTAGTATATAATCACGATGTCACTATGTACTAACGTAGTATATAATCACGATGTACTAACGCAGTATATAATCACGACGTACTAATGCAGTATATAATCACGACGTACTAACGCAGTATATAATCACGATGTACTAACGTAGTATATAATCACGAAGTACTAACACAGTATATAATCACGACGTACTAACGCAGTATATAATCACGATGTACTAACGTAGTATATAATCACGATGTACTAACGTAGTATATAATCACTATGTACTAACGTAGTATATAATCACTATGTACTAACGTAGTATATAATCACTATGTACTAACGTAGTATATAATCACTATGTACTAACGTAGTATATAATCACTATGTACTAACGTAGTATATAATCACTATGTACTAACGTAGTATATAATCACTATGTACTAACGTAGTATATAATCACTATGTACTAACGTAGTATATAATCACTATGTACTAACGTAGTATATAATCACAGTACTAAGTAGTATTAAATCACTATGTACTAACGTAGTATATAATCACTATGTACTAACGCAGTATATAATCACGACGTACTAATGTAGTATATAATCACGATGTACTAACGTAGTATATAATCACGATGTCACTATTTACTAACGTAGTATATAATCACGATGTTACTATGTACAAACGCAGTATATAATCATGATGTCACTATGTACTAACGTAGTATATAATCATGATGTCACTATGTACTAACTTAGTATATAATCACGATGTCACTATGTACTAACGTAGTATATAATCATGATGTCACTATGTACTAGCGTAGTATATAATCATGATGTACTAACGTAGTATATAATCATGATGTACTAACGTAGTATATAATCACGATGTCACTATGTACTAACGTAGTATATAATCACGTTGTCACTATGTACTAACGTAGTATATAATCACGATGTCAATATGTACTAACGTAGTATATAATCACGATGTCACTATGTACTAACGTAGTATATGATCACGATGTCACTATGTACTAACGTAGTATATAATCACGATGTCACTATGTACGAACGTAGTATATAATCACGATGTCACTATGTACTAACGTAGTATATAATCATGATGTCACTATGTACTAACGTAGTATATAATCACGATGTCACTATGTACTAACGTAGTATATAATCACGACGTCACTATGTACTAACGTAGTATATAATCACGATGTCATTATGTACTAACGTAGTATATAATCACGATGTCACTATGTACTAACGTAGTATATAATCACGATGTCACTATGTACTAACGTAGTATATAATCACGATGTCACTATGTACTAACGTGGTATATAATCACGATGTCACTACGTACTAACGTAGTATATAATCACGATGTCACTATGTACTAACGTAGTATATAATCACGATGTCACTATGTACTAACGTAGTATATAATCACGATGTCACTATGAACTAACGTAGTATATAATCACGATGTCACTATGTACTAACGTAGTATATAATCACGATGTACTAACGTAGTATATAATCACGATGTCACTATGTACTAACGTAGTATATAATCACGATGTCACTATGTACTAACGTAGTATATAATCACGATGTCACTATGTACTAACGTAGTATATAATCACGATGTCACTATGTACTAACGTAGTATATAATCACGATGTCACTATGTACTAACGTAGTATATAATCACGATGTCACTATGTACTAACGTAGTATATAATCACGATGTCACTATGTACTAACGTAGTATATAATCACGATGTCACTATGTACTAACGTAGTATATAATCACGATGTCACTATGTACTAACGTAGTATATAATCACGATGTACTAACGTAGTATATAATCACGATGTCACTATGTACTAACGTAGTATATAATCACGATGTCACTATGTACTAACGTAGTATATAATCACGATGTACTAACGTAGTATATAATCATGATGTACTAACGTAGTATATAATCACGATGTCACTATGTACTAACGCAGTATATAATCACGACGTACTAACGCAGTATATAATCACGATGTCACTATGTACTAACGTAGTATATAATCACGACGTACTAACGCAGTATATAATCACGACGTACTAACGCAGTATATAATCACGACGTACTAACGCAGTATATAATCACGACGTACTAACGCGGTATATAATCACGATGTCACTATGTACTAACGCAGTATATAGTCACGATGTACTAACGTAGTATATAATCACGATGTACTAACGTAGTATATAATCACGATGTACTAACGCAGTATATAATCACTATGTACTAACGTAGTATATAATCACGATGTACTAACGCAGTATATAATCACGATGTACTAACGTAGTATATAATCACGATGTCACTATGTACTAACGTAGTATATAATCACGATGTACTAACGCAGTATATAATCACGACGTATGCAGTATATAATCACGACGTACTAACGCAGTATATAATCACGATGTACTAACGTAGTATATAATCACGAAGTTCACAGTATTTGAGTACTAACGCAGTATATAATCACGATGTACTAACGTAGTATATAATCACTATGTACTAACGTAGTATATAATCACTATGTACTAACGTAGTATATAATCACTATGTACTAACGTAGTATTAAATCACTATGTACTAACGTAGTATATAATCACTATGTACTAACGCAGTATATAATCACGACGTACTAATGTAGTATATAATCACGATGTCACGATGTACTAACGTAGTATATAATCACGATGTCACTATTTACTAACGTAGTATATAATCACGATGTTACTATGTACAAACGCAGTATATAATCATGATGTCACTATGTACTAACGTAGTATATAATCATGATGTCACTATGTACTAACTTAGTATATAATCACGATGTCACTATGTACTAACGTAGTATATAATCATGATGTCACTATGTACTAGCGTAGTATATAATCATGATGTACTAACGTAGTATATAATGATGATGTACTAACGTAGTATATAATCACGATGTCACTATGTACTAACGTAGTATATAATCACGATGTCACTATGTACTAACGTAGTATATAATCACGATGTCACTATGTACTAACGTAGTATATAATCACGATGTCACTATGTACTAACGTAGTATATGATCACGATGTCACTATGTACTAACGTAGTATATAATCACGATGTCACTATGTACTAACGTAGTATATAATCACGATGTCACTATGTACTAACGTAGTATATAATCACGATGTCACTATGTACTAACGTAGTATATAATCACGATGTCACTATGTACTAACGTAGTATATAATCACGATGTCACTATGTACTAACGTAGTATATAATCACGATGTCACTATGTACTAACGTAGTATATAATCACGATGTATGTACTAACGTAGTATATAATCACGATGTACTAACGTAGTATATAATCACGATGTATGTACTAACGTAGTATATAATCACGATGTCACTATGTCTAACGTAGTATATAATCACGATGTCACTATGTACTAACGTAGTATATAATCACGATGTCACTATGTACTAACGTAGTATATAATCACGATGTCACTATGTACTAACGCAGTATATAATCACGATGTACTAACGTAGTATATAATCACGATGTACTAACGTAGTATATAATCATGATATCACTATGTACTAACATAGTATATAATCACGATGTCACTATGTACTAACGCAGTATATAATCACGATGTCACTATGTACTAACGCAGTATATAATCACGATGTCACTATGTACTAACGCAGTATATAATCACGATGTACTAACGTAGTATATAATCACGATGTCACTATGCACTAACGTAGTATATAATCATGATGTCACTATGTACTAACGCAGTATATAATCACGATGTCACTATGTACTAACGCAGTATATAATCACGATGTCACTATGTACTAACGTAGTATATAATCACGATGTACTAACGTAGTATATAATCACGATGTCACTATGTACTAACGCAGTATATAATCACGATGTCACTATGTACTAACGTAGTATATAATCACGATATACTAACGTACTATATAATCACGATGTCACTATGTACTAACGTAGTATATAATCATGATGTCACTATGTACTAATGTAGTATATAATCACGATGTCACTATGTACTAACGTAGTATATAATCATGATGTCACGATGTACTAACGTAGTATATAATCACGATGTCACTATGTACTAACGCAGTATATAATCACGATGTCACTATGTACTAACGTAGTATATAATCACGACGTACTAACGTAGTATATAATCACGATGTTACTATGTACTAACGTAGTATATAATCATGATGTACTACGTAGTATATAATCATGATGTTACTATGTACTAACGTAGTATATAATCACGATGTTACTATGTATTAACGTAGTATATAATCACGATGTACTAACGTAGTATATAATCACGATGTACTAACGTAGTATATAATCATGATGTTACTATGTACTAACGTAGTATATAATCACGATGTACTAACGTAGTATATAATCACGATTTACTAACGTAGTATATAATCACGATGTACTAACGTAGTATATAATCACGATGTACTAACGCAGTATATAATCACGATGTACTAACGTAGTATATAATCACGATGTCACTATGTACTAATGAAGTATATAATCACGATGACACTATGTACTAACGTAGTATATAATCACGATGTACTAACGTAGTATATAGTCACTATGTACTAACGTAGTATATAATCACGATGTACTAACGTACTATATAATCACTATGTACTAACGTAGTATATAATCACGATGTACTAACGTAGTATATAATCACGATGTACTAACGTAGTATATAATCACGATGTACTAACGTAGTATATAATCACGATGTACTAACGTAGTATATAATCACGATGTCACTATGTACTAACGTAGTATATAATCACGATGTCACTATGTACTAACGTAGTATATAATCACGATGTACTAACGTATTATATAATCATGATGTCACTATGTACTAACGCAGTATATAATCACGATGTCACTATGTACTAACGTAGTATATAATCACGACGTACTAACGCAGTATATAATCACGACGTACTAACGCAGTATATAATCACGACGTACTAACGCAGTATATAATCACGACGTACTAACGCAGTATATAATCACGACGTACTAACGCAGTATATAATCACGACGTACTAACGCAGTATATAATCACGACGTACTAACGCGGTATATAATCACGATGTCACTATGTACTAACGCAGTATATAATCACGATGTACTAACGTAGTATATAATCACGATGTACTAACGTAGTATATAATCACGATGTACTAACGCAGTATATAATCACTATGTACTAACGTAGTATATAATCACGATGTACTAACGCAGTATATAATCACGATGTACTAACGTAGTATATAATCACGATGTCACTATGTACTAACGTAGTATATAATCACGATGTACTAACGCAGTATATAATCACGACGTACTAACGCAGTATATAATCACGACGTACTAACGCAGTATATAATCACGATGTACTAACGTAGTATATAATCACGAAGTACTAACGCAGTATATATTCACGACGTACTAACGCAGTATATAATCACGATGTACTAACGTAGTATATAATCACGAAGTACTAACGCAGTATATATTCACGACGTACTAACGCAGTATATAATCACGATGTACTAACGTAGTATATAATCACGACGTACTAACGTAGTATATAATCACTATGTACTAACGTAGTATATAATCACTATGTACTAACGTAGTATATAATCACTATGTACTAACGTAGTATATAATCACTATGTACTAACGTAGTATATAATCACTATGTACTAACGTAGTATATAATCACTATGTACTAACGTAGTATATAATCACTATGTACTAACGTAGAATATAATCACTATGTACTAACGTAGTATATAATCACTATGTACTAACGTAGTATATAATCACTATGTACTAACGTAGTATATAATCACTATGTACTAACGCAGTATATAATCACGACGTACTAACGTAGTATATAATCACGATGTCACGATGTACTAACGTAGTATATAATCACGATGTCACTATTTACTAACGTAGTATATAATCACGATGTTACTATGTACCAACGCAGTATATAATCATGATGTCACTATGTACTAACGTAGTATATAATCATGATGTCACTATGTACTAACGTAGTATATAATCACGATGTCAATATGTACTAACGTAGTATATACTCATGATGTCACTATGTACTAACGTAGTATATAATCATGATGTACTAACGTAGTATATAATCATGATGTACTAACGTAGTATATAATCATGATGTCACTATGTACTAACGTAGTATATAATCATGATGTCACTATGTACTAACGTAGTATATAATCACAATGTCACTATGTACTAACGTAGTATATAATCATGATGTCACTATGTACTAACGTAGTATATAATCATGATGTACTAACGTAGTATATAATCACGATGTACTAACGTAGTATATAATCATGATGTACTAACGTAGTATATAATCACGATGTTACTATGTACTAACGTAGTATATAATCACGATGTCACTATGTACTAACGTAGTATATAATCATGATGTCACTATGTACTAACGTAGTATATAATCACGATGTCACTATGAACTAACGTAGTATATAATCACGATGTCACTATGTACTAACGTAGTATATAATCACGATGTCACTATGTATTAACGTAGTATATAATCACGATGTCACTATGTACTAACGTAGTATATAATCATGATGTCACTATGTACTAACGTAGTATATAATCACGATGTACTAACGTAGTATATAATCACGATGTCACTATGTACTAACGTAGTTTATAATCACGATGTACTAACGTAGTATATAATCACGATGTCACTATGTACTAACGTAGTATATAATCACTATGTACTAACGTAGCATATAATCACGATGTCACGATGTACTAACGTAGTATATAATCACGATGTCACTATGTACTAACGTAGTATATAATCACGATGTCACAATGTACTAACGTAGTATATAATCACGATGTCACTATGTACTAACGTAGTATATAATCACTATGTAACTATGTACTAACGTAGCATATAATCACGATGTCACGATGTACTAACGTGGTATATAATCACGATGTCACTATGTACTAACGTAGTATATAATCACGATGTCACTATGTACTAACGTAGTATATAATCACGATGTACTAACGCAGTATATAATCACGATGTCACTATGTACTAACGTAGTATATAATCACGATGTACTAACGTAGTATATAATCACGATGTACAAACGTAGTATATAATCACGATGTACTAACGTAGTATATAATCACGATGTACTAACGTAGTATATAATCACGATGTCACTATGTACTAACGTAGTATATAATCACATAGGGTACATAATATGCATATACATGTTACATTAATTACTATATATATACATGTTACATTAATTACTATATATATAAATGTTACATTAATTACTATATATATACATGTTACATTAATTACTATATCTATAAATGTTACATTAATTACTATATATATACATGTTACATTAATTACTATATATATAAATGTTACATTAATTACTATATATATAAATGTTACATTAATACTATATATATAAATGTTACATTAATTACTATATATATAAATGTTACATTAATTACTATATATATACATGTTACATTAATTACTATATATAAAATGTTACATTAATTACTATATATATAAATGTTACATTAATTACTATATATATACATGTTACATTAATTACTATATATAAATGTTACATTAATTACTATATATATACATGTTACATTAATTACTATATATATAAATGTTACATTTTACTATATATAAAATGTTACATTAATTACTATATATATACATGTTACTTAATTACTATATATATAAATGTTACATTAATTACTATATATATACATTAATTACTATATATATTAATCACGATGTACTAACGTAGTATATAATCACGATGTCACTATGTACTAACGTAGTATATAATCACATAGGGTACATAAGATGCATATACATTTACATTAATTACTATATATATACATGTTACATTAATTACTATATATATAAATGTTACATTAATTACTATATATAAATGTTACATTAATTACTATATATATAAATGTTACATTAATTACTATATATAAAATGTTACATTAATTACTATATATATAATGTTACATTAATTACTATATATATACATGTTACTTAATTACTATATATATAAATGTTACATTAATTACTATATATATAAATGTTACATTAATTACTATATATACATGTTACATTAATTACTATATATATAAATGTTACATTAATTACTATATATATAAATGTTACATTATTACTATATATATAAATGTTACATTAATTACTATATATATACATTAATTACTATATATATATAATCACGATGTACTAACGTAGTATATAATCACGATGTCACTATGTACTAACGTAGTATATAATCACATAGGGTACATAAGATGCATATACATGTTACATTAATTACTATATATATACATGTTACATTAATTACTATATATATAAATGTTACATTAATTACTATATATATAAATGTTACATTAATTACTATATATATAAATGTTACATTAATTACTATATATATAAATGTTACATTAATTACTATATATATAAATGTTACATTAATTACTATATATATACATTAATTACTATATATATATAATCACGATGTACTAACGTAGTATATAATCACGATGTCACTATGTACTAACGTAGTATATAATCACATAGGGTACATAAGATGCATATACATGTTACATTAATTACTATATATATACATGTTACATTAATTACTATATATATAAATGTTACATTAATTACTATATATATAAATGTTACATTAATTACTATATATATAAATGTTACATTAATTACTATATATATAAATGTTACATTAATTACTATATATATAAATGTTACATTAATTACTATATATATACATGTTACATTAATTACTATATATATAAATGTTACATTAATTACTATATATATAAATGTTACATTAATTACTATATATATACATGTTACATTAATTACTATATATATAAATGTTACATTAATTACTATATATATACATGTTACATTAATTACTATATATATAAATGTTACATTAATTACTATATATATAAATGTTACATTAATTACTATATATATAAATGTTACATTAATTACTATATATATACATTAATTACTATATATCACGATGTACTAACGTAGTATATAATCACGATGTCACTATGTACTAACGTAGTATATAATCACATAGGGTACATAAGATGCATATACATGTTACATTAATTACTATATATATACATGTTATATTAATTACTATATATATAAATGTTACATTAATTACTATATATATAAATGTTACATTAATTACTATATATATAAATGTTACATTAATTACTATATATATAAATGTTACATTAATTACTATATAT
>CM026390.1:15926000-15958121 GCA_014843695.1 Archivesica marissinica | reverse complement strand
TTACTATATATATAAATGTTACATTAATTACTATATATATAAATGTTACATTAATTACTATATATATAAATGTTACATTAATTACTATATATATAAATGTTACATTAATTACTATATATATAAATGTTACATTAATTACTATATATATACATTAATTACTATATATCACGATGTACTAACGTAGTATATAATCACGATGTCACTATGTACTAACGTAGTATATAATCACATAGGGTACATAAGATGCATATACATGTTACATTAATTACTATATATATACATGTTATATTAATTACTATATATATAAATGTTACATTAATTACTATATATATAAATGTTACATTAATTACTATATATATAAATGTTACATTAATTACTATATATATAAATGTTACATTAATTACTATATATATAAATGTTACATTAATTACTATATATATAAATGTTACATTAATTACTATATATATACATGTTACATTAATTACTATATATATAAATGTTACATTAATTACTATATATATAAATGTTACATTAATTACTATATATATACATGTTACATTAATTACTATATATATAAATGTTACATTAATTACTATATATATACATGTTACATTAATTACTATATATATAAATGTTACATTAATTACTATATATATAAATGTTACATTAATTACTATATATATAAATGTTACATTAATTACTATATATATAAATATTACATTAATTACTATATATTACAGATAATCTTATATCTACCCATAGTTCTTCCATGGAAGCCGTTATCGAAGGACAGTATGCTCAGACGAGGGGAACCAGGTGCGTGGTTATAAATACACGACTCCATAGCCTCTTGACTAGGTGGAGCACCACCGCGTTGGTCATTCTGTGAATAAACGTATCTGTTACAGAGAGCACAATATACACTGGAGGATAGCTCTCGAATATGGTACTAATATATTATACAGTACAATATAGAGGAGGATAGCTCTCGGATATGGTACTAATACCTTATACAGTACAATATAGAGGAGGATAGCTCTCGGATATGGTACTAATACCTTATACAGTACAACATGGAGGCTAGCTCTCGGATATGGTACTAATAACTTATACAGTACAATATAGAGGAGGATAGCTCTCGGATATGGTACTAATAACTTATACAGTACAATATAGAGGAGGATAGCTCTCGGATATGGTACTAATAACTTATACAGTACAATAGAGTATAGCTCTCGGATATGGTACTAATAACTTATACAGTACAATATAGAGTATAGCTCTCGGATATGGTACTAATAACTTATACAGTACAATATAGAGTATAGCTCTCGGATATGGTACTAATACCTTATACAGTACAATATAGAGGCTAGCTCTCGGATATGGTACTAATAACTTATACAGTACAATATAGAGGATAGCTCTCTCGGATATGGTACTAATACCTTATACAGTACAATATAGAGTATAGCTCTCGGATATGGTACTAATACCTTATACAGTACAATATAGAGTATAGCTCTCGGATATGGTACTAATAACTTATACAGTACAATATAGAGGATAGCTCTCTCGGATATGGTACTAATACCTTATACAGTACAATATAGAGTATAGCTCTCGGATATGGTACTAATAACTTATACAGTACAATATAGAGTATAGCTCTCGGATATGGTACTAATACCTTATACAGTACAATATAGAGTATAGCTCTCGGATATGGTACTAATAGCTTATACAGTACAATATAGAGGATAGCTCTCTCGGATATGGTACTAATATACAGTACAATATAGAGTATAGCTCTCGGATATGGTACTAATACATTATACAGTACAATATAGAGGAGCATAGCTCTCGGATATGGTACTAATATACAGTACAATATAGAGTATTGCTCTCGGATATGGTACTAATACCTTATACAGTACAATATAGAGGAGGATAGCTCTCGGATATGGTACTAATAACTTATACAGTACAATATAGAGGATAACTCTCTCGGATATGGTACTAATATACAGTACAATATAGAGTATAGCTCTCGGATATGGTACTAATATACAGTACAATATAGAGTATAGCTCTCTCGGATATGGTACTAATATACAGTACAATATAGAGTATAGCTCTCGGATATGGTACTAATACCTTATACAGTACAATATAGAGGAGGATAGCTCTCGGATATGGTACTAATATACAGTACAATATAGAGTATAGCTCTCGGATATGGTACTAATACCTTATACAGTACAATATAGAGTATAGCTCTCGGATATGGTACTAATATACAGTACAATATAGAGTATAGCTCTCGGATATGGTACTAATACCTTATACAGTACAATAGAGGAGGATAGCTCTCGGATATGGTACAGTGCACTTTTCATTTTAGTGCTAGAATGAACATTAACTTGTACACACCTAGTGCTAGAATGAACATTAACTTGTGCACACCTAGTGCTAGAATGAACATTAACTTGTACACACCTAGTGCTAGAATGAACATTAACTTGTACACACCTAGTGCTAGAATGAACATTAACTTGTACACACCTAGTGCTAGAATGAACATTAACTTGTACACACCTAGTGCTAGAATGAACATTAACGTGTACACACCTAGTGCTAGAATGAACATTAACTTGTACACACCTAGTGCTAGAATGAACATTAACTTGTACACACCTAGTGCTAGAATGAACATTAACTGGTGCACATCTAGTGCTAGAATGGACATTAACGTGTACACACCTAGTGCTAGAATGAACATTAACGTGTGCACACCTAGTGCTAGAATGAACATTAACTTGTGCACACCTAGTGCTACAATGAACATTAACTTGTACACACCTAGTGCTAGAATGAACATTAACTTGTGCACACCTAGTGCTAGAATGAACATTAACTTGTACACACCTAGTGCTAGAATGAACATTAACTTGTACACACCTAGTGCTAGAATGAATTGGATTTATTCGTGAAATATTATTAATATATATATCGTGTGTGTCAATACACAATGAATAACCAAGGATACCATTAACATGAACCAAGTTCATGGACAACACACATTATTGATCAACGGACATGCATCGCAAAACACACTACCCACTACCCACAATCCACTACTCACACTCCACTACTCACAACCCACTAGGCACAACCAACTACTCACAACCTACTACTCATAACCTACTACTCACTACCTACTACTCACAACCTACTACTCACTACCTACTACTCGCAACCTACTACTCACAACCTACTACTCACAACATACTACTCACAACCTACTACTCACAACCTGCTACTCACAACCTACAGCTCACAACCTATTACTCACAACCTACCACTCACTACCTACTACTCACAACCTACTACTCACAACCTACAATTCACAACGTACTACTCACAACATACTACTCACTACCTAATACTCACAACCTACTACTCAAAACCTACAATTCACAACCTACTACTCACAACCTACTACTCACTACCTACTACTCACAACCTACTACTCACAACCTACTACTAACAACATACTACTCACAACCTACTACTAACAACCTACTACTCACTACCTACTACTCACAACCTACTACTCACTACATACTACTCACTGCCTACTACTCATTACCTACTACTCACTACCTACTACTCACAACATACTACTCACTACCTACTACTCATAACCTACTACTCACAACCTACTACTTACTACCTACTACTCACTGCCTACTACTCACTACCTACTACTCGCTACCTACTACTCACTACCTACTACTCACCACCTACTACTCACTACCTACTACTCACAACCTACTACTCACAACCTACTACTCACAACCTACTACTCACAACCTACTACTCACTACCTACTACTCATAACCTACTACTCACAACCTACTACTCACAACCTACTACTCACTACATACTACTCACAACCTACTACTCACAACCTACTACTCACTACTTACTACTCACTACCTACTACTCACAACCTACTACTCACAACCTACTACTTACTACCTACTACTCACTGCCTACTACACACTACCTACTACTCACTACCTACTACTCACTGCCTACTACTCACTGCCTACTACTCACTACCTACTACTCACAACCTACTACTCACTACCTACTACTCAGTACCTACTACTCACAACCTACTACTCACTACCTACTACTCACTACCTACTACTCACAACATACTACTCACAACCTACTACTCACTACCTACTACTCACTGCCTACTAATCACTACCTACTACTCACTACCTACTACTCATAACATACTACTCACTACCTACTACTCACTGCCTACTACTCGCAACCTACTACTCACAACCTACTACTCACAACATACTACTCACAACCTACTACTCACAACCTGCTACTCACAACCTACTACTCACAACCTATTACTCACAACCTACTACTCACTACCTACTACTCACAACCTACTACTCACAACCTACAATTCACAACCTACTACTCACAACATACTACTCACTACCTACTACTCACAACCTACTACTCACAACATACTACTCACAACCTACAATTCACAACCTACTACTCACTACCTACTACTCACAACATACTACTCACAACCTACTACTCACTACTCACAACCTACTACTCACCACATACTACTCACTGCCTACTACTCACAACCTACTACTCACAACCTACTACTCACAACATACTACTCACAACCTACTACTCACAACCTACTACTCACTACCTACTACCCACAACCTACTACTCACTACCTACTACTCACAACCTACTACGCACAACCTACTACTCACAACCTATTACTCATAACCTACTACTCACTACCTACTACTCACTGCCTACTACTCACTACTCACTACCTACTACTCATAACATACTACTCACTACCTACTACTCACTGCCTACTACTCGCAACCTACTACTCACAACCTACTACTCACAACATACTACTCACAACCTACTACTCACAACCTGCTACTCACAACCTACTACTCACAACCTATTACTCACAACCTACTACTCACTACCTACTACTCACAACCTACTACTCACAACCTACAATTCACAACCTACTACTCACAACATACTACTCACTACCTACTACTCACAACCTACTACTCACAACCTACTACTCACAACCTACAATTCACAACTTACTACTCACAACCTACTACTCACGACCTACTACTCACAACCTACTACTCACAACCTACTACTGACAACCTACAATTCACAACCTACTACTGACAACCTACTACTCACTACCTACTACTCACAACCTACTACTTACAAACTACTACTCACAACATACTACTCACAACCTACTACTCACAACCTACAATTCACAACCTACTACTCACAACCTACTACTCACTACCAACTACTCACAACCTACTACTCACTACCTACTACTCACAACCTACTACTCACTACCTACTACTCACAACCTACTACTCACAACCTACTACTCACTACCTACTACTCACAACCTACTACTCACTACCTACTACTCACTACCTACTACTCACTACCTACTACTCACAACCTACTACTCACAACCTACTACTTACTACCTACTACTCACTGCCTACTACTCACTACCTACTACTCACTACCTACTACTCACTACTTACTGCCTACTACTCACTGCCTACTACTCACTACTTACTACTCACTACCTACAACTCACTACCTACTACTCACAACCTACTACTCACTACCTATTACTCACAACCTACTACTCACAACCTATTACTCACAACATACTACTCACTACATACTACTCACTGCCTACTACTCATTACCTACTACTCACTACCTACTACACACAACATACTACTCACTACCTACTACTCATAACCTACTACTCACAACCTACTACTCACTACCTACTACTCACTACCTACTACTCACAACCTACTACTCACAACCTACAACTTACTACCTACTACTCACTGCCTACTACTCACTACCTACTACTCACTACCTACTACTCACTACCTACTACTCACCACCTACTACTCACTACCTACTACTCACAACCTACTACTCACAACCTACTACTCACAACATACTACTCACTACCTACTACTCACTACCTACTACTCACAACATACTACTCACTGCCTACTACTCACAACCTACTACTCACAACCTACTACTCACAACCTACTACTCACAACCTACTACTCACAACATACTACTCACAACCTACTACTCACAACCTACTACTCACTACCTACTACTCACAACCTACTACTCACTACCTACTACTCACAACCTACTACTCACAACCTACTACTCACAACCTACAATTCACAACCTACTACTCACAACCTACTACTCACGACCTACTACTCACAACCTACTACTCACAACCTACTACTCACAACCTACAATTCACAACCTACTACTCACAACCTACTACTCACTACCTACTACTCACAACCTACTACTTACAAACTACTACTCACAACATACTACTCACTACCTACTACACACAACCTACTACTCACTACCTACTACTCTCTACCTACTACTCACTAACTACTACTCACAACCTACTACTCACAACCTACTACTTACTACCTACTACTCACTGCCTACTACTCACTACCTACTACTCACTACTTACTACTCACTGCCTACTACTCACTGCCTACTACTCACTACTTACTACTCACTACCTACAACTCACTACCTACTACTCACAACCTACTACTCACAACATACTACTCACTACATACTACTCACTGCCTACTACTCATTACCTACTACTCACTACCTACTACTCACAACATACTACTCACTACCTACTACTCATAACCTACTACTCACAACCTACTACTTACTACCTACTACTCACTGCCTACTACTCACTACCTACTACTCACTACCTACTACTCACTACCTACTACTCACCACCTACTAGTCACTACCTACTACTCACAACCTACCACTCACAACCTACTACTTACAACCTACTACTCACAACCTACTACTCACTACCTACTACTCATAACCTACTACTCACAACCTACTACTCACAACCTACTACTCACTACATACTACTCACAACCTACTACTCACAACCTACTACTCACTACTTACTACTCACTACCTACTACTCACAACCTACTACTCACAACCTACTACTTACTACCTACTACTCACTGCCTACTACACACTACCTACTACTCACTACCTACTACTCACTGCCTACTACTCACTGCCTACTACTCACTACCTACTACTCACAATCTACTACTCACTACCTACTACTCAGTACCTACTACTCACAACCTACTACTCACTACCTACTACTCACTACCTACTACTCACAACATACTACTCACAACCTACTACTCACTACATACTACTCACAACCTACTACTCACCACATACTACTCACTGCCTACTACTCACAACCTACTACTCACAACCTACTACTCACAACATACTACTCACAACCTACTACTCACAACCTACTACTCACTACCTACTACTCACAACCTACTACTCACTACCTACTACTCACAACCTACTACGCACAACCTACTACTCACAACCAATTACTCATAACCTACTACACACTACCTACTACTCACTGCCTACTAATCACTACCTACTACTCACTACCTACTACTCATAACATACTACTCACTACCTACTACTCACTGCCTACTACTCGCAACCTACTACTCACAACATACTACTCACAACATACTACTCACAACCTACTACTCACTACCTACTACTCACAACCTACTACTTACAAACTACTACTCACAACATACTACTCACAACCTACTACTCACAACCTACAATTCACAACCTACTACTCACAACCTACTACTCACTACCTACTACTCACAACCTACTACTCACTACCTACTACTCACAACCTACTACTCACTACCTACTACTCACAACATACTACTCACAACCTACTACTCACTACATACTACTCACAACCTACTACTCACCACATACTACTCACTGCCTACTACTCACAACCTACTACTCACAACCTACTACTCACAACATACTACTCACAACCTACTACTCACAACCTACTACTCACTACCTACTACTCACACCTACTACTCACTACCTACTACTCACAACCTACTACGCACAACCTACTACTCACAACCTATTACTCATAACCTACTACTCACTACCTACTACTCACTGCCTACTACTCACTACTCACTACCTACTACTCATAACATACTACTCACTACCTACTACTCACTGCCTACTACTCGCAACCTACTACTCACAACCTACTACTCACAACATACTACTCACAACCTACTACTCACAACCTGCTACTCACAACCTACTACTCACAACCTATTACTCACAACCTACTACTCACTACCTACTACTCACAACCTACTACTCACAACCTACAATTCACAACCTACTACTCACAACATACTACTCACTACCTACTACTCACAACCTACTACTCACAACCTACTACTCACAACCTACAATTCACAACCTACTACTCACAACCTACTACTCACGACCTACTACTCACAACCTACTACTCACAACCTACTACTACAACCTACAATTCACAACCTACTACTGACAACCTACTACTCACTACCTACTACTCACAACCTACTACTTACAAACTACTACTCACAACATACTACTCACAACCTACTACTCACAACCTACAATTCACAACCTACTACTCACAACCTACTACTCACTACCAACTACTCACAACCTACTACTCACTACCTACTACTCACAACCTACTACTCACTACCTACTACTCACAACCTACTACTCACAACCTACTACTCACTACCTACTACTCACAACCTACTACTCACTACCTACTACTCACTACCTACTACTCACTACCTACTACTCACAACCTACTACTCACAACCTACTACTTACTACCTACTACTCACTGCCTACTACTCACTACCTACTACTCACTACCTACTACTCACTACTTACTACTCACTGCCTACTACTCACTGCCTACTACTCACTACTTACTACTCACTACCTACAACTCACTACCTACTACTCACAACCTACTACTCATTACCTATTACTCACAACCTACTACTCACAACCTATTACTCACAACATACTACTCACTACATACTACTCACTGCCTACTACTCATTACCTACTACTCACTACCTACTACACACAACATACTACTCACTACCTACTACTCATAACCTACTACTCACAACCTACTACTCACTACCTACTACTCACTACCTACTACTCACAACCTACTACGCACAACCTACTACTTAATACCTACTACTCACTGCCTACTACTCACTACCTACTACTCACTACCTACTACTCACTACCTACTACTCACCACCTACTACTCACTACCTACTACTCACAACATACTACTCACAACCTACTACTCACAACATACTACTCACTACCTACTACTCACTACCTACTACTCACAACATACTACTCACTGCCTACTACTCAAAACCTACTATTCACAACCTACTACTCACAACCTACTACTCACAACCTACTACTCACAACATACTACTCACAACCTACTACTCACAACCTACTACTCACTACCTACTACTCACAACCTACTACTCACTACCTACTACTCACAACCTACTACTCACAACCTACTACTCACAACCTACTACTCACCACATACTACTCACTGCCTACTACTCACAACCTACTACTCACAACCTACTACTCACAACCTACTACTCACAACATCTACTCACAACCTATTACTCACAACCTACTACTCACTACTACCACTCACACCTACTACTCACAACCTACTACTCACAACCTACTACTCACAACCTACTACTCACAACCTACTACTCACTACCTACTACTCACTACCTACTACTCACAACCTACTACTCACAACCTACTACTCACAACCTACTACTCACAACCTACTACTCACAACATACTACTCACAACCTACTACTCACAACCTACTACTCACAACCTACTACTCATAACCTACTACTCACAACCTAATACTCACAACCTACAATTCACAACCTACTACTCACAACATACTACTCACAACCTACTACTCACTACATACTACTCACAACCTACTACTTACAAACTACTACTCACAACATACTACTCACAACCTACTACTCACAACCTACAATTCATAACCTACTACTCACAACCTACTACTCACTACCAACTACTCACAACCTACTACTCACTACCTACTACTCACAACCTACTACTCACTGCCTACTACTCACAACCTACTACTCACAACCTACTACTCACTACCTACTACTCACAACCTACTACTCACTACCTACTACTCACTACCTACTACTCACTACCTACTACTCACAACCTACTACTCACAACCTACTACTTACTACCTACTACTCACTGCCTACTACTCACTACCTACTACTCACTACCTACTACTCACTACTTACTACTCACTGCCTACTACTCACTACTTACTACTCACTACCTACAACTCACTACCTACTACTCACAACCTACTACTCACTACCTATTACTCACAATCTACTACTCACAACCTATTACTCACAACATACTACTCACTACATACTACTCACTGCCTACTACTCATTACCTACTACTCACTACCTACTACACACAACATACTACTCACTACCTACTACTCATAATCTACTACTCACAACCTACTACTCACTACCTACTACTCACTACCTACTACTCACAACCTACTACTCACAACCTACTACTTACTACCTACTACTCACTGCCTACTACTCACTACCTACTACTCACTACCTACTACACACTACCTACTACTCACCACCTACTACTCACTACCTACTACTCACAACCTACTACTCACAACATACTACTCACTACCTACTACTCACTACCTACTACTCACAACATACTACTCACTGCCTACTACTCACAACCTACTACTCACAACCTACTACTCACAACCTACTACTCACAACCTACTACTCACAACATACTACTCACAACCTACTACTCACAACCTACTACTCACTACCTACTACTCACAACCTACTACTCACTAACTACTACTCACAACCTACTACTCACAACCTACTACTCACAACCTACTACTCACCACATACTACTCACAACCTACTACTCACAACCTACTACTCACTACCTACTACTCACAACCTACTACTCACTACCTACTACTCACAACCTACTACTCACAACCTACTACTCACAACCTACTACTCACCACATACTACTCACTGCCTACTACTCACAACCTACTACTCACAACCTACTACTCACAACCTACTACTCACAACATACTACTCACAACCTATTACTCACAACCTACTACTCACTACATACCACTCACAACCTACTACTCACTACCTACTACTCACAACCTACTACTCACAACCTACTACTCACAACCTACTACTCACAACCTACTATTCACTACCTACTACTCACTGCCTACTACTCACAACCTACTACTCACAACCTACTACTCACAACCTACTACTCACAACCTACTACTCACAACATACTACTCACAACCTACTACTCACAACCTATTACTCACAACCTACTACTCATAACCTACTACTCACAACCTAATACACACAACCTACAATTCACAACCTACTACTCACAACATACTACTCACAACCTACTACTCACTACATACTACTCACAACCTACTACTCATTACCTACTACTCACAACCTACTACTCACTGCCTACTACTCACAACCTACAATTCACAACCTACTACTCACAACATATTACTCACTACCTACTACTCACAACCATACTACTCACAACCTACTACTCACAACCTACAATTCACAACCTACTACTCACAACCTACTACTCACTACCTACTACTCACAACCTACTACTCACTACCTACTACTTACAACCTACTACTCACACCTACAATTCACAACCTACTACTCACAACCTACTACTCACAACCTACTACTCACAACATACTACTCACAACCTACTACTCACAACCTACTACTCACAACCTACTACTTACTACCTACTACTCACTGCCTACTACTCACTACCTACTACTCACAACCTACTACTCATAACCTACTACTCACAACCTACTACTCACTACCTACTACTCACTACCTACTACTCACAACCTACTACTCACAACTTACTACCTACTACTCACTACCTACTACTCACTACCTACTACTCACCACCTACTACTCACTACCTACTACTCACAACCTACTACTCACAACCTACTACTCACAACATACTACTCACTACCTACTACTCACTACCTACTACTCACAACATACTACTCACAACCTACTACTCACAACCTACTACTCACAACATACTACTCACAACATACTACTCACAACCTACTACTCACAACCTACTACTCACTACATACTACTCACAACCTACTACTCACTACCTACTACTCACAACCTACTACTCACAACCTACTACTCACAACCTACTACTCACAACCTACTATTCACTACCTACTACTCACTGCCTACTACTCACAACCTACTACTCACAACCTACTACTCACAACCTAATACTCACAACCTACTACTCACAACATACTACTCACAACCTACTACTCACAACCTACTACTCACAACCTACTACTCATAACCTACTACTCACAACCTAATACTCACAACCTACAATTCACAACCTACTACTCACAACATACTACTCACAACCTACTACTCACTACTCACTACACACTACTCACAACCTACTACTCACTACCTACTACTCACAACCTACTACTCACTGCCTACTACTCACAACCTACAATTCACAACATACTACTCACAACATACTACTCACTACCTACTACTCACAACCATACTACTCACAACCTACTACTCACAACCTACAATTCACAACCTACTACTCACAACCTACTACTCACTACCTACTACTCACAACCTACTACTCACTACCTACTACTTACAACCTACTACTCACAACCTACAATTCACAACCTACTACTCACAACCTACTACTCACAACCTACTACTCACAACATACTACTCACAACCTACTACTCACAACCTACTACTTACTACCTACTACTCACTGCCTACTACTCACTACCTACTACTCAAACTGCCTACTACTCACAACATACTACTCACAACATACTACTCACAACCTACTACTCACTACCTACTACTCACAACCTACTACTCACAACCTACAATTCACAACCTACTACTCACAACCTACTACTCACTATCTACTACTCACAACCTACTACTCACTACCTACTACTCACAACCTACTACTCACTGCCTACTACTCACAACCTACTAATCACAACCTACTACTCACTAACTACTACTCACAACCTACTACTCACTACCTACTACTCACTACCTACTACTCACTACCTACTACTCACAACGTACTACTCACAACCTACTACTTACTACCTACTACTCACTGCCTACTACTCACTACCTACTACTCACTACCTACTACTCACTACTTACTACTCACTGCCTACTACTCACTGCCTACTACTCACTACTTACTACTCACTACCTACAACTCACTACCTACTACTCACAACCTACTATTCACTACCTATTACTCACAACCTACTACTCATAACCTATTACTCACAACATACTACTCACTACATACTACTCACTGCCTACTACTCATTACCTACTACTCACTACCTACTACTCACAACATACTACTCACTACCTACTACTCACTACCTACTACTCACTACCTACTACTCACAACCTACTACTCACAACCTACTACTCACTACCTACTATTCACCACCTACTACTCACTACCTACTACTCACAACCTACTACTCACAACCTACTACTCACAACATACTACTCACTACCTACTACTCACAACATACCACTCACAACCTACTACTCACAACCTACTACTCACAACCTACTACTCACAACCTACTACTCACAACATACTACTCACAACCTACTACTCACAACCTACTACTCACTACATACTACTCACAACCTACTACTCACTACCTACTACTCACAACCTACTACTCACAACCTACTACTCACAACCTACTACTCACAACCTACTATTCACTACCTACTACTCACTGCCTACTACTCACAACCTACTACTCACAACCTACTACTCACAACCTACTACTCACAACATACTACTCACAACCTACTACTCACAACCTACTACTCACAACCTACTACTCATAACCTACTACTCACAACCTAATACTCACAACCTACAATTCACAACCTACTACTCACAACATACTACTCACAACCTACTACTCACTACATACTACTCACAACCTACTACTCACTACCTACTACTCACAACCTACTACTAACTGCCTACTACTCACAACCTACAATTCACAACCTACTACTCACAACATACTACTCACTACCTACTACTCACAACCTACTACTCACAACCTACTACTCACAACCTACAATTCACAACCTACTACTCACTACCTACTACTCACAACCTACTATTCACAACCTACAATTCACAACCTACTACTCACAACCTACTACTCACAACCTACTACTCACAACATACTACTCACAACATACTACTCACAACCTACTACTCACAACTTACTACTCACTGCCTACTACTCACTACCTACTATTCACAACCTACTACTCACAACCTACTACTCACTACATACTACTCACTACCTACTACTCACAACCTACTACTTACTACCTACTACTCACTGCCTACTACTCACAACATACTACTCACAACATACTACTCACAACCTACTACTCACTACCTACTACTCACAACCTACTACTCACTACATACTATTCACTACCTACTACTCACAACCTACTACTTACTACCTTCTACTCACTGCCTACTACTCACTACCTACTACTCACTACCTACTACTCACAACCTACTACTCACAACCTACTACTTACTACCTACTACTCACTGCCTACTACTCAGTACCTACTAGTCACTACCTACTACTCACTACCTACTACTCACTACCTACTACTCACTACCTACTACTCACTACCTACTACTCACAACCTACTACTTACTACCTACTACTCACTGCCTACTACTCACTACCTACTACTCACTACCTACTACTCACTACCTACTACTCACTGCCAACTACTCACTACCTAATACTCACAACATACTACTCACAACCTACTACTCACAGCATACTACTCACTACATACTACTCACTGCCTACTACTCACTACCTACTACTCACTACCTACTACTCACAACATACTACTCACTACCTACTACTCACAACCTACTACTCACAACCTACTACTTACTACCTACTACTCACTGCCTACTACTCACTACCTAATACTCCCTACTCACTACCTACTACTCATAACCTACTACTCACAACCTACTACTTACTACCTACTACTCACTACCTACTACTCACTACCTACTACTCATAACCTACTACTCACAACCTACTACTTACTACCTACTACTCACTGCCTACTACTCACTACCTACTACTCACAACATACTATTCACAACCTACTACTCACTACCTACTACTCACAACATACTACTCACTACATACTACTCACTGCCTACTACTCACTACCTACTACTCACAACCTACTACTCACAACCTACTACTCACTACCTACTACTCACTACCTACTACTCACTACCTACTACTCACAACCTACTACTCACTACCTACTACTCACAACCTACTACTCACAACCTACTACTCACAAACTACTACTCACTACCTACTACTCACTACCTACTACTCACTACCTACTACTCACAACCTACTACTCACTACCTACTACTCACAACCTACTACTCACAACATACTACTCACTACATACTACTCACTGCCTACTACTCACTACCTACTACTCACAGCCTACTACTCACAACCTACTACTCACTACATACTACTCACTACCTACTACTCACTACCTACTACTCACAACCTACTACTCACTACCTACTACTCACAACCTACTACTCACAACCTACTACTCACAAACTACTACTCACTACCTACTACTCACTACCTACTACTCACTACCTACTACTCACAACCTACTACTCACTACCTACTACTCACTACCTACTACTCACAACCTACTACTCACAACCTACTACTCACAAACTACTACTCACTACCTACTACTTACTACCTACTATCAGTGATCAACACCGATCATCTGTCAACAATATGATATGTCTGTCGACAGAGACCAGGTTTTGCTATTCCCCCGGTTCGTGTTGATAGACAGGTGTGTGCAGTATGTACCATATATTTTATAAATATAGCTTTTAGACCATGCTCCACTGAGCAAGCTCCGCACGCCATTGTCTGTACACTGGTCAGTCCTGTTGGGGCAACCTGAAATGTAACAAAATCTCTGATAGTGAAGAAGCGTCCAGTGATTGCATATAAACACATTTCCACAGTTTGTATTGTTTAATTTCAGACAGACGTCTTCTTTTTTATTTAAGTCGCTACCGGTTGTCAAACGACAGACAGTTTACTTATGAACACCTTTCTTATCAGGCTCCAGCGGTTAACCAGTACTTTATGCATCAACCTTCGTAAGAAACCGGCAACTTGTTCGTATAAAGAGACACGGTCTAAGTGGGGCTCGAACCCGTGGCCACAAGTGATGATAGGTTACAGTTGTACAGTTGTCAGCGATCTTGACAACACGACCACGAAGGCAGACACAGACGACTTAAGCGAGTTGATCACTTTGATATTGATCAAGTTGGAATTAATAGAATTGTAAATAATAATACTAAATATTAGCTATAAGCTTCCATTTGGAATGCGAAATTGGTCAATGAATATTGTATTACCAGGGGATTACAGCTAGCTAACTACAGTTAGAAGCACTTTCGAATTCAAAACCCACTGTGTAATCGACCTATGTGATATGTTTTAGAATTCTACAGATGCGATCGATTTGAGAGAATTGAACATGAGCATGCTACGTTATGCCGGGGTTTAGAGATTCGGTGAAGTGATTGGTTACGTTGTTGTAGTTAAGACAAATCACTTTGTTTTGTTTATTAAGGAAAGCAAAGGTAAAGCTATCAGGTATAGCTCGCAAAGTATTTATAGCCAAGGGGAGACCACTGTTTGTCCGGTCTGTTTCTCGTATTTATTTGTCTTATTTATTTATATATAATTTGTTTATAGGTCTGGTACTAAATGTTCCTGCGGACGGGTGGAAAAGCTTAGCTAAATTAATAGGAGCTATAGCATGTCTTATATCAGTTATATCATATTTAAAGTTACATTGAGAGCCACTGCAGTGCAGTACATACTAAGGCATTTTAGTGAAACGGCATGGTCATTGGAGAAGTGATTTAGCCGAAGATGGTTACAAAGATGATTTATAAATTGTTTATGATTAACAGTACATTTATAAGATGTCATTATTGTGGAGAGAATTTCGAATTTGAATAGCATCGACTACTAGCAAGTCTTGTCCATTGCAAACAGAGTTTGAGTTTTGTATGTGGTTCAGTCAAGACTTTCAAGTTATTTGCGTTACGTTAGTAGAGCTCAGAACGTTAGTAGAGTTCAGAACGTTAGTAGAGCTCAGAACGTTAGTATAGCTCAGAACGTATGTCTTAACAATACGAGGCACAATAAGTACAAGCCAGTGGATCCTCCGTGAATAGTACAAGCCAGCGGATCCTCCGTGAATAGTACAAGCCAGCGGATCCTCCGTGAATAGTACAAGCCAGCAGATCCTCCGTGAAGAGTACAAGCCAGAGGATCCTCCATGAATAGTACAAGCCAGTGGATCCTCCGTGAATAGTACAAGCCAGTGAATCTTCCATGACTAGTTCGAGTCGGTCAATACTCCGCGAACAGTTCAAGTCATGATGGTGGTATTATTTTGCAAGACTCTTAAATCCTTATTGTCCATTTTCTCTGTGGATAACATCAGGAATGAGCTCTCGAAGCCGATTAATCTAATGTTGTAAAACCTACTTCTGGATCACATAACAATAAAGGACATGAACGAAGAAACCACAATATTTGTTACAGATACTTAGTGAAGTACCTCATAACCAACGTTATCACTATAGCGACGTGTATGAAGTACCTCATAACCAACGTTATCACTATAGCGACTCTCCAGGTAGAACCATCGACCGTTCGCAAGCCAGCCGGATGGCTTTCTCAACCAGTGATTCAAACTTACAACGATTTGAAGTCACCGATCTTAAGCATTCAGCAATGGAGGACCCGTGTATGACAAGTATACCGAGCATTCAGCAATGGAGGACCGGTGTATGACAGGTATACCGAGCATTCAGCAATGGAGGACCCGTGTATGACAAGTATACCGAGCATTCAGCAATGGAGGACCCGTGTATGACAAGTATACCGAGCATTCAGCAATGGAGGACCAATGACAAGTATACCGAGCATTCAGCAATGGAGGACCCGTGTATGACAAGAATACCGAGCATTCAGCAATGGAGGACCGGTGTATGACAGGTACACCGAGCATTCAGCAATGGAGGACCCGTGTATGACAAGTATACCGAGCATTCAGCAATGGAGGACCCGTGTATGACAAGTCTACCGAGCATTCAGCAATGGAGGACCCGTGTATGACAAGTCTACCGAGCATTCATCAATGGAGGACCCGTGTATGACAAGTATACCGAGCAGTCAGCAATGGAGGACCAGTGTATAACAAGTATACCGAGCATTCAGCAATGGAGGACCCATGACAAGTATACCGAGCATTCAGCAATGGAGGACCCATGACAAGTATACCGATCATTCAGCAATGGAGGACCCGTGTATGACAAGTATACCGAGCATTCAGCAATGGAGGACCCGTGTATGACAAGTATACCGAGCAGTCAGCAATGGAGGACCCATGACAAGTATACCGAGCATTCAGCAATGGAGGACCTGTGTATGACAAGTATACCGAGCATTCAGCAATGGAGGACCCGTGACAAGTATACCGAGCATTCAGCAATGGAGGACCCGTGTATGACAAGTATACCGAGCATTCAGCAATGGAGGACCCGTGACAAGTATACCGAGCATTCAGCAATGGAGGACCCGTGACAAGTATACCGAGCATTCAGCAATGGAGGACCCGTGTATGACAGGTATACCGAGCATTCAGCAATGGAGGACCCGTGTATGACAAGTATACCGAGCATTCAGCAATGGAGGACCCGTGTATGACAAGAATACCGAGCATTCAGCAATGGAGGACCCGTGTATGACAAGTATACCGAGCATTCAGCAATGGAGGACCCGGGTATGACAAGTCTACCGAGCATTCAGCAATGGAGGACCCGTGTATGACAAGTATACCGAGCATTCAGCAATGGAGGACCCGTGTATGACAAGTCTACCGAGCATTCAGCAATGGAGGACCCGTGTATGACAAGAATACCGAGCATTCAGCAATGGAGGACCCGTGTATGACAAGTATACCGAGCATTCAGCAATGGAGGACCCGTGTATGACAAGTCTACCGAGCATTCAGCAATGGAGGACCCGTGTATGACAAGTATACCGAGCATTCAGCAATGGAGGACCCGTGTATGACAAGTCTACCGAGCATTCAGCAATGGAGGACACGTGTATGACAAGTCTACCGAGCATTCAGCAATGGAGGTCCGTGTATGACAAGTATACCGAGCAGTCAGCAATGGAGGACCCGTGTATAACAAGTATACCGAACATTCAGCAATGGAGGACCCGTGTATAACAAGTATACCGAGCATTCAGCAATGGAGGACCCGTGTATAACAAGTATACCGAGCATTCAGCAATGGAGGACCCGTGACAAGTATACCGAGCATTCAGCAATGGAGGACCCGTGTATGACAAGTATACCGAGCATTAAGCAATGGAGGACCCGTGACAAGTATACCGAGCATTCAGCAATGGAGGACCCGTGTATGACAAGTATACCGAGCAGTCAGCAATGGAGGACCCATGACAAGTATACCGAGCATTCGGCAATGGAGGACCCGTGTATGACAAGTATACCGAGCAGTCAGCATTGGAGGACCCGTGTATGACAAGTATACCGAGCATTCAGCAATGGAGGACCCGTGTATGACAAGTATACCGAGCATTCAGCAATGGAGGACCTGTGTATGACAAGTATACCGAGCATTCAGCAATGGAGGACCCGTGTATGACAGGTATACCGAGCATTCAGCAATGGAGGACCCGTGTATGACAGGTATACCGAGCATTCAGCAATGGAGGACCCGTGTATGACAAGTATACCGAGCAGTCAGCAATGGAGGACCCGTGTATGACAGGCATACCGAGCATTCAGCAATGGAGGACCCGTGTATGACAAGTATACCGAGCATTCAGCAATGGAGGACCTATGACAAGTATACCGAGCATTCAGCAATGGAGGACCCGTGTATGACAAGTATACCGAGCATTCAGCAATGGAGGACCCGTGTATGACAAGTATACCGAGCATTCAGCAATGGAGGACCCGTGTATGACAAGTATACCGAGCATTCAGCAATGGAGGACCCGTGTATGACAAGTATACCGAGCATTCAGCAATGGAGGACCAATGACAAGTATACCGAGCATTCAGCAATGGAGGACCCGTGTATGACAAGAATACCGAGCATTCAGCAATGGAGGACCGGTGTATGACAGGTACACCGAGCATTCAGCAATGGAGGACCCGTGTATGACAAGTATACCGAGCATTCAGCAATGGAGGACCCGTGTATGACAAGTATACCGAGCATTCAGCAATGGAGGACCAATGACAAGTATACCGAGCATTCAGCAATGGAGGACCCGTGTATGACAAGAATACCGAGCATTCAGCAATGGAGGACCGGTGTATGACAGGTACACCGAGCATTCAGCAATGGAGGACCCGTGTATGACAAGTATACCGAGCATTCAGCAATGGAGGACCCGTGTATGACAAGTATACCGAGCATTCAGCAATGGAGGACCAATGACAAGTATACCGAGCATTCAGCAATGGAGGACCCGTGTATGACAAGTATACCGAGCATCCAGCAATGGAGGACCCGTGTATGACAAGTCTACCGAGCATTCAGCAATGGAGGACCCGTGTATGACAAGTCTACCGAGCATTCATCAATGGAGGACCCGTGTATGACAAGTATACCGAGCAGTCAGCAATGGAGGACCAGTGTATAACAAGTATACCGAGCATTCAGCAATGGAGGACCAATGACAAGTATACCGAGCATTCAGCAATGGAGGACCCGTGTATGACAAGAATACCGAGCATTCAGCAATGGAGGACCGGTGTATGACAGGTACACCGAGCATTCAGCAATGGAGGACCCGTGTATGACAAGTATACCGAGCATTCAGCAATGGAGGACCCGTGTATGACAAGTATACCGAGCATTCAGCAATGGAGGACCAATGACAAGTATACCGAGCATTCAGCAATGGAGGACCCGTGTATGACAAGTATACCGAGCATCCAGCAATGGAGGACCCGTGTATGACAAGTCTACCGAGCATTCAGCAATGGAGGACCCGTGTATGACAAGTCTACCGAGCATTCATCAATGGAGGACCAGTGTATAACAAGTATACCGAGCATTCAGCAATGGAGGACCCATGACAAGAATACCGAGCATTCAGCAATGGAGGACCCATGACAAGCATACCGAGCATTCAGCAATGGAGGACCCGTGTATGACAAGTATACCGAGCATTCAGCAATGGAGGACCCATGACAAGTATACCGAGCAGTCAGCAATGGAGGACCCATGACAAGTATACCGAGCATTCAGCAATGGAGGACCTGTGTATGACAAGTATACCGAGCATTCAGCAATGGAGGACCCGTGACAAGTATACCGAGCATTCAGCAATGGAGGACCCGTGTATGACAAGTATACCGAGCATTCAGCAATGGAGGACCCGTGACAAGTATACCGAGCATTCAGCAATGGAGGACCCGTGACAAGTATACCGAGCATTCAGCAATGGAGGACCCGTGTATGACAGGTATACCGAGCATTCAGCAATGGAGGACCCGTGTATGACAAGTATACCGAGCATTCAGCAATGGAGGACCCGTGTATGACAAGTATACCGAGCATTCAGCAATGGAGGACCCGTGTATGACAAGTATACCGAGCATTCAGCAATGGAGGACCCGTGTATGACAAGTCTACCGAGCATTCAGCAATGGAGGACCCGTGTATGACAAGTATACCGAGCATTCAGCAATGGAGGACCCGTGTATGACAAGTCTACCGAGCATTCAGCAATGGAGGACCCGTGTATGACAAGTATACCGAGCATTCAGCAATGGAGGACCCGTGTATGACAAGTATACCGAGCATTCAGCAATGGAGGACCCGTGTATGACAAGTCTACCGAGCATTCAGCAATGGAGGACCCGTGTATGACAAGTATACCGAGCATTCAGCAATGGAGGACCCGTGTATGACAAGTCTACCGAGCATTCAGCAATGGAGGACACGTGTATGACAAGTCTACCGAGCATTCAGCAATGGAGGTCCGTGTATGACAAGTATACCGAGCAGTCAGCAATGGAGGAACCGTGTATAACAAGTATACCGAACATTCAGCAATGGAGGACCCGTGTATAACAAGTATACCGAGCATTCAGCAATGGAGGACCCGTGTATAACAAGTATACCGAGCATTCAGCAATGGAGGACCCGTGACAAGTATACCGAGCATTCAGCAATGGAGGACCCGTGTATGACAAGTATACCGAGCATTAAGCAATGGAGGACCCGTGACAAGTATACCGAGCATTCAGCAATGGAGGACCCGTGTATGACAAGTATACCGAGCAGTCAGCAATGGAGGACCCATGACAAGTATACCGAGCATTCGGCAATGGAGGACCCGTGTATGACAAGTATACCGAGCAGTCAGCATTGGAGGACCCGTGTATGACAAGTATACCGAGCATTCAGCAATGGAGGACCCGTGTATGACAAGTATACCGAGCATTCAGCAATGGAGGACCTGTGTATGACAAGTATACCGAGCATTCAGCAATGGAGGACCCGTGTATGACAGGTATACCGAGCATTCAGCAATGGAGGACCCGTGTATGACAGGTATACCGAGCATTCAGCAATGGAGGACCCGTGTGTGACAAGTATACCGAGCAGTCAGCAATGGAGGACCCGTGTATGACAGGCATACCGAGCATTCAGCAATGGAGGACCCGTGTATGACAAGTATACCGAGCATTCAGCAATGGAGGACCTGTGTATGACAAGTATACCGAGCATTCAGAAATGGAGGACCTGTGTATGACTAGTATACCGAGCAGTCAGCAATGGAGGACCCGTGTATGACAAGTATACCGAGCATTCAGCAATGGAGGACCCGTGTATGACAGGTATACCGAGCATTCAGCAATGGAGGACCCGTGTATGACAAGTATACCGAGCAGTCAGCAATGGAGGACCCGTGTATGACAAGTATACCGAGCAGTCAGCAATGGAGGACCCGTGTATGACAGGTATACCGAGCATTCAGCAATGGAGGACCCGTGTATGACAGGTATACCGAGCATTCAGCAATGGAGGACCCATGACAAGTATACCGAGCATTCAGCAATGGAGGACCCATGACAAGTATACCGAGCATTCAGCAATGGAGGACCCAATACAAGTATACCGAGCATTCAGCAATGGAGGACCTGTGACAAGTATACCGAGCATTCAGCAATGGAGGACCTGTGTATGACAAGTATACCGAGCATTCAGCAATGGAGGACCTGTGTATGACAAGTATACCGAGCATTCAGCAATAGAGGACCCGTGACAAGTATACCGAGCAGTCAGCAATGGAGGACGCGTGTATGACAAGTATACCGAGCATTCAACAATGGAGGACCCGTGACAAGTATACCGAGCATTCAGCAATGGAGGACCCGTGACAAGTATACCGAGCATTCAGCAATGGAGGTCCCGTGACAAGTATACCGAGCATTCAGCAATGGAGGACCAATGACAAGTATACCGAGCATTCAGCAATGGAGGACCCATGACAAGTATACCGAGCATTCAGCAATGGAGGACCCGTGACAAGTATACCGAGCATTCAGCAATGGAGGACCCGTGACAAGCATACCGAGCATTCAGCAATGGAGGACCCGTGTATGACAAGTATACCGAGCATTCAGCAATGGAGGACCCGTGTATGACAAGTATACCGAGCATTCAGCAATGGAGGACCCGTGTATGACAAGTATACCGAGCATTCAGCAATGGAGGACCCGTGTATGACAAGTATACCGAGCATTCAGCAATGGAGGACCTGTGTATGACAAGTATACCGAGCATTCAGCAATGGAGGACCCGTGTATGACAAGTATACCGAGCATTCAGCAATGGAGGACCCGTGTATGACAAGTATACCGAGCAGTCAGCAATGGAGGACCCGTGTATGACAGGTATACCGAGCATTCAGCAATGGAGGACCCGTGTATGACAAGTATACCGAGCATTCAGCAATGGAGGACCTGTGTATGACAAGTATACCGAGCATTCAGCAATGGAGGACCTGTGTATGACTAGTATACCGAGCAGTCAGCAATGGAGGACCCGTGTATGACAGGTATACCGAGCATTCAGCAATGGAGGACCCGTGTATGACAAGTATACCGAGCAGTCAGCAATGGAGGACCCGTGTATGACAAGTATACCGAGCAGTCAGCAATGGAGGACCCGTGTATGACAGGTATACCGAGCATTCAGCAATGGAGGACCCGTGTATGACAGGTATACCGAGCATTCAGCAATGGAGGACCCATGACAAGTATACCGAGCATTCAGCAATGGAGGACCGGTGTATGACAGGTATACCGAGCATTCAGCAATGGAGGACCCGTGTATGACAAGTATACCGAGCATTCAGCAATGGAGGACCCGTGTATGACAAGTCTACCGAGCATTCAGCAATGGAGGACCCGTGTATGACAAGTCTACCGAGCATTCATCAATGGAGGACCCGTGTATGACAAGTATACCGAGCAGTCAGCAATGGAGGACCAGTGTATAACAAGTATACCGAGCATTCAGCAATGGAGGACCCATGACAAGTATACCGAGCATTCAGCAATGGAGGACCCATGACAAGTATACCGAGCATTCAGCAATGGAGGACCCGTGTATGACAAGTATACCGAGCATTCAGCAATGGAGGACCCGTGTATGACAAGTATACCGAGCAGTCAGCAATGGAGGACCCATGACAAGTATACCGAGCATTCAGCAATGGAGGACCTGTGTATGACAAGTATACCGAGCATTCAGCAATGGAGGACCCGTGACAAGTATACCGAGCATTCAGCAATGGAGGACCCGTGTATGACAAGTATACCGAGCATTCAGCAATGGAGGACCCGTGACAAGTATACCGAGCATTCAGCAATGGAGGACCCGTGACAAGTATACCGAGCATTCAGCAATGGAGGACCCGTGTATGACAGGTATACCGAGCATTCAGCAATGGAGGACCCGTGTATGACAAGTATACCGAGCATTCAGCAATGGAGGACCCGTGTATGACAAGTATACCGAGCATTCAGCAATGGAGGACCCGTGTATGACAAGTATACCGAGCATTCAGCAATGGAGGACCCGTGTATGACAAGTATACCGAGCATTCAGCAATGGAGGACCCGTGTATGACAAGTATACCGAGCATTCAGCAATGGAGGACCCGTGTATGACAAGTATACCGAGCATTCAGCAATGGAGGACCCGTGTATGACAAGTATACCGAGCATTCAGCAATGGAGGACCTGTGTATGACAAGTATACCGAGCATTCAGCAATGGAGGACCCGTGTATGACAAGTATACCGAGCATTCAGCAATGGAGGACCCGTGTATGACAAGTATACCGAGCATTCAGCAATGGAGGACCCGTGTATGACAAGTATACCGAGCAGTCAGCAATGGAGGACCCGTGTATGACAGGCATACCGAGCATTCAGCAATGGAGGACCCGTGTATGACAAGTATACCGAGCATTCAGCAATGGAGGACCTGTGTATGACAAGTATACCGAGCATTCAGAATGGAGGACTGTGTATGACTAGTATACCGAGCAGTCAGCAATGGAGGACCCGTGTATGACAAGTATACCGAGCATTCAGCAATGGAGGACCCGTGTATGACAGGTATACCGAGCATTCAGCAATGGAGGACCCGTGTATGACAAGTATACCGAGCAGTCAGCAATGGAGGACCGTGTGGTTGGTGCAATGGAGGACCGTGTATGACAAGTATACCGAGCATTCAGCAATGGAGGACCTATGACAAGTATACCGAGCATTCAGCAATGGAGGACCCGTGTATGACAAGTATACCGAGCATTCAGCAATGGAGGACCGTGTATGACAAGTATACCGAGCATTCAGCAATGGAGGACCCGTGTATGACAAGTATACCGAGCATTCAGCAATGGAGGACCCGTGTATGACAAGTATACCGAGCATTCAGCAATGGAGGACCAATGACAAGTATACCGAGCATTCAGCAATGGAGGACCCGTGTTGGTTGGGTGGGGGTGTATGACAAGTATACCGAGCATTCAGCAATGGAGGACCCGTGTATGACAGGTATAGGAGCATTCAGCAATGGAGGACCCGTGTATGACAAGTATACCGAGCATTCAGCAATGGAGGACCTGTGTATGACAAGTATACCGAGCATTCAGCAATGGAGGACCTGTGTATGACAAGTATACCGAGCAGTCAGCAATGGAGGACCCGTGTATGACAAGTATACCGAGCATTCAGCAATGGAGGACCCGTGTATGACAAGTATACCGAGCAGTCAGCAATGGAGGACCGTGTATGACAGTATACCGAGCATTCAGCAATGGAGGACCCATGACAAGTATACCGAGCATTCAGCAATGGAGGACCCATGACAAGTATACCGAGCATTCAGCAATGGAGGACCGGTGTATGACAGGTATACCGAGCATTCAGCAATGGAGGACCCGTGTATGACAAGTATACCGAGCATTCAGCAATGGAGGACCCGTGTATGACAAGTATACCGAGCATTCAGCAATGGAGGACCAATGACAAGTATACCGAGCATTCAGCAATGGAGGACCCGTGTATGACAAGAATACCGAGCATTCAGCAATGGAGGACCGGTGTATGACAGGTACACCGAGCATTCAGCAATGGAGGACCCGTGTATGACAAGTATACCGAGCATTCAGCAATGGAGGACCCGTGTATGACAAGTATACCGAGCATTCAGCAATGGAGGACCAATGACAAGTATACCGAGCATTCAGCAATGGAGGACCCGTGTATGACAAGAATACCGAGCATTCAGCAATGGAGGACCGGTGTATGACAGGTACACCGAGCATTCAGCAATGGAGGACCCGTGTATGACAAGTATACCGAGCATTCAGCAATGGAGGACCCGTGTATGACAAGTATACCGAGCATCAGTGGGGTGACAAGTATACCGAGCATTCAGCAATGGAGGACCAATGACAAGTATACCGAGCATTCAGCAATGGAGGACCCGTGTATGACAAGAATACCGAGCATTCAGCAATGGAGGACCCGTGTATGACAAGTATACCGAGCATTCAGCAATGGAGGACCCGTGTATGACAAGTATACCGAGCATTCAGCAATGGAGGACCCGTGTATGACAAGTATACCGAGCATTCAGCAATGGAGGACCAATGACAAGTATACCGAGCATTCAGCAATGGAGGACCCGTGTATGACAAGTATACCGAGCATTCAGCAATGGAGGACCCGTGATGACAAGTATACCGAGCATTCAGCAATGGAGGACCCGTGTATGACAAGTATACCGAGCATTCAGCAATGGAGGACCCGTGACAAGTATACCGAGCATTCAGCAATGGAGGACCCATGACAAGTATACCGAGCATTCAGCAATGGAGGACCCATGACAAGTATACCGAGCATTCAGCAATGGAGGACCTGTGTATGACAAGTATACCGAGCATTCAGCAATGGAGGACCTGTGTATGACAAGTATACCGAGCATTCAGCAATGGAGGACCTGTGATGACAAGTATACCGAGCATTCAGCAATGGAGGACCCGTGTATGACAAGTATACCGAGCATTCAGCAATGGAGGACCCGTGACAAGTATACCGAGCATTCAGCAATGGAGGACCCGTGTATGACAAGTATACCGAGCATTCAGCAATGGAGGACCCGTGTATGACAAGTATACCGAGCATTCAGCAATGGAGGACCCGTGTATGACAAGTATACCGAGCATTCAGCAATGGAGGACCCGTGTATGACAAGTATACCGAGCATTCAGCAATGGAGGACCAGTGATGACAAGTATACCGAGCATTCAGCAATGGAGGACCCGTGTATGACAAGTATACCGAGCATTCAGCAATGGAGGACCCGTGTATGACAAGTCTACCGAGCATTCAGCAATGGAGGACCCGTGTATGACAAGTATACCGAGCATTCAGCAATGGAGGACCCGTGTATGACAAGTCTACCGAGCATTCAGCAATGGAGGACCCGTGACAAGTATACCGAGAAGTCAGCAATGGAGGACCCGTGACAAGTATACCGAGCATTCAGCAATGGAGGACCCGTGTATGACAAGTATACCGAGCATTCAGAAATGGAGGACCCGTGTATGACAAGTCTACCGAGCATTCAGCAATGGAGGACCCGTGTATGACAAGTCTACCGAGCATTCAGCAATGGAGGTCCGTGTATAACAAGTATACCGAGCATTCAGCAATGGAGGACCCGTGTATGACAAGTCTACCGAGCATTCAGCAATGGAGGACCCGTGTATGACAAGACTACCGAGCATTCAGCAATGGAGGTCCGTGTATAACAAGTATACCGAGCATTCAGCAATGGAGGACCCGTGTATAACAAGTATACCGAGCATTCAGCAATGGAGGACCCGTGTATAACAAGTATACCGAGCATTCAGCAATGGAGGACCCGTGACAAGTATACCGAGCATTCAGCAATGGAGGACCCGTGTATGACAAGTATACCGAGCATTCAGCAATGGAGGACCCGTGACAAGTATACCGAGCATTCAGCAATGGAGGACCCGTGTATGACAAGTATACCGAGCATTCAGCAATGGAGGACCCATGACAAGTATACCGAGCATTCAGCAATGGAGGACCGTGTATGACAAGTATACCGAGCATTCAGCAATGGAGGACCCGTGTATGACAAGTATACCGAGCATTCAGCAATGGAGGACCCGTGTATGACAAGTATACCGAGCATTCAGCAATGGAGGACCTGTGTATGACAAGTATACCGAGCATTCAGCAATGGAGGACCCGTGTATGACAAGTATACCGAGCATTCAGCAATGGAGGACCCGTGTATGACAGGTATACCGAGCATTCAGCAATGGAGGACCCGTGTGTGACAAGTATACCGAGCATTCAGCAATGGAGGACCCGTGTATGACAGGTATACCGAGCATTCAGCAATGGAGGACCCGTGTATGACAAGTATACCGAGCATTCAGCAATGGAGGACCTGTGTATGACAAGTATACCGAGCATTCAGCAATGGAGGACCTGTGTATGACTAGTATACCGAGCAGTCAGCAATGGAGGACCCGTGTATGACAAGTATACCGAGCATTCAGCAATGGAGGACCCGTGTATGACAGGTATACCGAGCATTCAGCAATGGAGGACCCGTGTATGACAAGTATACCGAGCAGTCAGCAATGGAGGACCCGTGTATGACAAGTATACCGAGCAGTCAGCAATGGAGGACCCGTGTATGACAGGTATACCGAGCATTCAGCAATGGAGGACCCGTGTATGACAGGTATACCGAGCATTCAGCAATGGAGGACCCATGACAAGTATACCGAGCATTCAGCAATGGAGGACCCATGACAAGTATACCGAGCATTCAGCAATGGAGGACCCAATACAAGTATACCGAGCATTCAGCAATGGAGGACCTGTGACAAGTATACCGAGCATTCAGCAATGGAGGACCTGTGTATGACAAGTATACCGAGCATTCAGCAATGGAGGACCTGTGTATGACAAGTATACCGAGCATTCAGCAATAGAGGACCCGTGACAAGTATACCGAGCAGTCAGCAATGGAGGACGCGTGTATGACAAGTATACCGAGCATTCAACAATGGAGGACCCGTGACAAGTATACCGAGCATTCAGCAATGGAGGACCCGTGACAAGTATACCGAGCATTCAGCAATGGAGGTCCCGTGACAAGTATACCGAGCATTCAGCAATGGAGGACCAATGACAAGTATACCGAGCATTCAGCAATGGAGGACCCATGACAAGTATACCGAGCATTCAGCAATGGAGGACCCGTGACAAGTATACCGAGCATTCAGCAATGGAGGACCCGTGACAAGTATACCGAGCATTCAGCAATGGAGGACCCGTGTTGACAAGTATACCGAGCAGTCAGCAATGGAGGACCCGTGTATGACAAGTATACCGAGCATTCAGCAATGGAGGACCCGTGTATGACAAGTATACCGAGCATTCAGCAATGGAGGACCCGTGTATGACAAGTATACCGAGCATTCAGCAATGGAGGACCTGTGTATGACAAGTATACCGAGCATTCAGCAATGGAGGACCCGTGTATGACAAGTATACCGAGCATTCAGCAATGGAGGACCCGTGTATGACAAGTATACCGAGCATTCAGCAATGGAGGACCCGTGTATGACAAGTATACCGAGCATTCAGCAATGGAGGACCCGTGTATGACAAGTATACCGAGCATTCAGCAATGGAGGACCTGTGTATGACAAGTATACCGAGCATTCAGCAATGGAGGACCTGTGTATGACTAGTATACCGAGCAGTCAGCAATGGAGGACCCGTGTATGACAGGTATACCGAGCATTCAGCAATGGAGGACCCGTGTATGACAAGTATACCGAGCAGTCAGCAATGGAGGACCCGTGTATGACAAGTATACCGAGCAGTCAGCAATGGAGGACCCGTGTATAACAGGTATACCGAGCATTCAGCAATGGAGGACCCGTGTATGACAGGTATACCGAGCATTCAGCAATGGAGGACCCATGACAAGTATACCGAGCATTCAGCAATGGAGGACCGGTGTATGACAGGTATACCGAGCATTCAGCAATGGAGGACCCGTGTATGACAAGTATACCGAGCATTCAGCAATGGAGGACCCGTGTATGACAAGTCTACCGAGCATTCAGCAATGGAGGACCTGTGTATGACAAGTATACCGAGCATTCATCAATGGAGGACCTGTGTATGACAAGTATACCGAGCATTGTGGGGTGTGTTGGTTGGTTCAGCAATGGAGGACCCGTGACAAGTATACCGAGCATTCAGCAATGGAGGACCCATGACAAGTATACCGAGCATTCAGCAATGGAGGACCCGTGTATGACAAGTATACCGAGCATTCAGCAATGGAGGACCCGTGTATGACAAGTATACCGAGCATTCAGCAATGGAGGACCCGTGACAAGTATACCGAGAATTCAGCAATGGAGGACCTGTGTTGACAAGTATACCGAGCATTCAGCAATGGAGGACCCGTGACAAGTATACCGAGCATTCAGAAATGGAGGACCCGTGTATGACAAGTATACCGAGCATTCAGCAATGGAGGACCCGTGGTATGGTTGTGGGGGTGACAAGTATATCGAGCATTCAGCAATGGAGGTCCGTGTATGACAAGTATACCGAGCATTCAGCAATGGAGGACCCGTGTATGACAGGTATAACGAGCATTCAGCAATGGAGGACCCGTGTATGACAAGACTACCGAGCATTCAGCAATGGAGGTCCGTGTATAACAAGTATACCGAGCATTCAGCAATGGAGGACCCGTGTATAACAAGTATACTGAGCATTCAGCAATGGAGGACCCGTGTATGACAAGTATACCGAGCATTCAGCAATGGAGGACCCGTGACAAGTATACCGAG
>CM026390.1:15892096-15925000 GCA_014843695.1 Archivesica marissinica | reverse complement strand
ACCTACTACTCACAACCTACTACTCACTATCTACTACTCACAACCTACTACTCACTACCTACTACTCACAACCTACTACTCACTGCCTACTACTCACAACCTACTAATCACAACCTACTACTCACTAACTACTACTCACAACCTACTACTCACTACCTACTACTCACTACCTACTACTCACTACCTACTACTCACAACGTACTACTCACAACCTACTACTTACTACCTACTACTCACTGCCTACTACTCACTACCTACTACTCACTACCTACTACTCACTACTTACTACTCACTGCCTACTACTCACTGCCTACTACTCACTACTTACTACTCACTACCTACAACTCACTACCTACTACTCACAACCTACTATTCACTACCTATTACTCACAACCTACTACTCATAACCTATTACTCACAACATACTACTCACTACATACTACTCACTGCCTACTACTCATTACCTACTACTCACTACCTACTACTCACAACATACTACTCACTACCTACTACTCACTACCTACTACTCACTACCTACTACTCACAACCTACTACTCACTACCTACTACTCACTACCTACTATTCACCACCTACTACTCACTACCTACTACTCACAACCTACTACTCACAACCTACTACTCACAACATACTACTCACTACCTACTACTCACTACATACTACTCACAACATACTACTCACAACCTACTACTCACAACCTACTACTCACAACATACTACTCACAACATACTACTCACAACCTACTACTCACAACCTACTACTCACTACATACTACTCACAACCTACTACTCACTACCTACTACTCACAACCTACTACTCACAACCTACTACTCACAACCTACTACTCACAACCTACTATTCACTACCTACTACTCACTGCCTACTACTCACAACCTACTACTCACAACCTACTACTCACAACCTACTACTCACAACATACTACTCACAACCTACTACTCACAACCTACTACTCACAACCTACTACTCATAACCTACTACTCACAACCTAATACTCACAACCTACAATTCACAACCTACTACTCACAACATACTACTCACAACCTACTACTCACTACATACTACTCACAACCTACTACTCACTACCTACTACTCACAACCTACTACTAACTGCCTACTACTCACAACCTACAATTCACAACCTACTACTCACAACATACTACTCACTACCTACTACTCACAACCTACTACTCACAACCTACTACTCACAACCTACAATTCACAACCTACTACTCACTACCTACTACTCACAACCTACTATTCACAACCTACAATTCACAACCTACTACTCACAACCTACTACTCACAACCTACTACTCACAACATACTACTCACAACATACTACTCACAACCTACTACTCACAACTTACTACTCACTGCCTACTACTCACTACCTACTATTCACAACCTACTACTCACAACCTACTACTCACTACATACTACTCACTACCTACTACTCACAACCTACTACTTACTACCTACTACTCACTGCCTACTACTCACAACATACTACTCACAACATACTACTCACAACCTACTACTCACTACCTACTACTCACAACCTACTACTCACTACATACTATTCACTACCTACTACTCACAACCTACTACTTACTACCTTCTACTCACTGCCTACTACTCACTACCTACTACTCACTACCTACTACTCACAACCTACTACTCACAACCTACTACTTACTACCTACTACTCACTGCCTACTACTCAGTACCTACTAGTCACTACCTACTACTCACTACCTACTACTCACTACCTACTACTCACTACCTACTACTCACTACCTACTACTCACAACCTACTACTTACTACCTACTACTCACTGCCTACTACTCACTACCTACTACTCACTACCTACTACTCACTACCTACTACTCACTGCCAACTACTCACTACCTAATACTCACAACATACTACTCACAACCTACTACTCACAGCATACTACTCACTACATACTACTCACTGCCTACTACTCACTACCTACTACTCACTACCTACTACTCACAACATACTACTCACTACCTACTACTCACAACCTACTACTCACAACCTACTACTTACTACCTACTACTCACTGCCTACTACTCACTACCTAATACTCCCTACTCACTACCTACTACTCATAACCTACTACTCACAACCTACTACTTACTACCTACTACTCACTACCTACTACTCACTACCTACTACTCACAACCTACTACTCACTACCTACTACTCACAACCTACTACTCACAACCTACTACTCACAAACTACTACTCACTACCTACTACTCACTACCTACTACTCACTACCTACTACTCACAACCTACTACTCACTACCTACTACTCACAACCTACTACTCACAACATACTACTCACTACATACTACTCACTGCCTACTACTCACTACCTACTACTCACAGCCTACTACTCACAACCTACTACTCACTACATACTACTCACTACCTACTACTCACTACCTACTACTCACAACCTACTACTCACTACCTACTACTCACAACCTACTACTCACAACCTACTACTCACAAACTACTACTCACTACCTACTACTCACTACCTACTACTCACTACCTACTACTCACAACCTACTACTCACTACCTACTACTCACAACCTACTACTCACAACATACTACTCACTACATACTACTCACTGCCTACTACTCACTACCTACTACTCACAGCCTACTACTCACAACCTACTACTCACTACATACTACTCACTACCTACTACTCACTACCTACTACTCACAACCTACTACTCACTACCTACTACTCACAACCTACTACTCACAACCTACTACTCACAAACTACTACTCACTACCTACTACTCACTACCTACTACTCACTACCTACTACTCACAACCTACTACTCACTACCTACTACTCACTACCTACTACTCACAACCTACTACTCACAACCTACTACTCACAAACTACTACTCACTACCTACTACTTACTACCTACTATCAGTGATCAACACCGATCATCTGTCAACAATATGATATGTCTGTCGACAGAGACCAGGTTTTGCTATTCCCCCGGTTCGTGTTGATAGACAGGTGTGTGCAGTATGTACCATATATTTTATAAATATAGCTTTTAGACCATGCTCCACTGAGCAAGCTCCGCACGCCATTGTCTGTACACTGGTCAGTCCTGTTGGGGCAACCTGAAATGTAACAAAATCTCTGATAGTGAAGAAGCGTCCAGTGATTGCATATAAACACATTTCCACAGTTTGTATTGTTTAATTTCAGACAGACGTCTTCTTTTTTATTTAAGTCGCTACCGGTTGTCAAACGACAGACAGTTTACTTATGAACACCTTTCTTATCAGGCTCCAGCGGTTAACCAGTACTTTATGCATCAACCTTCGTAAGAAACCGGCAACTTGTTCGTATAAAGAGACACGGTCTAAGTGGGGCTCGAACCCGTGGCCACAAGTGATGATAGGTTACAGTTGTACAGTTGTCAGCGATCTTGACAACACGACCACGAAGGCAGACACAGACGACTTAAGCGAGTTGATCACTTTGATATTGATCAAGTTGGAATTAATAGAATTGTAAATAATAATACTAAATATTAGCTATAAGCTTCCATTTGGAATGCGAAATTGGTCAATGAATATTGTATTACCAGGGGATTACAGCTAGCTAACTACAGTTAGAAGCACTTTCGAATTCAAAACCCACTGTGTAATCGACCTATGTGATATGTTTTAGAATTCTACAGATGCGATCGATTTGAGAGAATTGAACATGAGCATGCTACGTTATGCCGGGGTTTAGAGATTCGGTGAAGTGATTGGTTACGTTGTTGTAGTTAAGACAAATCACTTTGTTTTGTTTATTAAGGAAAGCAAAGGTAAAGCTATCAGGTATAGCTCGCAAAGTATTTATAGCCAAGGGGAGACCACTGTTTGTCCGGTCTGTTTCTCGTATTTATTTGTCTTATTTATTTATATATAATTTGTTTATAGGTCTGGTACTAAATGTTCCTGCGGACGGGTGGAAAAGCTTAGCTAAATTAATAGGAGCTATAGCATGTCTTATATCAGTTATATCATATTTAAAGTTACATTGAGAGCCACTGCAGTGCAGTACATACTAAGGCATTTTAGTGAAACGGCATGGTCATTGGAGAAGTGATTTAGCCGAAGATGGTTACAAAGATGATTTATAAATTGTTTATGATTAACAGTACATTTATAAGATGTCATTATTGTGGAGAGAATTTCGAATTTGAATAGCATCGACTACTAGCAAGTCTTGTCCATTGCAAACAGAGTTTGAGTTTTGTATGTGGTTCAGTCAAGACTTTCAAGTTATTTGCGTTACGTTAGTAGAGCTCAGAACGTTAGTAGAGTTCAGAACGTTAGTAGAGCTCAGAACGTTAGTATAGCTCAGAACGTATGTCTTAACAATACGAGGCACAATAAGTACAAGCCAGTGGATCCTCCGTGAATAGTACAAGCCAGCGGATCCTCCGTGAATAGTACAAGCCAGCGGATCCTCCGTGAATAGTACAAGCCAGCAGATCCTCCGTGAAGAGTACAAGCCAGAGGATCCTCCATGAATAGTACAAGCCAGTGGATCCTCCGTGAATAGTACAAGCCAGTGAATCTTCCATGACTAGTTCGAGTCGGTCAATACTCCGCGAACAGTTCAAGTCATGATGGTGGTATTATTTTGCAAGACTCTTAAATCCTTATTGTCCATTTTCTCTGTGGATAACATCAGGAATGAGCTCTCGAAGCCGATTAATCTAATGTTGTAAAACCTACTTCTGGATCACATAACAATAAAGGACATGAACGAAGAAACCACAATATTTGTTACAGATACTTAGTGAAGTACCTCATAACCAACGTTATCACTATAGCGACGTGTATGAAGTACCTCATAACCAACGTTATCACTATAGCGACTCTCCAGGTAGAACCATCGACCGTTCGCAAGCCAGCCGGATGGCTTTCTCAACCAGTGATTCAAACTTACAACGATTTGAAGTCACCGATCTTAAGCATTCAGCAATGGAGGACCCGTGTATGACAAGTATACCGAGCATTCAGCAATGGAGGACCGGTGTATGACAGGTATACCGAGCATTCAGCAATGGAGGACCCGTGTATGACAAGTATACCGAGCATTCAGCAATGGAGGACCCGTGTATGACAAGTATACCGAGCATTCAGCAATGGAGGACCAATGACAAGTATACCGAGCATTCAGCAATGGAGGACCCGTGTATGACAAGAATACCGAGCATTCAGCAATGGAGGACCGGTGTATGACAGGTACACCGAGCATTCAGCAATGGAGGACCCGTGTATGACAAGTATACCGAGCATTCAGCAATGGAGGACCCGTGTATGACAAGTCTACCGAGCATTCAGCAATGGAGGACCCGTGTATGACAAGTCTACCGAGCATTCATCAATGGAGGACCCGTGTATGACAAGTATACCGAGCAGTCAGCAATGGAGGACCAGTGTATAACAAGTATACCGAGCATTCAGCAATGGAGGACCCATGACAAGTATACCGAGCATTCAGCAATGGAGGACCCATGACAAGTATACCGATCATTCAGCAATGGAGGACCCGTGTATGACAAGTATACCGAGCATTCAGCAATGGAGGACCCGTGTATGACAAGTATACCGAGCAGTCAGCAATGGAGGACCCATGACAAGTATACCGAGCATTCAGCAATGGAGGACCTGTGTATGACAAGTATACCGAGCATTCAGCAATGGAGGACCCGTGACAAGTATACCGAGCATTCAGCAATGGAGGACCCGTGTATGACAAGTATACCGAGCATTCAGCAATGGAGGACCCGTGACAAGTATACCGAGCATTCAGCAATGGAGGACCCGTGACAAGTATACCGAGCATTCAGCAATGGAGGACCCGTGTATGACAGGTATACCGAGCATTCAGCAATGGAGGACCCGTGTATGACAAGTCTACCGAGCATTCAGCAATGGAGGACCCGTGTATGACAAGAATACCGAGCATTCAGCAATGGAGGACCCGTGTATGACAAGTATACCGAGCATTCAGCAATGGAGGACCCGGGTATGACAAGTCTACCGAGCATTCAGCAATGGAGGACCCGTGTATGACAAGTATACCGAGCATTCAGCAATGGAGGACCCGTGTATGACAAGTCTACCGAGCATTCAGCAATGGAGGACCCGTGTATGACAAGAATACCGAGCATTCAGCAATGGAGGACCCGTGTATGACAAGTATACCGAGCATTCAGCAATGGAGGACCCGTGTATGACAAGTCTACCGAGCATTCAGCAATGGAGGACCCGTGTATGACAAGTATACCGAGCATTCAGCAATGGAGGACCCGTGTATGACAAGTCTACCGAGCATTCAGCAATGGAGGACACGTGTATGACAAGTCTACCGAGCATTCAGCAATGGAGGTCCGTGTATGACAAGTATACCGAGCAGTCAGCAATGGAGGACCCGTGTATAACAAGTATACCGAACATTCAGCAATGGAGGACCCGTGTATAACAAGTATACCGAGCATTCAGCAATGGAGGACCCGTGTATAACAAGTATACCGAGCATTCAGCAATGGAGGACCCGTGACAAGTATACCGAGCATTCAGCAATGGAGGACCCGTGTATGACAAGTATACCGAGCATTAAGCAATGGAGGACCCGTGACAAGTATACCGAGCATTCAGCAATGGAGGACCCGTGTATGACAAGTATACCGAGCAGTCAGCAATGGAGGACCCATGACAAGTATACCGAGCATTCGGCAATGGAGGACCCGTGTATGACAAGTATACCGAGCAGTCAGCATTGGAGGACCCGTGTATGACAAGTATACCGAGCATTCAGCAATGGAGGACCCGTGTATGACAAGTATACCGAGCATTCAGCAATGGAGGACCTGTGTATGACAAGTATACCGAGCATTCAGCAATGGAGGACCCGTGTATGACAGGTATACCGAGCATTCAGCAATGGAGGACCCGTGTATGACAAGTATACCGAGCATTCAGCAATGGAGGACCTGTATGACAAGTATACCGAGCATTCAGCAATGGAGGACCCGTGTATGACAGGTATACCGAGCATTCAGCAATGGAGGACCCGTGTATGACAAGTATACCGAGCATTCAGCAATGGAGGACCAATGACAAGTATACCGAGCATTCAGCAATGGAGGACCCGTGTATGACAAGAATACCGAGCATTCAGCAATGGAGGACCGGTGTATGACAGGTACACCGAGCATTCAGCAATGGAGGACCCGTGTATGACAAGTATACCGAGCATTCAGCAATGGAGGACCCGTGTATGACAAGTATACCGAGCATTCAGCAATGGAGGACCAATGACAAGTATACCGAGCATTCAGCAATGGAGGACCCGTGTATGACAAGAATACCGAGCATTCAGCAATGGAGGACCGGTGTATGACAGGTACACCGAGCATTCAGCAATGGAGGACCCGTGTATGACAAGTATACCGAGCATTCAGCAATGGAGGACCCGTGTATGACAAGTATACCGAGCATTCAGCAATGGAGGACCAATGACAAGTATACCGAGCATTCAGCAATGGAGGACCCGTGTATGACAAGAATACCGAGCATTCAGCAATGGAGGACCGGTGTATGACAGGTACACCGAGCATTCAGCAATGGAGGACCCGTGTATGACAAGTATACCGAGCATTCAGCAATGGAGGACCCGTGTATGACAAGTATACCGAGCATTCAGCAATGGAGGACCAATGACAAGTATACCGAGCATTCAGCAATGGAGGACCCGTGTATGACAAGTATACCGAGCATTCAGCAATGGAGGACCCGTGTATGACAAGTATACCGAGCATTCAGCAATGGAGGACCCGTGTATGACAAGTCTACCGAGCATTCATCAATGGAGGACCCGTGTATGACAAGTATACCGAGCAGTCAGCAATGGAGGACCAGTGTATACAAGTATACCGAGCATTCAGCAATGGAGGACCCATGACAAGTATACCGAGCATTCAGCAATGGAGGACCCGTGATGACAAGAATACCGAGCATTCAGCAATGGAGGACCGGTGTATGACAAGTATACCGAGCATTCAGCAATGGAGGACCCGTGTATGACAAGTATACCGAGCATTCAGCAATGGAGGACCCGTGTATGACAAGTATACCGAGCATTCAGCAATGGAGGACCTATGACAAGTATACCGAGCATTCAGCAATGGAGGACCCGTGTATGACAAGTATACCGAGCATTCAGCAATGGAGGACCGTGATGACAAGTATACCGAGCATTCAGCAATGGAGGACCCGTGTATGACAAGTATACCGAGCATTCAGCAATGGAGGACCCGTGTATGACAAGTATACCGAGCATTCAGCAATGGAGGACCCGTGTATGACAGGTATACCGAGCATTCAGCAATGGAGGACCCATGACAAGTATACCGAGCATTCAGCAATGGAGGACCCATGACAAGTATACCGAGCATTTAGCAATGGAGGACATGTGACAAGTATACCGAGCATTCAGCAATGGAGGACCAATGACAAGTATACCGAGCATTCAGCAATGGAGGACCTGTGTATGACAAGTATACCGAGCATTCAGCAATGGAGGACCCGTGTATGACAAGTATACCAAGCATTCAGCAATGGAGGACCCGTGACAAGTATACCAAGCATTCAGCAATGGAGGACCCGTGTATGACAAGTATACCGAGCATTCAGCAATGGAGGACCCGTGTATGACACGTATACTGAGCAGTCAGCAATGCAGGACCCGTGTATGACACGTATACCGAGAATTCAGTAATGTAGGACCCGTGACAAGTATACCGAGCATTCAGCAATGGAGGACCCGTGACAAGTATACCGAGCATTCAGCAATGGAGGACCCGTGACAAGTGTACCGAGCATTCAGCAATGGAGGACCCGTGTATGACAAGTATACCGAGCATTCAGCAATGGAGGACCCGTGTATGACAAGTATACCGAGCATTCAGCAATGGAGGACCCGTGTATGACAAGTATACCGAGCATTCAGCAATGGAGGACCCGTGTATGACAAGTATACCGAGCATTCAGCAATGGAGGACCCGTGTATGACAAGTATACCGAGCATTCAGCAATGGAGGACCCGTGTATGACAAGTCTACCGAGCATTCAGCAATGGAGGACCCGTGTATGACAAGTATACCGAGCATTCAGCAATGGAGGACCCGTGTATGACAAGTCTACCGAGCATTCAGCAATGGAGGACCCGTGTATGACAAGTCTACCGAGCATTCAGCAATGGAGGTCCGTGTATGACAAGTATACCGAGCAGTCAGCAATGGAGGACCCGTGTATAACAAGTATACCGAACATTCAGCAATGGAGGACCCGTGTATAACAAGTATACCGAGCATTCAGCAATGGAGGACCCGTGTATGACAAGTATACCGAGCATTCAGCAATGGAGGACCCGTGACAAGTATACCGAGCATTCAGCAATGGAGGACCCGTGTATGACAAGTATACCGAGCATTCAGCAATGGAGGACCCGTGACAAGTATACCGAGCATTCAGCAATGGAGGACCCGTGTATGACAAGTATACCGAGCAGTCAGCAATGGAGGACCCATGACAAGTATACCGAGCATTCGGCAATGGAGGACCCGTGTATGACAAGTATACCGAGCAGTCAGCAATGGAGGACCCGTGTATGACAAGTATACCGAGCATTCAGCAATGGAGGACCCGTGTATGACAAGTATACCGAGCATTCAGCAATGGAGGACCTGTGTATGACAAGTATACCGAGCATTCAGCAATGGAGGACCCGTGTATGACAAGTATACCGAGCATTCAGCAATGGAGGACCCGTGTATGACAGGTATACCGAGCATTCAGCAATGGAGGACCCGTGTGTGACAAGTATACCGAGCAGTCAGCAATGGAGGACCCGTGTATGACAGGCATACCGAGCATTCAGCAATGGAGGACCCGTGTATGACAAGTATACCGAGCATTCAGCAATGGAGGACCTGTGTATGACAAGTATACCGAGCATTCAGAAATGGAGGACCTGTGTATGACTAGTATACCGAGCAGTCAGCAATGGAGGACCCGTGTATGACAAGTATACCGAGCATTCAGCAATGGAGGACCCGTGTATGACAGGTATACCGAGCATTCAGCAATGGAGGACCCGTGTATGACAAGTATACCGAGCAGTCAGCAATGGAGGACCCGTGTATGACAAGTATACCGAGCAGTCAGCAATGGAGGACCCGTGTATGACAGGTATACCGAGCATTCAGCAATGGAGGACCCGTGTATGACAGGTATACCGAGCATTCAGCAATGGAGGACCCATGACAAGTATACCGAGCATTCAGCAATGGAGGACCCATGACAAGTATACCGAGCATTCAGCAATGGAGGACCCAATACAAGTATACCGAGCATTCAGCAATGGAGGACCTGTGACAAGTATACCGAGCATTCAGCAATGGAGGACCTGTGTATGACAAGTATACCGAGCATTCAGCAATGGAGGACCTGTGTATGACAAGTATACCGAGCATTCAGCAATGGAGGACCCGTGACAAGTATACCGAGCATTCAGCAATGGAGGACCCGTGTATGACAAGTATACCGAGCATTCAGCAATGGAGGACCCGTGACAAGTATACCGAGCATTCAGCAATGGAGGACCCGTGACAAGTATACCGAGCATTCAGCAATGGAGGTCCCGTGACAAGTATACCGAGCATTCAGCAATGGAGGACCAATGACAAGTATACCGAGCATTCAGCAATGGAGGACCCATGACAAGTATACCGAGCATTCAGCAATGGAGGACCCGTGACAAGTATACCGAGCATTCAGCAATGGAGGACCCGTGACAAGTATACCGAGCATTCAGCAATGGAGGACCCGTGTATGACAAGTATACCGAGCAGTCAGCAATGGAGGACCCGTGTATGACAAGTATACCGAGCAGTCAGCAATGGAGGACCCGTGTATGACAAGTATACCGAGCATTCAGCAATGGAGGACCCGTGCAAGTATACGAGCATTCAGCAATGGAGGACTGACAAGTATACCGAGCATTCAGCAATGGAGGACCCGTGTATGACAAGTATACCGAGCATTCAGCAATGGAGGACCCGTGTATAACAAGTATACCGAGCATTCAGCAATGGAGGACCCGTGTATGACAAGTATACCGAGCATTCAGCAATGGAGGACCCGTGTATGACAAGAATACCGAGCATTCAGCAATGGAGGCCCGTGTATGACAAGATACCGAGCAGTCAGCAATGGAGGTGTGGTTGGTGTGGGGTGGTATACCGAGCATCAGCAATGGAGGACCGTGTATGACAAGTATACCGAGCATCAGCAATGGAGGACCCATGACAAGTATACCGAGCATTCAGCAATGGAGGACCATGACAAGTATACCGAGCATCAGCAATGGAGGACCCATGACAAGTATACCGAGCATTCAGCAATGGAGGACCCTGACAAGTATACCGAGCATTCAGCAATGGAGGACCTGTGTATGACAAGTATACCGAGCATTCAGCAATGGAGGACCCGTGTATGACAAGTATACCGAGCATTCAGCAATGGAGGACCCGTGTATGACAAGTATACCGAGCATTCAGCAATGGAGGACCCGTGTATGACAAGTATACCGAGCATTCAGCAATGGAGGACCCGTGTATGACAAGTATACCGAGCATTCAGCAATGGAGGACCCGTGTATGACAAGTATACCGAGCATTCAGCAATGGAGGACCCGTGTATGACAAGTATACCGAGCATTCAGCAATGGAGGACCCGTGTATGACAAGTATACCGAGCATTCAGCAATGGAGGACCCGTGTATGACAAGTATACCGAGCATTCAGCAATGGAGGACCTGTGTATGACAAGTATACCGAGCATTCAGCAATGGAGGACCTGTGTATGACAAGTATACCGAGCATTCAGCAATGGAGGACCCGTGTATGACAAGTATACCGAGCATTCAGCAATGGAGGACCCGTGTATGACAGGTATACCGAGCATTCAGCAATGGAGGACCCGTGTATGACAAGTATACCGAGCATTCAGCAATGGAGGACCCGTGTATGACAAGTATACCGAGCAGTCAGCAATGGAGGACCCGTGTATGACAGGTATACCGAGCATTCAGCAATGGAGGACCCGTGTATGACAGTATACCGAGCATTCAGCAATGGAGGACCCATGACAAGTATACCGAGCATTCAGCAATGGAGGACCCATGACAAGTATACCGAGCATTCAGCAATGGAGGACCCATGACAAGTATACCGAGCATTCAGCAATGGAGGACCGTGACAAGTATACCGAGCATCAGCAATGGAGGACCGTGTATGACAAGTATACGAGCATCAGCAATGGAGGACCGTGTATGACAGTATACGAGCATTCAGCAATGAGGACCCTGACAAGTATACCGAGCATTCAGCAATGGAGGACCTGTGACAAGTATACCGAGCATTCAGCAATGGAGGACCCATGACAAGTATACCGAGCATTCAGCAATGGAGGACCCATAACAAGTATACCGAGCATTCAGCAATGGAGGACCCATGACAAGTATACCGAGCATTCAGCAATGGAGGACCTGTGACAAGTATACCGAGCATGCAGCAATGGAGTACCAATGACAAGCATACCGAGCATTCTGCAATGGAGGACCTGTGTATGACAAGTATACCGAGCATTCAGCAATGGAGGACCCGTGTATGACAAGCATACCGAGCATTAGCAATGGAGGACCCGGTATGACAGGTATACCGAGCATTCAGCAATGGAGGACCCGTGTATGACAGGTATACCGAGCATTCAGCAATGGAGGACCCATGACAAGTATACCGAGCATTCAGCAATGGAGGACCCATGACAAGTATACCGAGCATTCAGCAATGGAGGACCCATGACAAGTATACTGAGCATTCAGCAATGGAGGACCTGTGACAAGTATACCGAGCATTCAGCAATGGAGGACCTGTGTATGACAAGTATGCCGAGCATTCAGCAATGGAGGACCTGTGTATGACAAGTATACCGAGCATTCAGCAATGGAGGACCTGTGTATGACAAGTATACCGAGCATTCAGCAATGGAGGACCCGTGTATGACAAGTATACCGAGCATTCAGCAATGGAGGACCCGTGTATGACAGGTATACCGAGCATTCAGCAATGGAGGACCCATGACAAGTATACCGAGCATTCAGCAATGGAGGACCCATGACAAGTATACCGAGCATTTAGCAATGGAGGACATGTGACAAGTATACCGAGCATTCAGCAATGGAGGACCAATGACAAGTATACCGAGCATTCAGCAATGGAGGACCTGTGTATGACAAGTATACCGAGCATTCAGCAATGGAGGACCCGTGTATGACAAGTATACCAAGCATTCAGCAATGGAGGACCCGTGACAAGTATACCAAGCATTCAGCAATGGAGGACCCGTGTATGACAAGTATACCGAGCATTCAGCAATGGAGGACCCGTGTATGACACGTATACTGAGCAGTCAGCAATGCAGGACCCGTGTATGACACGTATACCGAGAATTCAGTAATGTAGGACCCGTGACAAGTATACCGAGCATTCAGCAATGGAGGACCCGTGACAAGTATACCGAGCATTCAGCAATGGAGGACCCGTGACAAGTGTACCGAGCATTCAGCAATGGAGGACCCGTGACAAGTATACCAAGCATTCAGCAATGGAGGACCCGTGTATGACAAGTATACCGAGCATTCAGCAATGGAGGACCCTTGACAAGTATACCGAGCATTCAGCAATGGAGGACCCATGACAAGTATACCGAGCATTCAGCAATGGAGGACCCGTGACAAGTATACCGAGCATTCAGCAATGGAGGACCCGTGACAAGTATACCGAGCATTCAGCAATGGAGGACCCGTGTATGACAAGTATACCGAGCAGTCAGCAATGGAGGACCCGTGTATGACAAGTATACCGAGCAGTCAGCAATGGAGGACCCGTGTATAACAAGAATACCGAGCAGTCAGCAATGGAGGACCCGTGACAAGTATACCGAGCAGTCAGCAATGGATGACCCGTGTATGACAAGTATACCGAGAAGTCAGCAATGGAGGACCCGTGACAAGTATACCGAGCAGTCAGCAATGGAGGACCCGTGACAAGAATACCGAGCAGTCAGCAATGGAGGACCCGTGTATGACAAGTATACCGAGCATTCAGCAATGGAGGACCCGTGTATAACAAGTATACCGAGCAGTCAGCAATGGAGGACCCGTGTATGACAAGTATACCGAGCAGTCAGCAATGGAGGACCCATGTATGACAAGAATACCGAGCAGTCAGCAATGGAGGGCCCGTGTATGACAAGAATACCGAGCAGTCAGCAATGGAGGACCCGTGACAAGTATACCGAGCAGTCAGCAATGTTGGACCCATGACAAGTATACCGAGCAGTCAGCAATGGAGGACCCATGACAGGTATACCGAGCAGTCAGCAATGGAGGACCCGTGTATGACAAGTATACCGAGCAGTCAGCAATGGAGGACCCATGACAAGTATACCGAGCATTCAGCAATGGAGGACCCATGACAAGTATACCGAGCAGTCAGCAATGGAGGACCCATGACAAGTATACCGAGCATTCAGCAATGGAGGACCCATGACAAGTATACCGAGCATTCAGCAATGGAGGACCTGTGTATGACAAGTATACCGAGCATTCAGCAATGGAGGACCTGTGTATGACAAGTATACCGAGCATTCAGCAATGGAGGACCTGTGTATGACAAGTATACCGAGCATTCAGCAATGGAGGACCTGTGTATTACAAGTATACCGACCATTCAGCAATGGAGGACCCGTGACAAGTATACCGAGCAGTCAGCAATGGAGGACCCGTGTATGACAAGTATACCGAGCATTCAGCAATGGAGGACCCGTGACAAGTATACCGAGCATTCAGCAATGGAGGACCCGTGACAAGTATACCGAGCATTCAGCAATGGAGGTCCCGTGACAAGTATACCGAGCATTCAGCAATGGAGGACCAATGACAAGTATACCGAGCATTCAGCAATGGAGGACCTGTGACAAGTATACCGAGCATTCAGCAATGGAGGACCCATGACAAGTATACCGAGCATTCAGCAATGGAGGACCCATGACAAGTATACCGAGCATTCAGCAATGGAGGACCCATGACAAGTATACTGAGCATTCAGCAATGGAGAACCCATGACAGGTATACCGAGCATTCAGCAATGGAGGACCCATGACAAGTATACCGAGCATTCAGCAATGGAGGACCCATGACAAGTATACCGAGCATTCAGCAATGGAGGACCCATGACAAGTATACTGAGCATTCAGCAATGGAGAACCCATGACAAGTATACCGAGCATTCAGCAATGGAGGACCCATGACAAGTATACCGAGCATTCAGCAATGGAGGACCCGTGACAAGTATACCAAGCATTCAGCAATGGAGGACCCGTGTATCACAAGTATACCGAGCAGTCAGCAATGGAGAACCAATGACAAGTATACCGAGCAGTCAGCAATGGAGGATCCATGACAAGTATACCGAGCAGTCAGCAATGGAGGACCTGTGTATGACAAGTATACCGAGCATTCAGCAATGGAGAACCAATGACAAGTATACCGAGCAGTCAGCAATGGAGGACCCGTGACAAGTATACCGAGCATTCAGCAATGGAGGACCCGTGTATGACAAGTATACCGAGCATTCAGCAATGGAGGACCCATGACAAGTATACCGAGCATTCAGCAATGGAGGACCCATGACAAGTATACCGAGCATTCAGCAATGGAGGACCTGTGTATGACAAGTATACCGAGCATTCAGCAATGGAGGACCCATGACACGTATACCGAGCATTCAGCAATGGAGGACCCATGACAAGTATACCGAGCATTCAGCAATGGAGGACCCATGACAAGTATACCGAGCATTCAGCAATGGAGGACCCGTGTATGACAGATATACCGAGCAGTCAGCAATGGAGGACCCGTGTATGACAAGTATACCGAGCAGTCAGAAATGGAGGACCCGTGTCAAGTATACCGAGCAGTCAGCAATGTAGGACCCGTGTATGACAAGTATAAACGAGCATTCAGCAATGGAGGACCCGTGACAAGTATACCGAGCAGTCAGCAATGTAGGACCCGTGTATGACAAATATAAACGAGCATTCAGCAATGGAGGACCCATGACAAGTATACCGAGCATTCAGCAATGGAGGACCCATGACAAGTATACCGAGCAGTCAGCAATGGAGGACCCGTGACAAGTATGCCGAGAATTCAGCAATGGAGGACCCGTGACAAGTATACCGAGCAGTCAGCAATGGAGGACCTATGACAAGTATACCGAGTATTCAGCAATGGAGGACATGTGACAAGTATACCGAGCATTCAGCAATGGAGGACATGTGACAAGTATACCGAGCATTCAGCAATGGAGGACCCATGACAAGTATACCGAGCATTCAGCAATGGAGGACCCGTGACAAGTATACCAAGCATTCAGCAATGGAGGACCCGTGACAAGTATACCGAGCAGTCTATAATCATGGGTAGATAGGATATATAATATATACGTACAGACACGGGTAGATAGGATATATAATATATACGTACAGACACGGGTAGATAGGATATATAATATATACGTACAGACACGGGTAGATAGGATATATAATATATACGTACAGACACAAGTAGATAGGATATATAATATATACGTACAGACACAGGTATATAGGATATATAATATATACGTACAGACACAAGTATATAGGATATATAATATATACGTACAGACACGGGTATATAGGATATATAATATATACGTACAGACACGGGTAGATAGGATATATAATATATACGTACAGACACGGGTATATAGGATATATAATATATACGTACAGAAACAAGTATATAGGATATATAATATATACGTACAGACACAGGTATATAGGATATATAATATATACGTACAGACACGGGTATATAGGATATATAATATATACGTACAGACACGGGTAGATAGGATATATAATATATACGTACAGACACGGGTAGATAGGATATATACCTACAGACACGGGTATATAGGATATATAATATATACGTACAGACACAAGTATATAGGATATATAATATATACGTACAGACACGGGTATATAGGATATATAATATATACGTACAGACACGGGTAGATAGGATATATAATATATACGTACAGACACGGGTAGATAGGATATATACCTACAGACACGGGTATATAGGATATATAATATATACGTACAGACACAAGTATATAGGATATATAATATATATGTACAGACACAGGTAGATATGATATATAATATATACGTACAGACACAGGTATATAGGATATATAATATATACGTACAGACACGGGTAGATAGGATATATACGTACAGACACGGGTATATAGGATATATAATATATACGTACAGACACAAGTATATAGGATATATAATATATACGTACAGACACGGGTAGATAGGATATATAATATATATGTACAGACACGGGTAGATAGGATATATAATATATACGTACAGACACGGGTATATAGGATATATAATATATACCTACAGACACGGGTATATAGGATATATAATATATACGTACAGACACGGGTATATAGGATATATAATATATATGTACAGACACGGGTAGATAGGATATATACCTACAGACACGGGTATATAGGATATATAATATATACGTACAGACACAGGTAGATAGGATATATAATATATACGTACAGACACAGGTAGATATGATATATAATATATACGTACAGACACAGGTATATAGGATATATAATATATACGTACAGACACAGCTAGATAGGATATATAATATATACGTACAGACACAAGTATATAGGATATATAATATATACATACAGACACGGGTAGATAGGATATATAATATATATGTACAGACACGGGTAGATAGGATATATAATATATATGTACAGACACGGGTAGATAGGATATATAATATATATGTACAGACACGGGTAGATAGGATATATAATATATATGTACAGACACGGGTAGATAGGATATATAATATATATGTACAGACACGGGTAGATAGGATATATAATATATACGTACAGACACGGGTATATAGGATATATAATATATACGTACAGACACGGGTATATAGGATATATAATATATATGTACAGACACGGGTAGATAGGATATATAATATATACGTACAGACACGGGTAGATAGGATATATACCTACAGACACGGGTATATAGGATATATAATATATATGTACAGACACGGGTAGATAGGATATATACCTACAGACATGGGTATATAGGATATATAATATATACGTACAGACACAGGTAGATAGGATATATAATATATACGTACAGACACAGGTAGATATGATATATAATATATACGTACAGACACAGGTATATAGGATATATAATATATACGTACAGACACAGGTAGATAGGATATATAATATATACGTACAGACACGGGTATATAGGATATATAATATATACGTACAGACACGGGTAGATAGGATATATAATATATACGTACAGACACGGGTATATAGGATATATAATATATACGTACAGAAACAAGTATATAGGATATATAATATATACGTACAGACACAGGTATATAGGATATATAATATATACGTACAGACACGGGTATATAGGATATATAATATATACGTACAGACACGGGTAGATAGGATATATAATATATACGTACAGACACGGGTAGATAGGATATATACCTACAGACACGGGTATATAGGATATATAATATATACGTACAGACACAAGTATATAGGATATATAATATATACGTACAGACACGGGTATATAGGATATATAATATATACGTACAGACACGGGTAGATAGGATATATACCTACAGACACGGGTATATAGGATATATAATATATATGTACAGACACGGGTAGATAGGATATATACCTACAGACATGGGTATATAGGATATATAATATATACGTACAGACACAGGTAGATAGGATATATAATATATACGTACAGACACAGGTAGATATGATATATAATATATACGTACAGACACAGGTATATAGGATATATAATATATACGTACAGACACAGGTAGATAGGATATATAATATATACGTACAGACACAAGTATATAGAATATATAATATATACGTACAGAAACAAGGGAATTCTGTAATCTTGTAACCCAATCAGCTGGTGGATAATTTCCTAATGCTGGACGGTTGATAAAAGAAGACTGAAATATAATACATGTAAACCAGTTAGCACATAGGTATGCTCCGTTATTTATGCTATTAGACTATCTGATTAGCGCTGTGCTTAGCACGCTAGCTTCTCACCAATGCAACTAGAGTTTGATCCTCGTACAGGGAAGTATGTGAGATAGGTACCAATGAGAGTGCTTAATATACGTTGTTATAACTTGTTTCCCAATCGTTGATTAGTATATTTACACTATCTGGAGTAGATACTTGATGATATAATGTACAGCCTCATAACTGGGAACTTAAGCAGCCATTGTTCTCTCCTTTGTTTTATTATCCACGTCAAGAATTTATAGCCACATAGCAGCTAATTATTCGGAGAAGTTACTTAATGATGGAATGAGCAGAGGTTGGAACTATTTACGTATTGATGTATGCCGTAATATAGAACACGTACGTATTGATGTATGCCGTAATATAGAACACATACTTATTGATGTATGCCGTAATATAGAACATGTAGTTATTGATGTATGCCGTAATATAGAACACATACTTACTGATGTATGCCGTAATATAGAACACGTACATATTGATGTATGCCGTAATATAAAACACATACTTATTGATGTATGCCATAATATAGAACACGTACTTATTGATGTATGCCGTAATATAGAACACGTACTTACTGATGTATGCCGTAATCTATAACACGTAGTTACTGATGTATGCCGTAATATAGAACACATACTTATTGATGTATGCCGTAATATAGAACACGTAGTTATTGATGTATGCCATAATATAGAACACATACTTATTGATGTATGCCGTAATATAGAACACGTAGTTATTGATGTATGCCATAATATAGAACACGTATTTATTGATGTATGCCGTAATATAGAACACATACTTATTGATGTATGCCGTAATATAGAACACGTAGTTATTGATGTATGCCATAATATAGAACACATACTTACTGATGTATGCCATAATATAGAACACGTAGTTATTGATGTATGCCGTAATATAGAACACATACTTACTGATGTATGCCATAATATAGAACACGTACTTATTGATGTATGCCGTAATATAGAACACATACTTATTGATGTATGCCGTAATATAGAACACGTTGTTAAAATGAAAACATTTACAGAATCAGTGTTACTTACCAGATTTTCTGGTTTGGACACGGCACTGATCATGGCAGGATGGTTGTAACCTGAAATACAAATTGATAAGTCATTCTAGATCAAAACAAACTCATATATATTTTCCAGGTCATAAAAACAAATTAAGATATATAATTATGCTTTAACAGGAGAGTCGATGCATAATTAATTCATCAAATTCCCGTAACTAATGCATTCACCAATTTCCCCTAACTAGCGTATTCACCAATTTCCCCGAACTAGCGTATTCACCAATTTCCCCTAACTAATATATTCACCAATTTCACCTAACTAATGTATTCACCAATTTCCCCTAACTAGCGTATTCACCAATTTCCCCTAACTGATGTATTCACCAATTTCCCTACTTATATATTCACCAATTCCCCCCTAACTAATATATTCATCAATTTCCCCTAACTAGCGTATTCACCAATTTCCCTAACTAATATATTCACCAATTCCCCCCTAACAATATATTCATCAATTTCCCCTAACTGATGTATTCACCAATTTCCCCTAACTGATGTATTCACCAATTTCCCCTAACTAATGTATTCATCAATTTCCCCTAACTAATGTATTCACCAATTTCCCCTATCTAATGTATTCATCAATTTCCCCTAACTATTGTATTCATCAATTTCCCCTAACTGATGTATTCATCAATTTCCCCTAACTAATGTATTCATCAATTTCCCCTAACTAATGTATTCATCAATTTCCCCTAACTAATATATTCACCAATTTCCCCCTAACTAATATATTCATCAATTTCCCCTAACTGATGAATTCACCAATTTCCCCTAACTGATGTATTCAACAATTTCCCCTAACTAATGTATTCATCAATTTCCCGTAACTGATGTATTTACCAATTTCCCCTAACTGATGTATTCACCAATTTCCCCTAACTAATGTATTCATCAATTTCCCGTAACTGATGTATTCACCAATTTCCCCTAATTGATGTATTCACCAATTTCCCCTAACTAATGTATTCATCAATTTCCCCTAACTAATGTAATCATCAATTTCCCGTAACATATGTCTTCATCAATTTCCCCTAACTAATATATTCATCGATTTCCCCTAACTAATGTATTCACCAATTTCCCTATCTAATGTATTCACCAATTTCCCCTAACTAATATATTCATCAATTTCCCCAAACTAATGTATTCACCAATTTCCCGTAACATATGTATTCATCAATTTCCCCTAACTAATATATTCACCAATTTCCCCTAACTGATGTATTCATCAATTTCCCATAACTAATGTATTCATCAATTTCCCCTAACTAATATATTCATCGATTTCCCCTAACTAATGTATTCATCAATTTCCCCTAACTAATATATTCATCAATTTCCCCTAACTAATATATTCACCAATTTCCACTAACTAATGTATTCATCAATGTCCCCTAACTAATGTATTCATCAATTTCCCATAACTAATGTATTCATCAATTTCCCCTAACTGATGTATTCATCAATTTCCCCTAACTGATGTATTCACCAATTTCCCCTAACTAATGTATTCATCGATTTCCCCTAACTAATGTATTCATCAATTTCCCCTAACTAATATATTCATCAATTTACCCTAACTAATATATTCACCAATTTCCCCTAACTAATGTATTCATCGATTTCCCCTAACTAATGTATTCATAAATTTCCCCTAACTAATATATTTATCAATTTCCCCTAACTAATATATTCACCAATTTCCCCTAACTAATGTATTCATCATTTTCCCCTAACTAATGTATTCATCAATTTCCCCTAACTAATGTATTCATCAATTTCCCCTAACTAATGTATTCATCAATTTCCCCTAACTAATGTATTCATCAATTTCCCCTAACTAATATATTCACCAATTTCCCGTAACATAAGTATTCATCAATTTCCCCTAACTAATGTATTCATCGATTTCCCCTAACTAATGTATTCACCAATATCCCCTAACTAATGTATTCATCGATTTCCCCTAACTAACGTGTTCACCAATTTCCCCTAACTAATATATTCATCAATTTCCCCTAACTAATGTATTCATCAAATTCCCGTAACTAATGCATTCACCAATTTCCCCTAACTAGCGTATTCACCAATTTCTCCGAACTAGCGTATTCACCAATTTCCCCTAACTAATATATTCACCAATTTCACCTAACTAATGTATTCACCAATTTCCCCTAACTAGCGTATTCACCAATTTCCCCTAACTGATGTATTCACCAATTTCCCTACTTATATATTCACCAATTCCCCCCTAACTAATATATTCATCAATTTCCCCTAACTAGCGTATTCACCAATTTCCCTAACTAATATATTCACCAATTCCCCCCTAACTAATATATTCATCAATTTCCCCTAACTGATGTATTCACCAATTTCCCCTAACTGATGTATTCACCAATTTCCCCTAACTAATGTATTCACCAATTTCCCCTATCTAATGTATTCATCAATTTCCCCTAACTATTGTATTCATCAATTTCCCCTAACTGATATATTCACCAATTTCCCCCTAACTAATATATTCATCAATTTCCCCTAACTGATGTATTCACCAATTTCCCCTAACTGATGTATTCAACAATTTCCCCTAACTAATGTATTCATCAATTTCCCGTAACTGATGTATTTACCAATTTCCCCTAACTGATGTATTCACCAATTTCCCCTAACTAATGTATTCATCAATTTCCCGTAACTGATGTATTCACCAATTTCCCCTAATTGATGTATTCACCAATTTCCCCTAACTAATGTATTCATCAATTTCCCCTAACTAATGTAATCATCAATTTCCCGTAACATATGTATTCATCAATTTCCTCTAACTAATATATTCATCGATTTCCCCTAACTAATGTATTCATCAATTTCCCCTAACTAATATATTCACCAATTTCCCCTAACTAATATATTCATCAATTTCCCCTAACTAATATATTCATCAATTTCCCCTAACTAATATATTCATCAATTTCCCCTAACTAATATATTCATCAATTTCCCCTAACTAATATATTCACCAATTTCCCCTAACTAATGTATTCATCATTTTCCCCTAACTAATGTATACATCAATTTCCCCTAACTAATGTATTCATCAATTTCCCCTAACTAATATATTCACCAATTTCCCCTAACAAATGTATTCATCATTTTCCCCTAACTGATGTATTCATCAATTTCCCCTAACTAATATATTCACCAATTTCCTGTAACATATGTATTCATCAATTTCCCCCAACTAATGTATTCATCGATTTCCCCTAACTAATGTATTCACCAATTTCCCCTAACTAATGTATTCATCGATTTCCCCTAACTAACATGTTCACCAATTTCCCCTAACTAATATATTCATCAATTTCCCCTAACTAATGTATTCATCAATTTCCCCTAACTGATGTATTCATCAATTTCCCCTAACTGATGTATTCACCAATTTCCCCTAACTAATGTATTCATCGATTTCCCCTAACTAATGTATTCATCAATTTCCCCTAACTAATGTATTCACCAATTTCCCCTAACTAATGTATTCACCAATTTCCCTATCTAATGTATTCACCAATTTCCCCTAACTAATATATTCATCAATTTCCCCAAACTAATGTATTAATCAATTTCCCCTAACTAATATATTCATCAATTTCCCCTAACTAATGTATTCACCAATTTCCCGTAACATATGTATTCATCAATTTCCCCTAACTAATATATTCACCAATTTCCCCTAACTGATGTATTCATCAATTTCCCATAACTAATGTATTCATCAATTTCCCCTAACTAATATATTCATCGATTTCCCCTAACTAATGTATTCATCAATTTCCCCTAACTAATATATTCATCAATTTCCCCTAACTAATATATTCACCAATTTCCCCTAACTAATGTATTCATCAATGTCCCCTAACTAATGTATTCATCAATTTCCCATAACTAATGTATTCATCAATTTCCCCTAACTGATGTATTCATCAATTTCCCCTAACTGATGTATTCACCAATTTCCCCTAACTAATGTATTCATCAATTTCCCCTAACTAATGTATTCATCAATTTCCCCTAACTAATGTATTCATCAATTTCCCCTAACTAATATTCATCAATTTCCCCTAACTAATATATTCACCAATTTCCCCTAACTAATGTATTCATCGATTTCCCCTAACTAATGTATTCATCAATTTCCCCTAACTAATATATTCACCAATTTCCCCTAACTAATGTATTCATCAATTTCCCCTAACTAATGTATTCATCAATTTCCCCTAACTAATGTATTCATCAATTTCCCCTAACTAATGTATTCATCAATTTCCCCTAACTAATGTATTCATCAATTTCCCCTAACTAATATATTCACCAATTTCCCGTAACATAAGTATTCATCAATTTCCCCTAACTAATGTATTCATCAATTTCCCCTAACTAATGTATTCACCAATTTCCCCTAACTAATGTATTCATCGATTTCCCCTAACTAACGTGTTCACCAATTTCCCCTAACTAATATATTCATCAATTTCCCCTAACTAATGTATTCATCAATTTCCCCTAACTGATGTATTCATCAATTTCCCCTAACTGATGTATTCATCAATTTCCCCTAACTGATGTATTCACCAATTTCCCCTAACTAATGTATTCATCGATTTCCCCTAACTAATGTATTCATCAATTTCCCCTAACTAATATTCATCAATTTCCCTAACTAATATATTCACCAATTTCCCCTAACTAATGTATTCATCGATTTCCCCTAACTAATGTATTCATCAATTTCCCCTAACTAATATATTCATCAATTTCCCCTAACTAATATATTCACCAATTTCCCCTAACTAATGTATTCATCAATTTCCCCTAACTAATGTATTCATCAATTTCCCCTAACTAATGTATTCATCAATTTCCCCTAACTAATGTATTCATCAATTTCCCCTAACTAATGTATTCACCAATTTCCCTAACTAATGTATTCACCAATTTCCCCTAACTAATATATTCATCAATTTCCCCAACTAATGTATTCATCAATTTCCCCTAACTAATATATTCATCAATTTCCCCTAACTAATGTATTCACCAATTTCCCGTAACATATGTATTCATCAATTTCCCCTAACTAATATATTCACCAATTTCCCCTAACTGATGTATTCATCAATTTCCCATAACTAATGTATTCATCAATTTCCCCTAACTAATATATTCATCGATTTCCCCTAACTAATGTATTCATCAATTTCCCCTAACTAATATATTCATCAATTTCCCCTAACTAATATATTCACCAATTTCCCCTAACTAATGTATTCATCAATTTCCCCTAACTAATGTATTCATCAATTTCCCCTAACTAATGTATTCATCAATTTCCCCTAACTAATGTATTCATCAATTTCCCCTAACTAATATATTCACCAATTTCCCTAACATGTATTCATCAATTTCCCCTAACTAATGTATTCATCGATTTCCCCTAACTAATGTATTCATCAATTTCCCCTAACTAATATTCATCAATTTCCCCTAACTAATATATTCACCAATTTCCCCTAACTAATGTATTCATCAATTTCCCCTAACTAATGTATTCATCAATTTCCCCTAACTAATATATTCACCAATTTCCCCTAACTAATGTATTCATCAATTTCCCCTAACTAATGTATTCATCAATTTCCCCTAACTAATGTATTCATCAATTTCCCCTAACTAATGTATTCATCAATTTCCCCTAACTAATGTATTCATCAATTTCCCCTAACTAATATATTCACCAATTTCCCGTAACATAAGTATTCATCAATTTCCCCTAACTAATGTATTCATCGATTTCCCCTAACTAATGTATTCACCAATTTCCCCTAACTAATGTATTCATCGATTTCCCCTAACTAACGTGTTCACCAATTTCCCCTAACTAATATATTCATCAATTTCCCCTAACTAATGTATTCATCAATTTCCCCTAACTGATGTATTCATCAATTTCCCCTAACTGATGTATTCATCAATTTCCCCTAACTGATGTATTCACCAATTTCCCCTAACTAATGTATTCATCGATTTCCCCTAACTAATGTATTCATCAATTTCCCCTAACTAATATTCACAATTTCCCTAACTAATTATTCACCAATTTCCCCTAACTAATGTATTCATCAATTTCCCCTAACTAATGTATTCATCAATTTCCCCTAACTAATATATTCATCAATTTCCCCTAACTAATATATTCACCAATTTCCCCTAACTAATGTATTCATCAATTTCCCCTAACTAATGTATTCATCAATTTCCCCTAACTAATGTATTCATCAATTTCCCCTAACTAATGTATTCATCAATTTCCCCTAACTAATGTATTCATCAATTTCCCCTAACTAATATATTCACCAATTTCCCGTAACATAAGTATTCATCAATTTCCCCTAACTAATGTATTCATCGATTTCCCCTAACTAATGTATTCACCAATTTCCCCTAACTAATGTATTCATCAATTTCCCCTAACTAATGTATTCACCAATTTCCCCTAACTAATGTATTCATCAATTTCCCCTAACTAATGTATTCATCAATTTCCCCTAACTGATGTATTCATCAATTTCCCCTAACTAATGTATTCATCAATTTCCCCTAACTAATGTATTCATCAATTTCCCCTAACTAATGTATTCATCAATTTCCCCTAACTAATGTATTCATCAATTTCCCCTAACTAATATATTCATCAATTTCCCCTAACTAATATATTCACCAATTTCCCCTAACTAATGTATTCATCAATTTCCCCTAACTAATGTATTCATCAATTTCCCCTAACTAATGTATTCATCAATTTCCCCTAACTAATGTATTCATCAATTTCCCCTAATAATATATTCACCAATTTCCCGTAACATATGTATTCATCAATTTCCCCTAACTAATGTATTCATCGATTTCCCCTAACTAATGTATTCACCAATTTCCCCTAACTAATGTATTCATCGATTTCCCCTAACTAACGTGTTCACCAATTTCCCCTAACTAATATATTCATCAATTTCCCCTAACTAATGTATTCATCAATTTCCCCTAACTGATGTATTCATCAATTTCCCCTAACTGATGTATTCACCAATTTCCCCTAACTAATGTATTCATCGATTTCCCCTAACTAATGTATTCATCAATTTCCCCTAACTAATGTATTCATCAATTTCCCCTAACTGATGTATTCACCAATTTCCCCTATCTAATGTATTCACCAATTTCCCGTAACATATGTATTCATCAATTTCCCATAACTAATATATTCACCAATTTCCCCTAACTAATGTATTCACCAATTTCCCCTATCTAATGTATTCACCAATTTCCCCTAACTAATATATTCATCAATTTCCCTAAACTAATGTATTCATCAATTTCCCCTAACTAATATATTCATCAATTTCCCCTAACTAATGTATTCACCAGTTTCCCGTAACATATGTATTCATCAATTTCCCCTAACTAATATATTCACCAATTTCCCCTAACTGATGTATTCATCAATTTCCCATAACTAATGTATTCATCAATTTCCCCTAACTAATATATTCATCGATTTCCCCTAACTAATGTATTCATCAATTTCCCCTAACTAATATATTCATCAATTTCCCCTAACTAATATATTCACCAATTTCCCCTAACTAATGTATTCATCAATGTCCCCTAACTAATGTATTCATCAATTTCCCATAACTAATGTATTCATCAATTTCCCCTAACTGATGTATTCATCAATTTCCCCTAACTGATGTATTCACCAATTTCCCCTAACTAATGTATTCATCGATTTCCCCTAACTAATATATTCATCAATTTCCCCTAACTAATGTATTCACCAATTTCCCGTAACATATGTATTCATCAATTTCCCCTAACTGATATATTCACCAATTTCCCCTAACTGATGTATTCATCAATTTCCCATAACTAATGTATTCATCAATTTCCCCTAACTAATATATTCATCGATTTCCCCTAACTAATGTATTCATCAATTTCTCCTAACTAATATATTCATCAATTTCCCCTAACTAATATATTCACCAATTTCCCCTAACTAATATATTCATCAATGTCCCCTAACTAATGTATTCATCAATATCCCATAACTAATGTATTCATCAATTTCCCCTAACTGATGTATTCATCAATTTCCCCTAACTGATATATTCACCAATTTCCCCTAACTAATGTATTCATCGATTTCCCCTAACTAATGTATTCATCAATTTCCCCTAACTAATATATTCATCAATTTCCCCTAACTAATATATTCACCAATTTCCCCTAACTAATGTATTCATCAATTTCCCCTAACTAATATATTCATCAATTTCCCCTAACTAATATATTCATCAATTTCCCCTAACTAATATATTCACCAATTTCCCCTAACTAATGTATTCATCATTTTCCCCTAACTAATGTATTCATCAATTTCCCCTAACTAATGTATTCATCAATTTCCCCTAACTATTGTATTCATCAATTTCCCCTAACTGATGTATTCATCAATTTCCCCTAACTAATGTATTCATCAATTTCCCCTAACTAATGTATTCATCAATTTCCCCTAACTAATATATTCACCAATTTCCCCCTAACCAATATATTCATCAATTTCCCCTAACTGATGTATTCACCAATTTCCCCTAACTGATGTATTCACCAATTTCCCCTAACTAATGTATTCATCAATTTCCCGTAACTGATGTATTCACCAATTTCCCCTAACTGATGTATTCACCAATTTCCCCTAACTAATGTATTCATCAATTTCCCGTAACTGATGTATTCACCAATTTCCATAAAATTGATGTATTCACCAATTTCCCCTAACTAATGTATTCATCAATTTCCCCTAACTAATGTATTCATCAATTTCCCGTAACATATGTATTCATCAATTTCCCCTAACTAATATATTCACCAATTTCCCGTAACATAAGTATTCATCAATTTCCCCTAACTAATGTATTCATCGATTTCCCCTAACTAATGTATTCACCAATTTCCCCTAACTAATGTATTCATCGATTTCCCCTAACTAATGTATTCATCAATTTCCCCTAACTGATGTATTCATCAATTTCCCCTAACTGATGTATTCATCAATTTCCCCTAACTGATGTATTCACCAATTTCCCCTAACTAATGTATTCATCGATTTCCCCTAACTAATGTATTCATCAATTTCCCCTAACTAATATTCATCAATTTACCCTAACTAATATATTCACCAATTTCCCCTAACTAATGTATTCATCGATTTCCCCTAACTAATGTATTCATAAATTTCCCCTAACTAATATATTCATCAATTTCCCCTAACTAATATATTCACCAATTTCCCCTAACTAATGTATTCATCATTTTCCCCTAACTAATGTATTCATCAATTTCCCCTAACTAATGTATTCATCAATTTCCCCTAACTAATGTATTCATCAATTTCCCCTAACTAATGTATTCATCAATTTCCCCTAACTAATATATTCACCAATTTCCCGTAACTAAGTATTCATCAATTTCCCCTAACTAATGTATTCATCGATTTCCCCTAACTAATGTATTCACCAATTTCCCCTAACTAATGTATTCATCGATTTCCCCTAACTAACGTGTTCACCAATTTCCCCTAACTATTATATCATCAATTTCCCTAACTAATGTATTCATCAATTCCCCTAACTGTGTTTTTTATAATGTATTCTCCCCTAACTAATGTATTCATCAATTTCCCCTAACTAATATATTCATCGATTTCCCCTAACTAATGTATTCATCAATTTCCCCTAACTAATATATTCATCAATTTCCCCTAACTAATATATTCACCAATTTCCCCTAACTAATGTATTCATCAATTTCCCCTAACTAATGTATTCATCAATTTCCCCTAACTAATGTATTCATCAATTTCCCCTAACTAATGTATTCATCAATTTCCCCTAACTAATGTATTCATCAATTTCCCCTAACTAATATATTCACCAATTTCCCGTAACATATGTATTCATCAATTTCCCCTAACTAATGTATTCATCAATTTCCCCTAACTAATGTATTCACCAATTTCCCCTAACTAATGTATTCATCAATTTCCCCTAACTAATGTATTCACCAATTTCCCCTAACTAATATATTCATCAATTTCCCCTAACTAATGTATTCATCAATTTCCCCTAACTGATGTATTCATCAATTTCCCCTAACTGATGTATTCACCAATTTCCCCTAACTAATGTATTCATCGATTTCCCCTAACTAATGTATTCATCAATTTCCCCTAACTAATGTATTCATCAATTTCCCCTAACGATGTATTCACCAATTTCCCCTATCTAATGTATTCACCAATTTCCCGTAACATATGTATTCATCAATTTCCCCTAACTAATATATTCACCAATTTCCCCTAACTAATGTATTCACCAATTTCCCCTATCTAATGTATTCACCAATTTCCCCTAACTAATATATTCATCAATTTCCCCAAACTAATGTATTCATCAATTTCCCCTAACTAATATATTCATCAATTCCCCTAACTAATGTATTCACATTCCCGTAATATGTATTCATCAATTTCCCCTAACTAATATATTCACCAATTTCCCCTAACTAATGTATTCATCAATTTCCCCTAACTAATGTATTCATCAATTTCCCCTAACTAATATATTCATCGATTTCCCCTAACTAATGTATTCATCAATTTCCCCTAACTAATATATTCATCAATTTCCCCTAACTAATATATTCACCAATTTCCCCTAACTAATGTATTCATCAATTTCCCCTAACTAATGTATTCATCAATTTCCCATAACTAATGTATTCATCAATTTCCCCTAACTGATGTATTCACCAATTTCCCCTAACTAATGTATTCATCGATTTCCCCTAACTAATATATTCATCAATTTCCCCTAACTAATGTATTCACCAATTTCCCGTAACATATGTATTCATCAATTTCCCCTAACTGATATATTCACCAATTTCCCCTAACTGATGTATTCATCAATTTCCCATAACTAATGTATTCATCAATTTCCCCTAACTAATATATTCATCGATTTCCCCTAACTAATGTATTCATCAATTTCTCCTAACTAATATATTCATCAATTTCCCCTAACTAATATATTCACCAATTTCCCCTAACTAATATATTCATCAATGTCCCCTAACTAATGTATTCATCAATTTCCCATAACTAATGTATTCATCAATTTCCCCTAACTAATGTATTCATCAATTTCCCCTAACTGATGTATTCATCAATTTCCCCTAACTAATGTATTCATCGATTTCCCCTAACTAATGTATTCATCAATTTCCCCATTCCTTTCCCTAATATGTATTCACAATTTCCCTAACTAATATATTCATCAATTTCCCCTAACTAATATATTCACCAATTTCCCCTAACTAATGTATTCATCAATTTCCCCTAACTAATGTATTCATCAATTTCCCCTAACTAATGTATTCATCAATTCCCTAACTATTGTATTCATCAATTTCCCCTAACTGATGTATTCATCAATTTCCCCTAACTAATGTATTCATCAATTTCCCCTAACTAATGTATTCATCAATTTCCCCTAACTAATATATTCACCAATTTCCCCCTAACCAATATATTCATCAATTTCCCCTAACTGATGTATTCACCAATTCCCCTAACTGATGTATTCACCAATTTCCCCTAACTAATGTATTCATCAATTTCCCGTAACTGATGTATTCACCAATTTCCCCTAACTGATGTATTCACCAATTTCCCCTAACTAATGTATTCATCAATTTCCCGTAACTGATGTATTCACCAATTTCCATAAAATTGATGTATTCACCAATTTCCCCTAACTAATGTATTCATCAATTTCCCCTAACTAATGTATTCATCAATTTCCCGTAACATATGTATTCATCAATTTCCCCTAACTAATATATTCACCAATTTCCCGTAACATAAGTATTCATCAATTTCCCCTAACTAATGTATTCATCGATTTCCCCTAACTAATGTATTCACCAATTTCCCCTAACTAATGTATTCATCGATTTCCCCTAACTAACGTGTTCACCAATTTCCCCTAACTAATATATTCATCAATTTCCCCTAACTAATGTATTCATCAATTTCCCCTAACTGATGTATTCATCAATTTC
>CM026390.1:15876301-15891096 GCA_014843695.1 Archivesica marissinica | reverse complement strand
CACTATCCAGACTACTATCCAGCAGGCCACTATCCAGACTGCTATCCAGGCCACTATCCAGACTACTATCCAGGCCACTATCCAGACTACTATCCAGGCCACTATCCAGACTACTATCCAGGCCACTATCCAGACTACTATCCAGGCCACTATCCAGACTACTATCCAGGCTACTATCCAGGCTACTATCCAGGCCACTATACAGGATACTATACAGGATACTATACAGACTACTATACAGGATACTATACAGGATACTATACAGGATACTATACAGGCTACTATCCAGGCTACTATACAGGCTACTATCCAGGCCACTATCCAGACTACTATCCAGGCCACTATCCAGACTACTATCCAGGCCACTATCCAGACTACTATACAGGCTACTATCCAGGCTACTATCCAGCTACTATCCAGAGCCACTATCAGACTGCTATCCAGAGCCACTATCCAGACTACTATCCAGACTGCTATCCAGAGCCACTATCCAGACTGCTATCCCACTACCAGTACTATCCAGACTATATCCAGCCAGGCTACTATCAGACTACTATCCAGACTGCTATCCAGCAGGCCACTATCCGACTGCTATCCAGCAGGCCACTATCCAGACTGCTATCCAGCAGGCCACTACTATCCAGATGCTATCCAGCAGGCCACTAACCAGACTGCTATCCAGCAGGCCACTATCCAGGCTACTATCCAGACTGCTATCCAGCAGGGTACTATCCAGACTGCTATCCAGACTGCTATCCAGCAGGCCACTATCCAGACTGCTATCCAGACTACTATCCAGACTGCTATCCAGACTACTATCCAGACTGCTATCCAGCAGGCCACTATCCAGACTGCTATCCAGCAGGCCACTATCCAGACTACTATCCAGACTGCTATCCAGCAGGCCACTAACCAGACTGCTATCCAGCAGGCCACTACCCAGACTGCTATCCAGCAGGGTACTATCCAGACTGCTATCCAGCAGGGTACTATCCAGACTGCTATCCAGCAGGGTACTATCCAGACTGCTATCCAGCAGGGTACTATCCAGACTGCTATCCAGCAGGGTACTATCCAGACTGCTATCCAGCAGGCCACTATCCAGACTGCTATCCAGCAGGGTACTATCCAGACTGCTATCCAGCAGGCCACTATCCAGACTGCTATCCAGCAGGCCACTATCCAGACTACTATCCAGACTGCTATCCAGCAGGCCACTAACCAGACTGCTATCCAGGCACTATCCAGACTGCTATCCAGCAGGCCACTATCCAGACTACTATCCAGACTGCTATCCAGCAGGCCACTAACCAGACTGCTATCCAGACTACTACCCAGACTGCTATCCAGCAGGCTACTATCCAGACTGCTATCCAGCAGGGTACTATCCAGACTGCTATCCAGCAGGCTACTATCCAGACTGCTATCCAGCAGGCCACTAACCAGACTGCTATCCAGCAGGGTACTATCCAGACTGCTATCCAGACTGCTATCCCGGCTATAATACAACTTGATTATTGCAAATGTATCATATATTACTGCATTGTATAATTGCATTGTCTTCAATATCTAGCGTTCTCTTAGACTCGTGCATTACTAAAGGTCACAAAGGTTTATTAGGATAAACTCAGTAAGATATGGCGTACAAATCCATGATGACAGTCTCACGTAATTAACTTACCATTAATGTAGCGTCTTTCGGTTATGCAGTATTCCACTTCTATATAGGACGAGCATTCGTACGTCTCCGTGTCGTATTCACTGCATAATGTACAGTTCTCGGGGCCGTGTGGACTCTCCAAGCAGAAGGGATTTAGGTCACTGTCGCACTGGGAGCACATGATGCCGGAAGCTTGTACCAATGAAGAGATTATAGGTTAATTATGTACGATTTCATTGGTTGTAGAGTACTCGTATTCACCGCATACAAACCCAATACAGAATTCATTGTATAAAGTTGATACAAAGGATAATCGTAGAACATCGAAGACTGGTTGCAGCTATTTCATAGAACATGATAATCGATTGAAATAATTGAAGACTGGTTGCCACACATATGATAGAAACACACAACTCAAGAGACACGGATGATATAAACACGTAACACAAGAAACACATATGATAGAAACACGTAACACAAGAAACACATATGATAGAAACACGTAACAAAAGAAACACATATGATAGAAACACGTAAGACAATATATATGGATGATAGAAACACGTAACACAAGAAACACATAAGATAGAAACACGTAAGACAAGAAACACATATGATAGAAACACGTAACATAAGAAACACATACGATAGAAACACGTAACATAAGAGATATGGATGATAGAAACACGTAACACAAGAGATATGGATGATAGAAACACGTAACACAAGATATATGGATGATAGAAACACGTAACACAAGAGATATGGCTGATAGAAACACGTAACACAAGATATATGGATGATAGAAACACGTAACACAAGATATATGGATGATAGAAACACGTAACACAAGATATATGGATGATAGAAACACGTAATACAAGAAGTATGGATAATAGAAACAAGTAACACAAGATATATGGATGATAGAAATACGTAACACAAGATATATGGATGATAGAAACACGTAACACAATATATATGGATGATAGAAACACGTAACACAAGATATATGGATGGTATAAACACGTAACACAAGATATATGGATGATAGAAACACGTAACACAAGAAACACATATGATAGAAACACGTAACACAAGAAACACATATGATAGAAACACGTAACACAAGAAACACATATGATAGAAACACGTAACAAAAGAAACACATATGATAGAAACACGTAAGACAATATATATGGATGATAGAAACACGTAAGACAAGAAACACATATGATAGAAACACGTAACACAAGAAACACATATGATAGAAACACGTAACACAAGACACACGCATGGTAGAAACACGTAACACAATGTATATGGATGATAGAAACACGTAACACAAGAACTATGGACAATAGAGACACGTAACACAAGAAATAGATATGATAGAAACACGTAACACAATAAACACGTATGATATAAACACGTAACACAATATGTATGGATGATAGAAACACGTAACACAAGATACATGGATGATATAAACACGTAACACAAGATACATGGATGATAGAAACACGTAACACAAGAGACACGGATGATGTAAACACGTAGCACAAGAAACACATATGATAGAAACACGTAACACAATATATATGGATGATAGAAACACGTAACACAAGATATATGGATAATAGAAACACGTAACTCAAGAGACACGAGTGATAGAAACACGTAACATAATATATATGGATAATAGAAATACGTAGCACAAGAAACACATATGATAGAAACACGTAACTCAAGAGACACGGGTGATATAAACACGTAACACAAGAAACACATATGATAGAAACACGTAACAAAAGAAACACATATGATAGAAACACGTAAGACAATATATATGGATGATAAAAACACGTAAGACAAGAGACACGGGTGATAGAAACACGTAACACAAGAAACACATATGATATAAACACGTAACACAAGAAACACATATGATAGAAACACGTAACACAAGAAACGCGTATGATAGAAACACGTAACAGACGATATATGGGTGATAGAAACACGTAACACAAGATATATGGATGATAGAACACGTAACACAAGCAACATATATAATAGAAACACGTAACACAAGAAACACGTATGATAGAAACACGTAACACAAGAAACATGTATGCTAGAAACACGTAACACAAGATATATGGATGATAGAAACACGTAAAACAATAAACATGTATGATAGAAACACGTAACACAAGATATATGGATGATAGAAACACGTAAAACAAGAGATATGGATAATTGAAACACGTAACACAAGACACATGTTTGATAGAAACACGTAACACAAGAAACATGAATGATAGAAACACGTAACTCAAGAGACACGGATGATGTAAACACGTAACACAAGAAACAAATATGATGGAAACACGTAACACAAGAGACACGGATGATAGAAACACGTAACACAAGATACATGGATGATAGAAACACGTAACACAGGAAACACGTATGATAGAAACACGTAACACAAGAGACATGGATGATAGAAACACGTAACACAAGAGACATGGATGATAGAAACACGTAACACAGGAGACATGGCTGATAGAAACACGTAACACAAGAGACACGGATGATAGAAACACGCAACACAAGAGACACGGATGATAGAAACACGTTCACAATGTGCACCATTTGCAATAGCCTGGGAACAGGCGTTGATATATTTTGCCTCGTCAGTCATATAAACATATTTTAAAACCTAGATAATTAATTGGGCCGTATTGAATGTCTGATATCAACGCCTGTCATTTTGCCAGAACTAAATTGGTGAAAAATTAGGCTACATTGGCAAAACAAATATGTGTATTTAATAATTTATTATTAATTTCTTAATTGTAGCAAAATATACAATTATAAACGTCAATATGTTTATTTGTAAAAACATAGAAACACAGCCTTACTGATTAGTAAAAGTAAAATTGTGACGTTTTATTGAGAATTGAAGATTTCTATAAGACACTGAAGTGTACACTGATGCAAATGTCGTAAAAAAAAATAGATTATTTAAATACTTCAAAAAATAGATTATTTAAATACTTCAAAAACTACCAAATTATATGTCTTACTTTGCTCTAAGGATCCCATTAGTACCGAATAAATCAATAATTCCATTCGTTAAGCTCTTCTATTCAATTGCATGTTCACGAAATATGATTATATTTCTAATACTATATCATTCCTAGTATCGCCAAGAACACAAAACGTTTCCATGACATTATAGGCTCAGAACCAATGGTGTAACTGACCCACAACTTGTTCATTTTATTGGCAGTATTATCTATACTACGGCTTCGTATAGAATACCAATGTTAATTGATCAGACACTGGCGTGCAAGTGTTTTGCTGTGTAATTGAAACATTGTAAATGCCCGTGGTACTCGACAATCCCAATAATTATATCAAAATCATTTCTTTATATATATTTTTTATTAGATCTGACGATCATAATTACGTTATATAACCACTCTGACAACTAAAGAGCTAATAGTTAAACTGCTCGACAGCGCTCTCTCTCTCCCTCTCCCTCTCCCCCTCTCTTCTCCCTCTCTCCCTCCCCCTCTCTCTCCCCTATCCGCTCTCTCTCCTCTCTCCCTCTCCCCCCTCTGTCTCTCTCTCCTCTCCCCCTCTGTCTCTCTCTCTCTCTCTCTCCTCCTCTCTCTCTCTCCTCTCTCCCCTCTGTCTCTCTCTCTCTCTCCTCCCCCCCTCTGTCTCTCTTCTCTCTCTCTCTCTCATCTCTCTCCTCTCTCTCCCCCCTCTCGCTCCTCTCTCTCCCCTCTCTCCCACTCTCTCTCTCTCTCTCTCTCTCGCTCTCGCTCTCCCTCTCCCTCTCTCTGATTAACGACTCTCTATGTCATTGCTTCCGCTTACTGGAGAGGATTATTTTGATGGAATAAGTAAGTAGGGAAGACCTCTATTTGAAGAGTACTGCAGAAAAAACCCGATGGAAATCGGTGTGAAAATGATTGCACTCCTTTGGTTTATATTATACACAATTGGAATTAGTGCTGAACACAAATGGTGACCTAGAATAGATCCACATGCAATATCTATTTTATAAATGTACAACGCGTCTAATATTAAACGCGCATGCGTACTTAGTACATGGGATCCCGAAACATTAGAAAGAATGTCAACTGACAACAGACTGACTTCAGTTATAATCAGAAAATGGAAATTGAGTAGTATATTCCAAGATCTCCCTTCTTTACCGTAAACATATGTCCTATTCCTTAATACGTTGGATATTAAGACTGTATTTATTGCATGACGGCATCACCCACACTTATATACTGACAGCATAAAAACAAACTGTACACTTTTAATCCCTTATCCCCTTATATTTTTATTATTTGCGCAGAAATATTTAGCCATTTTAATTAAACAAAATAAAGATATAGGAGGGATTAAGATAAATGGTTGTTGTGACGTTGACATCGACCCGTACATCGACCCGTAGCTTGTGTGGACAAGTTGTGACGATGACATAGGCCCGTAGCTTGTGTGGACAACTTGTGACGTTGACATCGACCCGTAGCTTGTGTGGACAAGTTGTGACGTTGACATCGACCCGTAGCTTGTGTGGACAAATTGTGACGCTGACATCGACCAGTAGCTTGTGTGGACAAGTTGTGGCGATGACATAGACCCGTAGCTTGTGTGGACAAGTTGTGACGTTGACATCGACCCGTAGCTTGTGTCGACAACCAGCGCACATGGTTTATACGCCCAGAAAATAAATTGATTATGCTGAAAAGTACAAATGCTAGGTTGTCTAAAATCACTTAAATTGTTATTGGGGAGAAAAATAATAGACCATGAATTTATAAATAATTATATTAATATGAACTATAGGATGGCGCAGACTGTGTACTGCGTCAGATATAATACTAAATTACATGTCCTAATTTAAACTAATGTATTAACCTACTTTACTTGTACCTTTTATACCTTTTAATTTCTACACACTCCAAAATGCCTTACAATTTTAAAATATAACAATTTTTTTTTTTTTACAAAAACAATCATTATCAAAATACACCTCAGTTCGCGTTGAAACGAGCGTTCTGATTGGATTATGATTATTCTTCATAAAACAAACAAACATCTACTTACATTCTAATAATCCAATTAGACCGCTCGTTTCAACGCGAACTGCGCTGATTGAGAAATTTTCAAAACACCCACTACTTGTCTCAGATTACATATTGGCGCGAAATCTGAACAACCTTTCGACCTATCAACATTTCGATAGTGTGTACATTGTACAGCATTATGCTATAGCAGCCCGACGAATGCCACGAGGAAATAATAATTCCCGGGAGTTTATATTTATTTGATCGGCTGTTCATTATGGAAGCAGTGGAGAAAGTGGCGCCAGTAATGAACAGGACGTATTTCCTATTTCTTTTGTTGATTTTCTCATGTTATCAGTCTTGTTGCCCTGGATTATCCATTCACCAAGTCATTCAATCAGAGACTGTTTTCAATTTATTCATTAACACCCCCCCCCCTCACTTATATCAGCTATGTCAGATGCTCGCTGTGACGATGACACTTCTTACGTAGGATACACCAGATGCTCGTCGTGTATTATAACGATGACCCTGTGTGCGTTGGATACACCAGATGCTCGTCGTGTATTATAACGATGACCCTGTGTGCGTTGGATATACCAGATGCTCACCGTGTATTATGGCGATGACCCTGTGTGCGTGGGATATACCAGATGCTCACCGTGTATTATGACGATGACCCTGTGTGCGTTGGATATACCAGATGCTCACCGTGTATTATGGCGATGACCCTGTGTGCGTTGGATATACCAGATGCTCACCGTGTATTATGGCGATGACCCTGTGTGCGTTGGATATACCAGATGCTCACCGTGTATTATGACGAGGTCCCAACTCTTGTAGGTTATACCAGATGCTCACCGTGTATTATGGCGATGACCCTGTGTGCGTGGGATATACCAGATGCTCACCGTGTATTATGACGAGGTCCCAACTCTTGTCGGTTATACCAGATGCTCACCGTGTATTATGGCGATGACCCTGTGTGCGTGGGATATACCAGATGCTCACCGTGTATTATGACGAGGTCCCAACTCTTGTAGGTTATACCAGATGCTCACCGTGTATTATGACGATGAACCTGTGTGTGTGGGATATACCAGATGCTCACCGTGTATTAGGGCGATGACCCTGTGTGCGTGGGATATACCAGATGCTCACCGTGTATTATGACGATGAACCTGCGTGCGTGGGATATACCAGATGCTCACCGTGTATTATGACGATGAACCCTGCGTGCCTGGTATAAACAAGATGCTTCATTGAATAAAATGACAAGAGCTTAGATCAGCAAGAATTCTTATCTCAGATTAATATATAAGTAATGTAGTCAATTCCGTGAGTCAATGCAAATGTCAATATTTCTCCACCGTATCACGGCTGATCACATTTGGTTTCTCAAGATTAGTGTTCCATCATTTCAAAATATTCAATACAAGATACGCTATCTGTCTGTCATTGTTGAACGCAATGTTCGATACAAGATATGCTATCTGTCTGTCATTGCTGAACGCAATGTTCAATACAAGATACGCTATCTGTATGTCATTGCTGAACGCAATGTTCAATACAAGATACGCTATCTGTCTGTCATTGTTGAACGCAATGTTCGATACAAGATACGCTATCTGTATGTCATTGTTGAACGCAATGTTCGATACAAGATACGCTATCTGTCTGTCATTGTTGAACGCAATGTTCAATACAAGATACGCTATCTGTCTGTCATTGCTGAACGCAATGTTCAATACAAGATACGCTACCTGTCTGTCATTGTTGAACGCAATGTTCAATACAAGATACGCTATCTGTCTGTCATTGTTGAACGCAATGTTCGATACAAGATACGCTATCTGTCTGTCATTGTTGAACGCAATATTCGATACAAGATACGCTATCTGTCTGTCATTGTTGAACGCAATGTTCAATACAAGATACGCTATCTGTCTGTCATTGTTGAACGCAATGTTCAATACAAGATACGCTATCTGTCTGTCATTGTTGAACGCAATGTTCAATACAAGATACGCTATCTGTCTGTCATTGTTGAACGCAATGTTCAATACAAGATACGCTATCTGTCTGTCATTGTTGAACGCAATGTTCAATACAAGATACGCTATCTGTCTGTCATTGTTGAACGCAATGTTCGATACAAGATACGCTATCTGTCTGTCATTGTTGAACGCAATGTTCGATACAAGATACGCTATCTGTCTGTCATTGTTGAACGCAATGTTCGATACAAGATACGCTATCTGTCTGTCATTGTTGAACGCAATGTTCGATACAAGATACGCTATCTGTCTGTCATTGTTGAACGCAATGTTCGATACAAGATACGCTATCTGTCTGTCATTGTTGAACGCAATGTTCGATACAAGATACGCTATCTGTCTGTCATTGTTGAACGCAATGTTCGATACAAGATACGCTATCTGTCTGTCATTGTTGAACGCAATGTTCGATACAAGATACGCTATCTGTCTGTCATTGTTGAACGCAATGTTCGATACAAGATACGCTATCTGTCTGTCATTGTTGAACGCAATGTTCGATACAAGATACGCTATCTGTCTGTCATTGTTGAACGCAATGTTCGATACAAGATACGCTATCTGTCTGTCATTGTTGAACGCAATGTGCGATACAAGATACGCTATCTGTCTGTCATTGTTGAACGCAATGTTCGATACAAGATACGCTATCTGTCTGTCATTGTTGAACGCAATGTTCGATACAAGATACGCTATCTGTCTGTCATTGTTGAACGCAATGTTCGATACAAGATACGCTATCTGTCTGTCATTGTTGAACGCAATGTTCGATACAAGATACGCTATCTGTCTGTCATTGTTGAACGCAATGTTCGATACAAGATACGCTATCTGTCTGTCATTGTTGAACGCAATGTTCGATACAAGATACGCTATCTGTCTGTCATTGTTGAACGCAATGTTCGATACAAGATACGCTATCTGTCTGTCATTGTTGAACGCAATGTTCGATACAAGATACGCTATCTGTCTGTCATTGTTGAACGCAATGTTCGATACAAGATACGCTATCTGTCTGTCATTGTTGAACGCAATGTTCGATACAAGATACGCTATCTGTCTGTCATTGTTGAACGCAATGTTCGATACAAGATACGCTATCTGTCTGTCATTGCTGAACGCAATGACGGCAGCAGAACAGTTGAAAGCATGGCCTATATATAGTTGAACACACTTAACAGTTGAAAAAGTACGCTAGATTTCTTCCTCAGTTTGCATTGGCGTAGCTACCTCTGGGCCGTGTAGGCCGTGGCCTACATTTCCCCCTGAAAAATCGAAAATATAAAAATGACAAATCTGCAACAAAAATCGGGAGGCCAGGATTAAATTATATACGCTATAAATAGTTTTCCTGGGGACGACCCCGGACCCCATCCCGCCTTATTTTTAAGTTGGCCTACACATCGATTCCAGCCAAGCTACGCCATTGGTTTAGTTTAATCATTTTAATGTATCTCTATTATGGCACATAATTTACATACAGTTTAAGCATACGTTATTTGCTATTTTACATTTACATACAGTTTAAGCATACGTTATTTGCTATTTTACATTTACATACAGTTTAAGCATACGTTATTTGCTATTTTACATTTACATACAGTTTAAGCATACGTTATTTGCTGTTTTACATTTACATACAGTTTAAGCATACGTTATTTGCTATTTTACATTTACATACAGTTTAAGCATACGTTATTTGCTATTTTACATTTACATACAACTTAAGCATACGTTATTTGCTATTTTACATTTACATACAGCTTAAGCATACGTTATTTGCTATTTTACATTTACATACAGCTTAAGCATACGTTATTTGCTATTTTACATTTACATACAGTTTAAGCATACGTTATTTGCTATTTTACATTTACATACAGCTTAAGCATACGTTATTTGCTATTTTACATTTACATACAGTTTAAGCATACGTTATTTGCTATTTTACATTTACATACAGCTTATACATACGTTATTTGCTATTTTACATTTACATACAGCTTAAGCATACGTTATTTGCTATTTTACATTTACATACAGCTTAGCATACGTTATTTGCTATTTTACATTTACATACAGTTAAGCATACGTTATTTGCTATTTTACATTTACATACAGCTTAAGCATACGTTATTTGCTATTTTACATTTACATACAGTTTAAGCATACGTTATTTGCTATTTTACATTTACATACAGTTAGCATACGTTATTTGCTGTTTTACATTTACATACAGTAGCATACGTTATTGCTATTTTACATTTACTGTTTGTTTTGTTTTTTTTTGTTTTGTTTTTACATTTCATACAGTACATACGTTATTTGCTTTTTACTTTACATACAGTAATACGTTTTGTTTTTTTTTTTGTTTTTGTTTTTTTTGTTTTTTGTTTTTTTTTGTTTGTTTTTGTTTTTTTTGTTTGTTTGTTTTTTTTACAGCTTATACATACGTTATTTGCTATTTTACATTTACATACAGCTTATACATACGTTATTTGCTATTTTACATTTACATACAGCTTATACATACGTTATTTGCTATTTTACATTTACATACAGCTTATACATACGTTATTTGCTATTTTACATTTACATACAGCTTATACATACGTTATTTGCTATTTTACATTTACATACAGCTTATACATACGTTATTTGCTATTTTACATTTACATACAGCTTATACATACGTTATTTGCTATTTTACATTTACATACAGCTTATACATACGTTATTTGCTATTTTACATTTACATACAGCTTATACATACGTTATTTGCTATTTTACATTTACATACAGCTTATACATACGTTATTTGCTATTTTACATTTACATACAGCTTATACATACGTTATTTGCTATTTTACATTTACATACAGCTTATACATACGTTATTTGCTATTTTACATTTACATACAGCTTATACATACGTTATTTGCTATTTTACATTTACATACAGCTTATACATACGTTATTTGCTATTTTACATTTACATTACAAGTACAAGAACCAGAGTCACGCCAAATAAACACTCGCCACCAGGTCCATTCTCACTGTGCTCGCCAATTGATGAACCCCATAACGGATGTTCATTGTCGAAATTACCGAGTTCAGCGTGTTCAATCGCCTGCAACATAGTAATTTTCACAGCAGTACAGAAATGTATTAAGCAAACACTGATTACTTTTATTTAATATTGTATATATATATCGGGATTATATATATACTTACGCTATTTGAGTTAGTAACTATCCAATATGTTCTCGTTTTCAGTCAGGTTTGGGCTTGGTCCTGGTGTGCAATTCTTGGGAAACTGGACAGTGGATTGAGCAACCTAACACATTTCTTTGAAAATTCACAGACTAACTATATTAACCCTTTCCTCCATAGAGATTTAGGTTAATATACTATTATATCTCCATACAAACGACAACCATTTAGCTATCATGCAGTGGATAAGTAGTCGCCATATCTATCCCACCTCCATAGATATTACTGGAACTACATAGAGATTCTGGCGTTTATTATGAACATTGGTTTGGCTACTACATTGTCAATGTATGTCGTATTGGTAATGGCGTCAAGAGGTGCTTCTATGGGGGAAAGGGTTAAATCTTGTAAAATGCATTATGTACATGTTTTCAGCACTAACTACCACACTTACATTCTGTTGTTCTTAATTTATGTTATGGGGGAGGACCAATCACTAAGGTTGTTAGAACTTGTGGCCCAACCCATTTGCTAAATTTCTATTTGTACAACGATTGCGATTGTTATACATGTATATACAGCAATACAATATTATCAAATCAATCGGGTGCAGCAATGAACACAATAGTCCACGATGTGCGAATAGGAGGTTCGCTGGTGTCGGGTGTGGACCCTGCTGTTCCGATTATTCCTTAAATATATATTTAATATAAATATTAAGACAGGTGTAAATTAGTATTCATAGTTAAGTGTTCCTATAATGTATATACATGTATGTACATCTGACCTTAATTGATCTATATTAAGGAAGTGATACACATACATCTGTTTTCTGTGATGTTGCAAACTGTTGCTGCAAATGAATGTCCTGATCAGGACATCGAAATAAAACGTTGTGATAGGATACGATGTCCGTCTAACCATAATACAATTAACAGTCTTTCAGATGGGACGTTAAACCGAGGTCTCGTGTCGGTGCTTTACACCGTGCACGTAAAAGAACCAGAGGAGACTCTGGACTGGCTCTCTGTCTATCATGCACTATCGTCCAAAAATCTAAAATGACTAATCTCTTCAGGAAGCGTCGCTCATATGGGCAACCGGTAGCGACGATAAATCAACGTAAAAAACACAAATAGTGTTGAACAGTGTAATCCTTGAGACATCATTAAACGAGTATCGTCTGTTTCTAATGAACATGAAACTATTACTTGGCAACATTAAACTGAGACTCATTAATCTCCGCCAAAGCCTTCGTAAGTTTCCGTGAACTACGACCAGGACATACGTTAGGTTTTTACCGTTAATATTTGAATCAAGTCAGTAAGTAAGTGTACCATAATCTAAAGCTCATATTTTACTTCGGAAATCCAATTATTAACGAAGTAAGTTCACGGAATATGCAAATGTCTCAGTTTAATATTGCCATACAATACTTCCATATAATGTTGGTAAATGATTTAGAAATAAGTTAGACGGCAACAACGTATTGTACACTACGTCATAAACGACTTTAAGTTTAAACTTTATTTATTTTACAACGATTGCGAAGCAAGTTTTAACAACTTATATTAATAACTCTCGTTGGCGCGGATGGAAGCGTAAATGTGGTCATTCGTGTGGGAGGAAACCGGAGTACCCGGAGAAAACGTACCTGTCCGAGCTGGCGACCACCATACCATCTAACATACTTCCCGGTCCGAGGATCGAACCCGGGTTGCATTGGTGAGAAGCGAGCGAGCTAACCACTGCGCTAATCGGACAGCCAATATAAACGACCAATTAAAGAAATAAACTGTATATATGTACATGCAATTCGTATAAGCAATTTAACGCCAGCTGAACAGAATATATACTAGAGGACATAGTAAAACGCACACTTCGGATAAGTGTGTTTTTACATGAAAAACAATAACTATATATAAATACATAATTTTAAACATTTTGGAATATTTTTAGATGTTCAGTTTGTGTTTTGTAATAAAGCTTGATATATCTTTGATGGAATCCTTCGTATTTCGTTTTCATGTAATAATAATCATATAATGTAGGTGTGCGTTTTCTATGTCCTCTAGAATAATAATCATATAATGTAGGTGTGCGTTTTCTATGTCATCTAGTATATAATGTAGGTGTGCGTTTTCTATGTCCTCTAGTATATAATGTAGGTGTGCGTTTTCTATGTCCTCTAGTATATAATGTAGGTGTGCGTTTTCTATGCCCTCTATATAGCATGACTTTAGTGAAAACACGTGTTGTGTCTTCCGATAAAGAATTATTTATTGTAAATGTAAGTATTACACGAATGCTGTGCATACTAGAATGGATCAATGATCGAGGTTTTGAAACTTAGCACTCGTGGAATTTCCATATTCGCGAGATATTTAATGTTGACATCAATATGGGCATTATATGACAATCTGTACCAAACTATACGTACAGTCTACGTCCGTTATGTCGAATTCCGTCAGACTGAACAAAATACTTCGACATAACCGAAGTTCGAAAATTCGATATAAACAGGGCCAGTTATATGTAAAATGAATGTCTGAAACGGGACTTTGAACCGATTTCGAGATAACCGGATAATTCGATATAACCGACTTTGACATAGCGGATGTAGACTGTACACACAAGGAAGCAATATGTACATGTAACTAAGAACATGTGAACATGTTGGGGAAGGTCGTAACTAATGTTGCTAAAACTTGTGGGCCAACCCATTTGCGTCAACATTTATTGACAATTCTTGTCGTAAATCGTATA
>CM026390.1:15863801-15873801 GCA_014843695.1 Archivesica marissinica | reverse complement strand
GTAAACACGCACAGCGCGCATGTGTGAAACAACAGAGGATGCAGAAAACAACGTATACATTTTGAACATGAAATACTATCTATCTATCTTCCTCTAATGTCGAACCCCTCGCGGGGATGTAGAAATGCCCCTAAAAGACTTAGCTAGCAGAGGTATGAATCAACATATCAAGTAATTTAATTAAAAAAGACAACGTGGGACAAATGGGGTCGATGCATTCTGAATGTAAACAAGTGCGGACGATGCGTTCCGGTTGTAAACAAGTGCGTGACTGATCGACTCGGAAAGTCCTACTTTCGTTTCGAGCTTGTTTTATCGCAAAAAAAACTGTTTACCAAATGAACATAAGCATACAAAGTATAATGTTAGAATGTGTAGCAACATTGCTACCCATACGTAAAAATTGAATTTTTCAAATATATTTTATTTCATACGATGTAATGCTGCTTTAAGGAAACATATGATTTGAGGGAATATTCCGTTGATTTATGGCTATTGTGTATACTTAGAACATGGTGTATATATATATATATATATATACCGAAGTATTTTATTTTGAGGATTGAGATATGTGTGTTTGTTTACATAGAGATGCCGTCAATAACGTTAGATATGGTGTGTATATATATAATTCTAACACGACCCAGCTAATAACATACATACTTGTAGAGTAAAATCTACCTCGGGTTATTCTGCGATGTACCTACCTTGAACTATGCTGCGCGCGCATCGTGTTTTGGCTATTCCATTTATGTTATGTTATATTTCGGGTTTTACGCCTGCATCAGCACCATTTTGGGCTATATCGCCGGCGGGCAGTTTACCTAACAACACCTTTTCTGGGCAGCCTCTTCCCTGTCTGCATAATAATAATAATAATAATAATAATAATAAAGACTTTATTTTACTAGAGAACTCATTTAACAAAAGTTAATCTACCACGAGGCTCTCAACATATATACCAATCAAATGCAATCAAAAGATAGGACTATAAGTGAAAACTGAAATATAAAGTAGTACAGGTCTAAGAGGAAGTTATTCAATTTTGGAAGAAAACGGTCAACGCCTGTGGTCAGCGAAGTGTGCACTCTACTATTGCAATCAGGTATTGACCCATTTCCCCCATAGACTAACGCTCTATATATCCACAAAGTGTCATCAACATCCATAGTCAACTGTTTGCGTTATCCTGTCAACTATCAATACGGGTTGATTTGTCGCAGTGCTATCCAGTCTAGTTATAATCGTCTCTTTAATCTTCTGCAACAGTTGTATCTGTTTTATCATAATGACTATTTTTACAGGAAGAAGATTTGACGTAGGGAATAAAACAGAAAGTAGATTAATTGTGAAAATGTATGTGTTTGAGATATTTTGAGTTTTTCACAGAATTATATCGAATACACGAATATTCGAATATCTTCACGACCGAATATTCGAATACCTACATCGCTATTCGTTGCCATCCCTAATAATTAGTATATAGATGTTATTGTGATGTAAACAAATACTTGTACTGCACTTCGTTGACATGTACTGTGCTTTCAAAGTAAAGTAATAATACCGTTGGAATATTACACTACTGTATAGGTAAGGCAATATACGATAGCTTACATGTACATGTACTGTGATTTATTGTTTAATATTGCTAACAACCTGACTTACCTATAATGCAATAGTGTATCGAATGTTTGTTTGTTTACAACCGTTATTACTTTACTCTGAAAGCACAGTAGGCTTCAATGTGTGTTCATCCTCGTCATCGATCACATGTCTTAGCCGCCAATTCCGAGTAAACATATGCTACACTTTGATGGCTTAGCTGTCAAGTTTAGCTTCTCGTAATTTATCAAATAATTCCCGCGCGAATGTCATCCACAAATATGTCTGTACTGTTTCATTTCATACGACGAAACGCATTGTATTGGATAGTGCTAGAGCGTTTCTTTCACGTGCGAAAGGCCCGGAGTTCGCGCCCATCTGTATCGTTACGATTGACCCTTAGTTTATACAATTTTATTTTACTCGATTGCGAAACAAGTTCTTACAACTTATATTAGTCATTCTCGATACCTCTTTCCTGGTGGAATCTATCACCACGAGGGAGAGATAATCGGCAATGTGGAATTTAAATGCATTGCCTAAGAGCACAATCGTAACGACTCCATTGGGCTCGAACTCCGGGTTCGCATCTGAAAGGAACGCTCTACTACTGCGCTATCACGACTTCCACAGTGCACTTAAATTCCACATTGCCTCATCTCTCTCCATCATGGCGATGGATTCCATCGGTCTCGAGAGCGATTGATCTAACGTTGCAAAAACTTGTTTCTCAATCGAGCTAAAATAAATATGAAGAAGAAGAAGAATGCTTTATTAAGACTTAAACTTTACAGTTTCTCGTCTGTAACATTTAAACATATTTACAATATATATATAGTACAATATTATGATATATGCAATCATGATGAGGATGGACAAATGATGTAATGATTATGGACATACATGTACATGGAAAAATAATGACAATGTCATGAAGGATTATAGACTATGCAAAACATGATCATGACTGTATTAAGAGTGTAGGGAGTATTCAACTGGTAACTCATATATCCTAAATATATGTATAAGCTAAGCTAGTGAACTATGTTCCAGTAATATTTTGCTGATTCTTTCTATGGTTTAGATTTAAAAGCAAGGCTGCATGTGAGGCAAAGGAGATCACGAAGAAAAACCAACAGAATAATTATGTCTCGAAGCTAACACGGTAACCCCATTAAAAAGACCTCCTTAAAGCAGCATTACATCGTAATAAAGGATGTGTTGGGTAAAATATAAATACTAATGTGTGTGTGTTTACAAAAATCGAAATCGTCGCTCATAAACGATAACATTCCAATATATTTAAACCGTCGTATACGCGAATTTGTTTATCAACACACGAAGTGTAAACACGCACAGCGCGCATGCGTGAAACAACAGAGGATGTAGAAAACAACGTATATATTTTGAACATGAAAGACTATCTATCTTCCTCTAATGTCAAACCCTCGCGGGGATGTAGACATGTCCCTAAAAGACTTAGCTAGCAGAGGTATGAATCAACATATCAAGTAATTTAATTAACAAAGACAACGTGGGACAAATGGGGACGATGTATTCCGAATGCAAACAAGTGCGGACGATACGTTCCGGTTGTAAACAAGTGCGTGACCGATCGACTCGGAAAGTCCTACATGAAAACTATCTATCTATCTTCCTCTAATGTCGAACCCCTCGCGGGGACCCCATTTGTCCCACGTTGTCTTTGTTAATTAAATTACTTGATATGTTGATTCAATGTTGATGTATGAATCAACATATCAAGTAATTTAATTAAAAAAGACAACGTGGGACAAGTGCGGACGATGCGTTCCGGTTGTAAACAAGTGCGTGACCGATCGACTCGGAAAGTTCTACTTTCGGTTTCGTGTTTGTTTTATCGCAAAAAAACACTGTTTACCAAATGAACATAAGCATACAAAGTATAATGTTAGAATGTGTAGCAACATTGCTACCCATACGTAAAAATTGAATTTTTCAAATATCTTTTATTTCATACGATGTAATGCTGCTTTAAATAGTATGCATAGGGTAGTAGCTGATAATATATCTCATTAATATATATACAATACATGTACATAGGTTTTGGGGATTTGTACTAGTTTAATCACGAATGTTACCACGCAAATTGCAATCTTTTTTTTTATCTCCGTTTGAATGTCAGCTGGAGGATGAGAACATTAATTTAATATTAACTTGTGCGGGCCGTTGTCTAATGTTGTTAAAACTTGTGGCCCAAACCATTTGTATTGTCATGCTATGTATTGTTTCTTTATGTGTATGACATATGTACTATTGATTTGCAATAAAATATGGTTAAATAAAAAATTAGTATTGTAGTTTTATTCATACTCGCCACCGTCGATGCCATATGGGAGAGTGAATCTTCAGTGATGCTTAGTGATCTGCGTCAATTTGTTGGTCTAGTGGACATCCTGAGGAGGTATCTTCTTTCTATCCAGAGTGAATCGTCCTGTGATTGTGAAAAAAGGGGTCCGTTTTAGGGTCACACTCCTCACTGTTTGTCATCCATGCAGCAGCATATATAAACGGGTACGGTGTAGCGTGAGCCCCGTAAGTCCGTGAGGATTGTAAGTTCGCTAGTTGCGGCTTACGGGGCTCACGCTACGGGTATAAGAAACGTAAGTTGTGAGAATTGAAAGTCAATAACAATATCTTTCCTCCACTTTAGTTTAAAAATTTTATATCTCAATTATTTATAGAGATAAATGATAGTAGATAAAGGCTAATAATGAGACTCCAATTTCTAGTGTATGAGGTTTAAAAACGCTCGTGTTTGTGTATAACCATGACTTACAGAATACGCGGTCAATTGATGGAACAGCCTATTGGTATCGATCACGACACCTGTCAATCAAAACTATAATGGATAATCCAATCAGCTATCGATATTTCACACATCCTCAAGTAAGCTTGTGTATCCCAATACTGCAGTTTTAAGTTGATTGTAAGATTAGCCAGCTAATTTAAATGCAACTATGAAATCGATTATGGATTAATAATCTAGATTTTATCATACAATATCATAAATATGACTGCCGTTGTCATTACCGAAACTGTATTAGTTAGGCCACAACTACTAAGTAGATAGATAGATAGATTCTTTATTATTACTGTTGATGCGACACCCCTACATGTTCTATTACAATGTGAATATATTAATAATTCACACAATTCTACCAACGGACATAAACTTATTGGTCAAAATCGTATCTGTATATTGTTTATGACCCTTTTGACTGTCATAAATAATTTAAAGTTAGATAAATCAAGATAGATTTTTGTAGTTTAGTTTATACAAATTTAACTTAACTAGATTGCAGAACAAGTGTTTACTACATTATATTAATCGTCCTCGAGGCCTCATTTCTGGTATAATCCATCTCGATAAAGAAGAGAAATAGCAATTTAAGTCCCTTGCTAAGGGACACAATCATAACAGCTACAACTGGGCGCGAACTCGGGTCCTTTCGTACCTGAAGCGAATGCGCTACAAGTGCACTATCACGACTTCCACAATGTCAATGCCACGAGATCAATATTTTAAAAATAAAAGATAAACAAGGCCACTAGAAACTCGCTTTTACAGACGGATATGTAGTCTAGCGGTTAACACGCTGGACTGGTAATCCAGGGATCGCAAGTTCGATCCCCCGTCTGACACTAATAAAATTAACCGTCTTTCAGATGGGACTTTAAACTGTGCACGTAAAACAACCAGAAGAGACTCTGGAATGGGTCTCTGTCTGTATCATTGCACTATCCTCCAAAAATCTATAATGACTAATCTCTTCAGGAGGCGTCGCTCATATGGGCAACCGGTAACGACGATATATAAACGTACACCCCCACCCGACTCGCTTTAAGTTTGAATAATGATCTTATATAAAGATACGATTGTGTGTGTGCCTGCCTGTGGGTGTGGTTTTGTGCATGACTGTGTACATAAATACATACTGACTAGGTACTCGACACACGGACGGCTTGTCCCACGATTGCACGGTATAGAGGCCAGACAGGAATATGAATAAAATCCGAGCTCCTGCCCAAGCTACCATGCTAGAGAGTGTAGCGGGTCCAGTGTCTTTCGCTATGTCATATGTTTATAAATACTAACATGCATTACTTTTTGTAATCGTCGCTACTCAGGTTGCATAAGTGAGCGACACCTGAAGAGTCATTTTAGATTTTGGAGGATAGTGCAATGATACAGGCAGAGACCCATTCAATAGTCACTTTGAGAATTGTTTTGTTATTTCATCGCTTTCAATCCCCACCCAATCCCCATTTTGTTAGTTTTTCACTTGATATAAAACTATATTTTCATACACGTATTATATATTTTGGTATTACTACATAATACGTGTATCTCTTAATCGCCGATAGTGCACACATTTATATATTTAATGGAGATAATCTCAATAAGCTATAAGCTTTCGATTTAATCCATTTTCGTTTTGTATACAATATGTCACCGACTCGAGTTCACGGGGTTTGAACTTGTGTGCAGGTTAACTCTAAATGGGGAATTAGTGTGGTACAGCAGAGTAGCGTACACAAAGTGGTGGCATATGAAGGGGTCAGTCCACGGTGTATGGTCAATTTGAATTAAACCAATGACGATTCCAGTTACTAATTTAATATATATATAATTGTCCAGCAATAACGATAATTAACACTGTGTGTGTGTGTGTGCGTGCGTGCGTGCGTGTGTTTTATGTGTATTTATCGTGGCTACCGGTTGCCCATATGAGCGATGCCTCCTGAAGAAATTAGTCCTCTTAGACGTTTGGAGGATAGTGTAATGATACAGACAAAGACCCATTCCAGTCTCCTGTGGTTCTTTTACGTGCACGGTGTACAACACCGACACGAGACCTTAGTTTAAAGTCCCATCTGAAAGACTATTAATTTTATTAGGGTCAGATGGGGGATAGAACCTGCGATACCTGGATTACCAGTCCAGCATGGGTTTTAATGGTGTCCATATATAGTTCAGACTATTAGGTACAAATTAACATAAGTCCTGTAGCAGATTTAATGAGGCTAGCATTATGCCACTAAATGATATATTGTATTAACAGTAGCTGCTTTATGCTACTAAAGGTATTTATATCAAAGAAACCATAAATTCTAAATAATGTCAACTATGACAACTCTTCTAAGACATGTTATGGGTAATAATATCAGATAATATCTGCTTAAGAAAATGCATTAGTGATGTCCTTTATATAAAATATAATGTAATAGTCACCATTATACAAAGATACTAAATGATTGAAATTATAGGAATGAAATAAAATAATAATTATGTAACTAATGAATTTTATTGAAATTCTGACCGTTACATATATATGTACTGTACATTATGAATGAATAAATATGTTTAAACCAAGTCTTTGCTGGTTCTTTTAGTGTCCAGCTTAGGCACCGACACGAGACCTCGTCATTAATATTATTAAGGTCAGACGTGGATCAAGCCTACAATATCTAACTATGATCCTTTTGATTGATTATCTAACTTACCAGTTGGTCATGGTACCCAGTTTATCCTGTGTTCTTCTATGAATTCATTGGACGCTTGCTTAGGATCGCTGTCCTGTTGAAAATTGTGTGCTGTAGGCAATACATACTAATATCAATGTTGTATTACATTCATATGTACAGTGGGCCGTCACATTTACATTACATATTTGTAAAAGCGACATTTCCAGTCTAAGCAACATGGAGGACACCTGGGGCATATGTAGCCACACTCATAAACACACATTCCAATATATATATATATACATTCCGATACATTCATATATACATTATGATACACATATATATATATATTTCCGATACATATTTTCTGAAAATGTTAATCCTGTGATAATTGAAAGTTCCAATGAGAGACCTATCAAAGTGACCCACAGGCAACATATGAAGTGGTGAGATATCTACAGTCAAACCTGTGTTAGTGGTCATCTTCATTAAGCAGCCAAACCTGTATTAAGCAGCAAGTTTCCAGGTTCCCAATCGGTTGTTTTATTATATAGTTTACCTCTATTAAGCAGCCACCTGTGTTAAGCAGCCACTTTCTCTGACTCCTTTGACTGGCTGCTTAAGACAGGTTTGACTGTATTGTTATCAACAGACCAGCATGAAATCATATATGTGAAGTCTAAATTGACTAATATTTTAGTTTGGTATTAATTACCGGTATGCATTTTCGGATGAGACTTTCAATTCTCAGTGCTTGGGAAAAAATTGTTGAACAAGTGAGAATTAAAAGTTCCGGAGAGGGACGTATATAAAGTGACCCACAGGCATCAAATGAAGTGGTGAGATATCTATATCACCTGACCAGCATGAAAACATTATGTCAAGTCTAAATTTACTAATATTAGCTCGGTATTATGCATTTTCTGAGGTGACTTTCAATTCTCACGGCTTGGGGGAAAATTCTGAAGCTGTGAGAATTGAAAGTTCCAGTCAGGGACCTTTCTAAAGTGACCCACAGGCATCATATGAAGTGGTTAGATATCTATCTCACCTGACTAGCATGAAAACATTATGTCAAGTCTAAATTTACTAATATTCGGTATTATGCATTTTCTGAGGTGACTTTCAATTCTCACGGCTTGGAGTAAAATGCTGAAGCTGTGAGAATTGAAAGTTCCAGTCAGGGACCTTTCTAAAGTGATGCACAGGCATCATATGAAGTGGTTAGATATCTATCTCACCTGACCAGCATGAAAACATTATGCCAAGTCTATATTTACAAATATTAGCTCAGTATTATGCATTTTCTGAGGTGACTTTCAATTCTCACGGCTTTTGGGAAAATTCTGAAGCTGTGAGAATTGAAAGTTCCCGTAAGGGACCTATCTAAAGTGATGCACAGGCATCATAGGTGGTTGTTTTTTGGTGAAGTGGTGAGATATCTATCTCACCTGACCAACATGAAAACTTTATGCCAAGTCTAAATTTCCCAATATTAGCTCAGTATTATACATTTTCTGAGGTGACTTTCAATTCTCACGGCTTGTGGGGAAATTCTGAAGCTGTGAGAATTGAAAGTTCCCGTCAGGGACCTATCTAAAGTGATGCACAGGCATCATATGAAGTGGTGAGATATATATCTCACCTGACCAGCATGAAAACATTATGTCAAGTCTAAATTTGCTAATATTAGCTCGGTATTATGCATTTTCTGAGGTGACTTTCAATTCTCACGGCTTGGGGGAAAATTCTGAAGCTGTGAGAATTGAAAGTTCCAGTCAGAGACCTTTCTAAAGTGACACACAGGCATCATATGAAGTGGTTAGATATCTATCTCACCTGACTAGCATGAAAACATTATGTCAAGTCTAAATTTACTAAAATTCGGTATTATGCATTTTCTGAGGTAACTTTCAAATCTCACGGCTTGGAGAAAAATGCTGAAGCTGTGAGAATTGAAAGTTCCAGTCAGAGACCTTTCTAAAGTGACACACAGGCATCATATGAAGTGGTTAGATATCTATCTCACCTGACCAGCATGAAAACATTATGCCAAGTCTATATTTACCAATATTAGCTCAGTATTATGCATTTTCTGAGGTCACTTTCAATTCTCACGGCTTGGACGAACATTCTGAAGCTGTGAGAATTGAAAGTTCCAGTCAGGGACCTTTCTAAAGTGACCCACAGGCATCATATGAAGTGGTGAGATATCTCACCTGACCAGCATGAAAACATTATGTCAAGTCTAAATTTGCTAATATTAGCTCGGTATTATGCATTTTCTGAGGTGACTTTCAATTCTCACGGCTTGGGGGGAAATTCTGAAGCTGTGAGAATTGAAAGTTCCCGCCAGGGACCTCTCTAAAGTGATGCACAGGCATCATATGAAGTGGTGAGATATCTATCTCACCTGACCAGCATGAAAACATTATGTCAAGTCTAAATTTGCTAATATTAGCTCGGTATTATGCATTTTCTGAGGTGACTTTCAATTCTCACGGCTTGGAGAACAATGCCGAAGCTGTGAGAATTGAATGTTCCAGTCAGGGACCTTTCTAAAGTAACCCACAGGCATCATATGAAGTGGTTATATATCTATCTCACCTGACCAGCATGAAAACATTATGCAAGTCTAAATTTACAAATATTAGCTCGGTATTATGCATTTTCTGAGGTGACTTTCAATTCTCACGGCTTGGGGGAAAATTCTGAAGCTGTGAGAATTGACAGTTCCAGTCAGGGACCTATCTAAAGTGATGCACAGGCATCATATGAAGTGGTTAGTTATCTATCTCACCTGACCAGCATGAAAACATTATGCCAAGTCTAAATTTACAAATATTAGCTAAGTATTATGCATTTTCTGAGGTGACTTTCAATTCTCACG
>CM026390.1:15696522-15862801 GCA_014843695.1 Archivesica marissinica | reverse complement strand
TCCATGGTTTTACATAGACAACTAGTCAGATAACTAAAACAAACTATGACTTACCCAGTCTGCCGCGTGCATTGGTCACCGTTCCTACACCCAGTGATTTTCCAAGTGGTGTGACAACGAGCATACTGCGTGAGTCCATATATATAGGGTTTATGACGAGTTTACACACAACCCTGGCCTGTACACTTCGATGTAACTTGAATTAATCGTGCGCTGCCTGCACGCTAATATAATCTTACCCTGCTCAGCCTACCGATACCTTGCAATAAGCATAACGGTACACGGTACCCTTTAAACCTATACGTTATCTTAAAGTATTTAACTCGTCTATTAAAGCTCAGCGTTTAACCCCTGTTAACTCATAAAATAATACTAACTTACGCGGTCTTATCATAAGACCCCCCTTGAGACACTGACCTTAATGAACAACTCACTTAAGGCCTAAATCAGCGTACTGTCATTTTGTTACATACGCCCCTACCCAAGATAAAAGTGGAACACTTTTATTAAAAGCATACAAAATGAACTACTACTCCGTGAATCCCTGACTACTATGTACAGTTTAAATTTACCACGGCCACTATTTACAGACTCCCTTCTGTCACCTACAATCTACTTAAGTAGTCTGCCCCGATATTCTCTTTACCAGGTATTGCTTGGATCCTGAATCTATAGGGTTGCAACTCTAATGCCCATCTCATGACTCTTGAATTGTATCTCTGACTCTCTGACAATGATTCACAGATATTTACATCTTTGAATGATTCATTTCCTAAACCTATAGGACACTCCAAAGGAACTTCTAACACTACCTCACTCCTTTCATGTACGTCCTCTTCTAGTAAACTAGTTGCACAGACTACTGCCAACGCTCCTACCTCACTGTCCTGTTCTACTACTCTGTCGAAATACTGCTTCAACATGTTTGCATGGAAGGTTTTGACCTTACCATTAACATCCACATAATAATCTACGTCACCTTTCACCTCGGTCACTACAAATGGACCTTTCCACTGTAACAACAACTTGTTGTTATCGACCGGCAACAAGATTAACACCTTACTTCCTACTTCGAATTTAAGTGCTCTAGCCTTCCTGTTATAATACTTCTTCTGTCTAAGATGAGCCTTACTCAGCTCTTCCTGGGCCAACTTACAAGTATTCTCCAATCTCTCTCTCAGTTCCATCACATACTGATAAGTACTTTTAACTTCTTCATCTCTCACTTCCCCAGACCATAATTCTTTCAAAATACATAACGGACCTCTAATACCTCTGCCGTACAACAACTCAAAGGGAGAAAACCCCATACTCTCTTGTGGTACTTCCCGGTAGGAAAACAGTACAGCATTTATGTACTTATCCCAGTCCTTCGGTCTTTCACTGCACATTCTTTTAAGCATACGCTTTAACGTACCGTTGAATTTCTCCACTAAACCATTACATATCGGATGGTATAAACTAGTAGTAATCTGCTTTAATGACAATAACCGGCTAACTTCACCCATCAATGCCGAAGTAAATTGAACCCCGCAATCCGTTAACATTTCTTCGGGAACTCCTACTCTACTGAACATATCAACCAACGCTTCTGCCACTCTCTCGGTCTCTATACTAGGTAATGCCACTGCCTCCGGATATCTAGTAGCATAATCTACCATGACTAACATGTACCGGTTTTTCCTGTCGGTCATTGGCTCTATCGGACCTACAATATCTACGGCCACTCTTTTAAAAGGGGTTTCGATCAAAGGCATATCTCCTAGTGGTACTCTGGTAACCTTGCCCTTAGATATGGTTCTTTGGCAAATGTCACATGAGTGACAAAATCTCGAGACGTGTGCCATTACCCCGGGCCAATAAAACTTAGCGACTACTCTATCTGTGGTTTTCTTAATACCCATATGTCCTGCCATCAATGCCTCATGCGCTACTCTTAACACTGAGTCTCTACACTGCACTGGCACTACTAACTGGTACACTTTCTTCCCGTCTTGATCTTCAAACTCTCTATACAATAGCTTGTTTTTATACACAAACCCTACTCTACCTCCTCCTTTACACTTTCTCGTCTCTCTACTCTCAGCTCTCTCTTTCGCATTTCCTAGCGTCTTATCCTGATCCTGTAACACTAAGAAACGGTCTCTAGAGATATCCACTATCTTATCTGGAACTATGAGACTCCTATACGGCTTTGCCGAAGTCTTCCTCAGACCTCTAGTTTCTACTGCCTGCACTTCAATCCCCATCACATACCCATTATATGTATGATCATATATCCCTAGACCCATTATATGTATGATCATATATCCCTAGACCCATTATATGTATGATCATATATCCCTAGACCCATTATATGTATGATCATATATCCCCATCACATACCCATTATATGTATGATCATATATCCCTGTCACAGACACATTATATGTATGATCATATATCCCCGTCACATACCCATTACATGTATGATCATATATCCCCATCACATACCCATTATATGTATGATCATATATCCCCGTCACAGACCCATTATATGTATGATCATATATCCCCGTCACAGACCCATTATATGTGTGATCATATATCCCCGTCACAGACCCATTATATGTATGATCATATATCCCCATCACATACACATTATATGTATGATCATATATCCCCATCACAGACCCATTATATGTGTGACCATATAACTCCGTCACAGACACATTATATGTATGCTCATATATCCCCGTCACATACACATTATATGTATGATCATATATCCCCAGTCACATACCCATTACATGTATGATCATATATCCCCGTCACATACCCATTATATGTATGATCATATATCCCCGTCACAGACCCATTATATGTGTGATCATATATCCCCATCACAGACCCATTATATGTGTGATCATATATCCCCGTCACAGACCCATTATATGTATGATCATATATCCCCATCACATACCCATTATATGTATGATCATATATCCCCGTCACAGACCCATTATATGTGTGATCATATATCCCCATCACAACCATTATATGTATGATCATATATCCCCATCACAGACCCATTATATGTATGATCATATATCCCCATCACATACACATTATATGTATGATCATATATCCCCGTCACAGACCCATTATATGTGTGATCATATATCCCCATCACAGACCCATTATATGTGTGATCATATATCCCCGTCACAGACCCATTATATGTATGATCATATATCCCCATCACATACACATTATATGTATGATCATATATCCCCGTCACAGACCCATTATATGTGTGATCATATATCCCCATCACAGACCCATTATATGTGTGATCATATATCCCCGTCACAGACCCATTATATGTATGATCATATATCCCCATCACATACACATTATATGTATGATCATATATCCCCGTCACAGACCCATTATATGTGTGATCATATATCCCCATCACAGACCCATTATATGTGTGATCATATATCCCCGTCACAGACCCATTATATGTATGATCATATATCCCAGTCACAGACCCATTATATGTATGATCATATATCCCCGTCACATACCCATTACATGTATGATCATATATCCCCGTCAAAGACCCATTATATGTGTGATCATATATCCCCGTCACAGACCCATTATATGTATGATCATATATACCCGTCATAGACCCATTATATGTATGAACATATATCCCCATCACATACCCATTATATGTATGATCATATATCCCCGTCACATAACCATTATATGTGTGATCATATATCCCCGTCACATAACCATTATATGTGTGATCATATATCCCCGTCACAGACACATTATATGTATGATCATATATCCCCATCACATACCCATTATATGTATGAACATATATCCCCGTCACATACCCATTATATGTATGATCATATATCCCAGTCACATACCCATTATATGTATGATCATATATCCCCGTCACATAACCATTATATGTATGATCATATATCCCAGTCACATACCCATTATATGTATGATCATATATCCCCGTCACATAACCATTATATGTATGAACATATATCCCCGTCATAGACAAATTATATGTATGAACATATATCCCAGTCACATACCCATTATATGTATGATCATATATCCCTAGACCCATTATATGTATGATCATATATCCCCGTCACATACCCATTACATGTGTGATCATATATCCCCGTCACATACCCATTATATGTATGATCATATATCCCAGTCACATACCCATTATATGTATGATCATATATCCCCGTCACATACCATTATATGTATGATCATATATCCCCGTCATAGACCCATTATATGTATGATCATATATCCCCGTCACATACCATTATATGTATGATCATATATCCCCGTCACATACCCATTATATGTATGATCATATATCCCCGTCACATACCCATTACATGTGTGATCATATATCCCCGTCACATACCCATTACATGTATGATCATATATCCCCGTCACATACCCATTATATGTATGATCATATATCCCCGTCATAGACCCATTATATGTATGAACATATATCCCTGTCACATACCCATTATATGTATGATCATATATCCCCGTCACATACCCATTATATGTATGATCATATATCCACGTCACATACCCATTATATGTATGATCATATATCCCTGTCACATACCCATTATATGTATGATCATATATCCCTGTCACATACCCATTACATGTATGATCATATATCCCAGTAACAGACCCATTATATGTATGATCATATATCCCCGTCACATACCCATTATATGTATTATCATATATCCCCGTCACATACCCATTATATGTATGATCATATATCCCCGTCACATACACATTATATGTATGATCATATATCCCCGTCACATACACATTATATGTATGATCATATATCCCCGTCACATACACATTATATGTATGATCATATATCCCCGTCACATACACATTATATGTATGATCATATATCCCCGTCACATACCCATTATATGTATGATCATATATCCCCGTCACAGACACATTATATGTATGATCATATATCCCTAGACCCATTATATGTATGATCATATATCCCCATCACATACCCATTATATGTATGATCATATATCCCTAGACCCATTATATGTATGATCATATATCCCCGTCACAGACCCATTATATGTATGATCATATATCCCCGTCACATACCCATTATATGTATGATCATATATCCTCGTCACAGACCCATTATATGTATGATCATATATCCCCGTCACAGACCCATTATATGTATGATCATATATCCCCGTCACAGACCCATTATATGTATGATCATATATCCCTAGACCCATTATATGTATGATCATATATCCCCGTCACATACACATTATATGTATGATCATATATCCCCGTCACATACACATTATATGTATGATCATATATCCCCGTCACATACACATTATATGTATGATCATATATCCCCGTTACAGAAACATTATATGCATGATCATATATCCCCGTCACAGACACATTATATGTATGATCATATATCCCCATCACAGACACATTATATGTATGATCATATATCCCTGTCACATACCCATTACATGTATGATCATATATCCCCGTCACATACACATTATATGTATGATCATATATCCCCGTCACATACCCATTATATGTATGATCATATATCCCTGTCACAGACACATTATATGTATGATCATATATCCCTAGACCCATTATATGTATGATCATATATCCCCATCACATACCCATTATATGTATGTTCATATATCCCTAGACCCATTATATGTGTGATCATATATCCCCGTCACAGACCCATTATATGTATGATCATATATCCTCGTCACATACCCATTATATGTATGATCATATATCCCCGTCACATACCCATTACATGTATGATCATATATCCCCATCACAGACCCATTATATGTATGCTCATATATCCCCGTCACAGACCCATTATATGTATGATCATATATCCCCGTCACATACACATTATATGTATGATCATATATCCCCATCACATACACATTATATGTATGATCATATATCCCCGTCACAGACCCATTACATGTATGATCATATATCCCCGTCACATACCCATTATATGTGTGATCATATAACTCCGTCACAGACCCATTATATGTATGATCATATATCCCCGTCACATACCCATTATATGTGTGATCATATAACTCCGTCACAGACACATTATATGTATGATCATATATCCCCGTCAAAGACCCATTATATGTATGATCATATATCCCCAGAATCATTATATGTGTGATCATATATCCCCGTCACAGACCCATTATATGTATGATCATATATCCCCGTCACAGACCCATTATATGTATGATCATATATCCCAGTCACAGACCCATTATATGTATGATCATATATCCCAGTCACAGACCCATTATATGTATGATCATATATCCCAGTCACAGACCCATTATATGTATGATCATATATCCCCGTCACAGACCCATTATATGTGTGATCATATATCCCATCACAGACCCATTATATGTGTGATCATATATCCCCGTCACAGACCCATTATATGTGTGATCATATATCCCCGTCACAGACCCATTATATGTGTGATCATATATCCCCATCACATACCCATTATATGTATGATCATATATCCCTGTCACATACCCATTATATGTATGATCATATATCCCCATCACAAACCCATTATATGTATGATCATATATCCCTAGACCCATTATATGTATGATCATATATCCCAGTCACAGACCCATTATATGTGTGATCATATATCCCCATCACAGACCCATTATATGTATGATCATATATCCCCGTCACAGACACATTATATGTATGATCATATATCCCCATCACATACCCATTATATGTATGATCATATATCCCTGTCACATACCCATTATATGTATGATCATATATCCCCGTCACATACCCATTACATGTATGATCATATATCCCCGTCACATACCCATTATATGTATGATCATATATCCCCGTCACATACCCATTATATGTATGATCATATATCCCCGTCACAGACCCATTATATGTATGATCATATATCCCTAGACCCATTATATGTATGATCATATATCCCCGTCACACACCCATTATATGTATGATCATATATCCCTAGACCCATTATATGTATGATCATATATCCCCGTCACAGACCCATTATATGTGTGATCATATATCTCCGTCACAGACCCATTATATGTATGATCATATATCCCCAGACCAATTACATGTATGATCATATATCCCCGTCACATACCCATTATATGTATGATCATATATCCCCGTCACAGACACATTATATGTATGATCATATATCCCCAGTCACATACCCATTACATGTATGATCATATATCCCAGTCACAGACCCATTATATGTATGATCATATATCCCCATCATAGACCTATTATATGTATGATCATATATCCCCGTCACATACCCATTATATGTATGCTCATATATCCCCGTCACAGACCCATTATATTTATGATCATATATCCCCGTCACAGACCCATTACATGTATGATCATATATCCCAGAACATTGTACTTTGGACAACTCTACAGGCTGCGGTGTAACTACCTAGGGAAGGAAATATCCATTCACAGACTTGTCAGATATACAAACTACAAAGAGCACAAGAGCTTAGGCTTTATGCTAGATATTTTGAAAATTCTGGAGAAATATGATTTACTGCCCTACGTAACATCGTTTCTAGAATCGGCACACTTTCCATCAAACTATTCATGGAAGCGTCTTCTTGGTCGCCATGTTCTGTCTCTGAACAGAATATACGTTCTGAAAAAACATGTGAACTTGTTTCCAAATAAAGGCCCGTGTGTATTATGGAGTTTGTGTAGAAATTACCCTTCTGTAAAACAATATTGTTTCAACGCTGTTAGTTTACTGTGTAAATTACTGTCGGTCCGAGCGTTGTAAAAAATGCAATTATTTACCAGAAAACATTGTTATGCATCAATTCAATTGTTTGTGTTGAAAGGAAAACATTAGCTCGCGTTTATGGACAACTGTTATTGCAAATATAAGTGTCCAAGTTTTCATAAAATGGATGCGTTCGCAACAAAATGTCTTACTTATGATAAGGTAAATGGGATGCGATATTGTTACATTTGAGTGATATATTTCTATAATTACACACGTACAAGCTAAGACGCAGGTACACGGCTCTGACATGTGACTTAAACTTAGTCGTTACATGTACCTTTCTAACAATGCAACACGTGTTAAGGACTGTACGACTGTTTTATTGATAAGCTCATGGTATAAGCTGCATGCTGCCATGTGGTGCGTGCACATGGTGCTATCCAGTCATCGCAAAATTTCAGATTTTAAATATTTTTTATTCCATACGATATAGCGCCACTTTGTACTTTAACAAGTCTAGTATCAGATATAGTTCATGTATTGCTGTTAAACACAACTGCATACATGTTAATTAAGATTGAGCACCATACATTTTAAACTTATATTCTATATAGCCACAACGTCTAATAACAGAATCACGAGTCGCGGATTACCACCATTGAATATATCATGCACAGCTGAATAATGCAAAATTTGCACACGGTCCGCATTAGTTGTCTACAATCTTCCGCCATCGCAGTTGTGTTCTCTTTTAATAGTTGCCTTTACAATATTTGCACACGGTCCGCATTAGTTTTCTAAAATCTTCCGCCATCGCAGTTGTGTTCTCTTTTAATAGTTGTCTTTACAAATACATTCATACTTAACTGCGTAGTTATCATTATGTTGGTATATAAATTGAGATATTAGACCCAGAAAGGTGTAAGTGTTTATAGATTGTTGTACTATAAAGTAATAAAGTAAATATTTTATTATTGTGTCATCTGCATTTATAGTACACATTGGACATTGGGGTAGAGGACACATTTGAACAGAAATGGGAATAATGGTTTTGTTATGTCAAAAGCCTGTGTAATGTGACACAATACAATCTTTTTCTCAACTCTTGGTGGAAATAAAAACAATTTGCACTTTCACATTTGGTCGGAATTTTTACAAGGAATTTCTGGAATTCATTTTTCTACAAAACACGAAGGTATGCATATTTTATTTACAGTTTGGAAGTAATGAATATAATATATCTACATAGCAAAAATGCAAGTTGATTGTTATCTGAACAAAATTATTTGCCTTTTTGGACATTTTACGCTCTTTACTGAATTTCAGAAATATCAAATTTTTATAGGTTGCTTACATATGCAGTGTTTTATTTGCAGATTGATTTGTGCTCTCTAAAATATATTAAATTCCAAGGACAACATATGTACCTTGTTTGTCTAAACATTAAGTGTTTACTATAACATAATTCAGGGATATGTATAAATGGAACACATTATCGGTCAGTGCTTTTGATTAAAAACCCTCAGTATGCTATAATATACATGTATTATGTGTTAAACGTATATCATTTTCAGCCATGATTAAATTAGTAGACAAAGTCAGGAATCATACCAATTATTAGTATAATGTGGTCAATCCGTCAAATGTTGGTCACTGTCACTCGTTAATTTCATTAGGTCTAGGCCAGTTTGTACAAGTCTTAGACTGATTGAAGTTCCGACATACAACACTGCACGGTAACCCTAATCTGTCTTCTGCAGTTACAACTTGAGGTTTTACAGCCCGTTTTGCAGGAACAGCGTACTCTTTCAGTATTTTCTCTGGAGCAGGTGGCATATCAGCATGTTTCCGTGCAACTCCCAACCATACTCAGTTGGATCAATAACAATAATTAACATTTGTACATATGTATGTAAACTGTGATACTTGCAGGCATTTCTTGTAGGTGGCAAAGACTTCGGGTCAATGTAGATATTGTTAGTGGCTATTTTCCGCAGAAATGAGTCTACACGCAGTTGATTTAATGTGACTTGGTCTGGATTGCCTCCATATAAACATATCATTGCAGCTTCACCCGCATTAACAATATCATCCTTGGTAATGTCTTCTAGATTATCATTAAAAACTGAAGCACACTTACGAAAAGAAGAACTTCTTTTGAAAGTCTTCAGAGCTGCTGACTTACCAATGCCACTAGGCTTGGACACTGTGTCGCAGCCCAGAAATGCATGCAGAAATAACAGTGTAGTGTTACATATTTCAGGGCCAATATGTTCTTGGACCTCTCTGACACTGCAGCATTTATTCTTTTTTCCTCCTGAAATGAGATGTACTTGTATGCTATTCACAATGTTCCTGTCATGGTAACACAACATTAATAATAAATCAGTGTCTTCACCAACGACAATTGTGTTCTGGCATAACGAAGTATCTAGAGCTGATTTCACTATTAAGTAGACAGCATCTGACTTGGCATTAATCACATTCACTCCAGCCTCCGCCAAATAATCTGACAATAGGTTTATGAACTTCTGTTTGTTCCTTTTGTTTAGAAGTACTTGCTGTTTCTTTGAACTCATTGTTATATCCAGTTTAATTTTAATTTCAGCCTCACTTTGACCGCCTGTTCGTCTCCTGTTAGTATTGTCTTTCCTTGATAGGCCATCTTCATATTCATCACAAATGACCGTGCATGACTTGTACATTTCAGTGCACAATTTAACATACGTCTGACATATTTTGGCCTCTTAGGACAGGTGGTATCTTTATTGAGGTATTCTCTTGGGCAGGTTCGACTGTATTAATCAGTGTTACCATATATGGTGCTTAGTTTTAAATATTATCACAATATTTGCATTTTTCATTTTTATGATAGAAAAATTACCTCCCTTTTAATTCGTGTACATGTTTTTTCACAGATGTTTTTACAGATCTATTCACATGTATTGTTTTATTCCTTGTACGTTTTTCCTTTTCTCGGCGTCATTTACATAGCTTATCTACTTACATAGCTTATCTAAGGACGTAGATTGAAGTAGATTATGTTTCCTGTGGTTCTTGTTGTGTCAATGAATCTGGTATTTATTATTTTTACCATTCTTACAATGTTTTAATTCTAACGGTCTTCAATTAAACGTATGCTCATCGAGATTAATTTCTTCATCTGTTCAGGTGCCCATACTTCTGCACCGTCTTTAAAGGTTAATACTAGGGATTACTGGTAGTCTGTATCTGCTAATCTGGCCTCTACAACTGTATATATTGTATTATTTTCGCAAACAATATATGATGATTAAACAACAGGCACTAAGAATAGTTTATTGCCACATATAATGTTACATAACTACTATGTATTTATGTATGCTTTATTGTGTATTTTGATTCCCAGAGTCTGAGGTGTGATGATTTTGTGGTTAGGTCGCAGAACCACGAGTTTCCACATACATATAAGCTCGATTGAGAAACTTTACTACATTACATGCAGATTAATAGCTCCCGAGACCTCATTCCTGATGGAATCCATCGCTGTAAGGGAGAGAGAAGAGATAATCTGGATTTAAGTATCTTGCCTAAGGACATCACCATTGTTGTTCTACCAGGGCTACAACTCACAGCCTCTTAATTACAAGGCGGACTGTCCGACACCTTACATTCTTATTCAAGTATAACGATTATATTCGCATATGCCAATTCACATGTTCAGAACATACTTGCCATTGTTGTTAATTTCCAGATCCCGTAGTCCACCAGTACTTTCAGCACTCTCATTTACCTTCCCGGTTGGGATTTAACCATAAACCTTCAGAGGCATTGTTCGCGGATAGCATACATATTATACGGTCAGCATGACATATGAGGACGCGGATGAACAAGATGATGAAGATGACACGATTACAGTTTATCAACTGACTTCACTGGTGCGTTGTTACGCGTATTCTAGTAAATTGATGATATATCACAAGTTCATAATACAATTTGTGTACATCATTGTTAGTTGTTATGTGTGAATACATAACTTTGTACATATATATATTAGCATATCTAGGACAACATATCAAAAATTGGTATTTAGATTCTGTAACATTTCTAGTACATAGTTTACATAAACGATCATGTCTGTCAATTCTGGCTTATCTAACAATTTCGATTTCAACATTATGAGAACATATTCTAATTTCAGATTTCATACATACGTCAATATGAGGAATAAAACAATTACAATATATACAACGAGACATACAATCATAGTCATATACAAAAAGATAAAGCAGTAAATCGTATATTGCAGAGAAAATTATAGATGCGTTGTCTAAATGTGTGGTCTTCCTCTACAAATAATAACTGGAGAGTCGCCATATGACATAAGGTATTGGTGCGACTTTAAATCCAACATGCAGTACAAACACACATACAAACTTCTTTTCAAGTACTTTCTCTTGTAAAGTTCCCATGTTGTGGGTGGCTTGGATGATACATTAGAAAAACATATTTATTTCACAGGCATCACGGCAGTAGCGATGGCAGAAAATCCAGAAGAAACAGCTTACTACCTCCGTCTTGTGTCTATGTATATAGACCTCGGAACAACGACTGTAGTAAGCGCATTTATACACCATTCACCTGATAAAGATGCTGACACATTTCTGGCGGGTAAAAGTCAAGAACTACGTAAACTGGAGAGAAATAAAATACTAAACAAACAGGATTGCGAGCTGGTATTCACACTGCCACATAATGTAAACAATTTAGACATTTCCCTTTTGATTAAACTTATGATCAACTTATTCTCTGAGGAACAACTAACACCACCCAGAAGGGGCTGGAATAACCCTCCTAGGAACGCCGACAAATCCATAGCTGCTGATCTACTACGTCTTAGAAAAATACGAAATGAGATTGTTGCTCATCGATCCGAAGCAGTGCTACCAAAATGGCGCTTTGACAACGTGTGGGAAAATGTTCAACACATTCTCCTAAGAATACAACACAGTATTTGCCCAGGCGACGAAGACAAACTGAAGAGGAGGATTGAAGATTACAAATTGCAGCCGTTGGATCCATGCGTCCAGAACAAGCACGATAACATATTAAGGAGATGGCATGACGATGTATCCGAATTACAAGTTGAGGTAACGGGTTGATGATATATATTAAATGCCACTATTGGAACATTGATATTTTCAAGCCGAGAAACAATATCGGTTTTTCCAGGTACTCCGGTTTCCTCCCACACGAATGACAACATTTACGCTTTCATCCGCGCCAACGAGAGTGATTAATATAAGTTGTTAAAACTTGCTTCGCAATCGTTGTAAAATAAATAACGTTTAAAAAAAACACCCAAAAATACAATATCCATGTCACACACATTGGCATGTAACATTTATTTTATTATACTGTACAGCGGTTTCACGAAACATTTGGAATTTCTACTCATACTAAGATATGCGAGTATAATAGATCTTTTGATTATTAGAACATAGAATAATTGTCATATAACCATATATTTGTAACATCATTACATACATTTCACCGTACCGTTTGATATACAGTTATGTTATATGTTATAGTTCGGGTTTTACGCCTGCATCAGCACCATTTTGGGATATATTGCCGGCGGACAGTTTACCTAACAACACCTTTCCTGGGCAGGCTCCAGCGGTTAACCAGTACTTGGGTGCACCAACCTCCATAAGAAACTGCCAACTGTTTCATATAAATGAGCGGGGCTCGAACCCGTGACCATCAGTGATGATAGGTTACAGTGGTATACAAGTCAGCGACCTTAACCACTCGACCACGGAGGCGGGGTTTGATATACAAAGTTATAAAAATCTTAGCAAATCATGTGTCGGTGAGCGCTTACAATTCAATCAATCCAGTATGTGTTTTACGTTTATTTAACGTCGCTACCGGCGGTTGCCCATATGAGCGACGCCTCCTGAAGAAATTAGTCATTTTAGATTTTTGCAGTGATATAGACAGAGACACATTCCAATGTCTCCTCTGGTTCGTTTACGTGCACGGTGTAAAGCACCGACACGAAACCTCGGTTTAAAGTCCCATCTTTTATTTTATTAGGGTCAGGCGGGGGATCGAACCTGATTACCAGTCCAACGTGTTAACTACTGGACTACACATCATTCCGTAATCAATACATGTGGAATTATGTACTCCTATATAATATTCCAAAATGATAGAGCAGACCAAAAATATGAAATAAGTCTTGACAGGTTTAATTATTACACGCTAGGCCATTGGACGTTTAGCATCGTAAATGAAACTGGCTTAAAATAAAACATGTTTTTATATACACACAGTGTTCTTAACATATTATGATGTAAATAATACTGAGTACGTAATGCAGCTTAAATTATGTCCATAGAGTGGTGGAACCTATGCTCGGCGTATTCCTATGCTCGGCGTATTTGTCCATTTACATCGGTATTTAAAATATTTATATAGTTATAGGCTAATTTCGCTGGCAGAGCTGAAGCATGGTTCAATAACATTCCGTTGCGTGTATCGGTAGGCTGATGCAACTGTCAGGTGACTTGTCCAACATACGAATATAAACACACAAATTATTGGGAGAATATTTCCACCGAAACTGATACGGTGTATGAGCAATTCAGGTAGCTAATACTGGCCATTATATGTGGGATTTACACCGAGCATAGGTTCGAACACTAACATTGAATACATTCGAACACTAACATTGAATCGATAAACAGTTGTTTAGTTGTCTACACATTTTCAAAAGTGAAAGTAGTATTTCATATAACGGTCATCCATGTTCCTGAATGAACGTGTGTTTGTCATTGGAATCAATACTTAACACGTGATACTGTCGTTTATAGAACATTTATCTAGGATTAGCCTACAAATAAATATTCATAGGCACACATGTGAAATATAACGGCAAATCTCTAACATAAATCGTGTTATTAAAGAAACGCGCGTTGTATTACGCATGTATGTCGACCCTATTTACATTATTTTGTTATGTCAACAAATCGCTTATACGACGTTTGTTTACTAGTTGAACTACTCAGATTATGTGGCAAATATTTGGAAACAAATGATACCATATAATAGGAAATTACATTCTGTATAAAATTGCGTTTTCACCGATGTAGTGTCGCTTTAACACTATTATTAACAATTGATTGTTTTTATTAGTTATTATAATTCATTTTGTTATCAGTTATGTTGGTAAGAATTGATTTTGTTATCAGTCATGTTAAATAATTGGATTTGTTATTAGCCATGTTGTTAAACAATTGGATTTGTTATTATCCATGTTGTTAAACAATTGATTTTGTTATTATCCATGTTGTTAAACAATTGATTTTGTTATTATCCATGTTGTTAAACAATTGATTTTGTTATTATCCATGTTGTTAAACAATTGGTTTTGTTATCAGCCATGTTGTTAAACAATTGGATTTGTTATTATCCATGTTGTTAAACAATTGGATTTGTTATTATCCATGTTGTTAAACAATTGATTTTGTTATTATCCATGTTGTTAAACAATTGATTTTGTTATTATCCATGTTGTTAAACAATTGATTTTGTTATTATCCATGTTGTTAAACAATTGATTTTGTTATTATCCATGTTGTTAAACAATTGATTTTGTTATTATCCATGTTGTTAAACAATTGGTTTTGTTATCAGCTATGTTGTTAAACAATTGGATTTGTTATTAACCATGTTGTTAAACAATTGATTTTGTTATTATCCATGTTGTTAAACAATTGATTTTGTTATTATCCATGTTGTTAAACAATTGGTTTTGTTATCAGCCATGTTGTTAAACAATTGGATTTGTTATTAACCATGTTGTTAAACAATTGGATTTGTTATTAATCGTGTTGGTAACAATTGATTTTGTTATCAGCCATGATGTTAAACAATTGGATTTGTTATTAGCCACGATGTTAAACAATTGGATTTGTTATCAGCCATGTTGTTAAACAATTGGATTTGTTATTAGCCATGTTGTTAAACAATTGGATTTGTTATTAATCGTGTTGGTAACAATTGATTTTGTTATCAGCCATGATGTTAAACAATTGGATTTGTTATTAGCCACGATGTTAAACAATTGGATTTGTTATCAGCCATGTTGTTAAACAATTGGATTTGTTATTAGCCATGTTGTTAAACAATTGGATTTGTTATTAATCGTGTTGGTAACAATTGATTTTGTTATCAGCCATGATGTTAAACAATTGGATTTGTTATTAGCCACGATGTTAAACAATTGGATTTGTTATCAGCCATGTTGTTAAACAATTGATGTTGTTATTATCCATGTTGTTAAACAATTGGATTTGTTATCAGCCATGATGTTAAACAATTGGATTTGTTATCAGCCATGTTGTTAAACAATTGGATTTGTTATTAGCCATGTTGTTAAACAATTGGATTTGTTATCAGCCACGATGTTAAACAAATGGATTTGTTATTAGCCATGTTGTTAAACAATTGGATTTGTTATTAGCCATGTTGTTAAACAATTGGATTTGTTATTAATCGTGTTGGTAACAATTGATTTTGTTATCAGCTATGTTGTTAAACAATTGATTTTGTTATTAGCCATGTTGTTAAACAATTGGTTTTGTTATTATCCATGATGTTAAACAATTGATTTTGTTATTATCCATGTTGTTAAACAATTGGATTTGTTATCAGCCATGTTGTTAAACAATTGGATTTGTTATTAGCCATGTTGTTAAACAATTGGATTTGTTATTAATCGTGTTGGTAACAATTGATTTTGTTATCAGCCATGTTGTTAAACAATTGGATTTGTTATTAGCCATGTTGTTAAACAATTGATTTTGTTATTAATCGTGTTGGTAACAATTGATTTTGTTATCAGCCATGTTGTTAAACAATTGGAATTGTTATTAGCCATGTTGTTAAACAATTGATTTTGTTATTAATCGTGTTGGTAACAATTGATTTTGTTATCAGCCATGTTGTTAAACAATTGGATTTGTTATTAGCCATGTTGTTAAACAATTGATTTTGTTATTAATTGTGTTGGTAACAATTGATTTTGTTATCAGCCATGATGTTAAACAATTGATTTTGTTATTAGCCATGTTGTTAAACAATTGGATTTGTAATCAGCCATGTTGTTAAACAATTGATTTTGTTATTAGCCATGTTGTTAAACAATTGGTTTTGTTATTAGCCATGTTGTTAAATAAATGGATTTGTGTTAGTAATGATTTTGCTATTAGCCACGATGTTAACAATTGAGTTTTTATTAGTTATTGCTATAACCATGTTAGTAACAATTGATTTTGTTATTAACCATATTGTTAACAATTGATTTTTGATCAGCCATGCTGTTGCAGGTTCGAATCTCACCGGGGGCGTCGAATTATTTCATGTGAGCAAGCTATCCAACTGGTTTGCGGAATGTCGATGCCCGTCGGTGCCAGAAATACTGCTCGAAGGGGCATCCGGGGATCTTTCTCCACGAATAATAGCAGGATCGTCGCTCTATGACCCACGCAGTTGGTGCGACTTTAAACCACAGAAACAAATAAACAAGTCTTGGCTATTTAAATCGCTATTCTAAACAAACCATTAAATAGAATACAATCGGATTAATTGAGCCACGACGTCCAGTTTATCATGTTATATTTATAAAAAAAAACAGGCTCAAATTGAGAACACTTAGTCAATTGTATTGATATAGTCATGGGTAAAAAGTACGAATAGAAATTTGATAAGGGCTATAATAGCGAATTATGTTTATACTAGAAATGGAATCGAATTACACTTAGCATACATGCAATATGTATCCAAACATATTATGGAATACAGAATATATAATTTAAAGTCGACTAGCGGCGAACGTTGGTATATGTTTGACATATTTGCTGTTGTAGACTAGAAGCCTACCATTATGCATAACATGTCAATGCTGAATTCGCAATGTGCATGCACAACCGTGGTTCTAGATTGGTTGACAATTATGCACTGCTGTATTGAAAAATAGCTAGTTCTTAAAGCTGGTGTTGCATGCCTGATGACCTATCTGCATGGATTCAGTGTACTTGAACATAATTGTTTATTTAATGCAGGTATGGATGTATATCTCAAACACAAATCAGACCGATACGAACGATACATTATGCTACTAGTTAAAGGTGGACGCTTAGTACTATCGCACTTTCTAGAACACGAATTAAAGAGACAGAAGAAAGATCTAAGAAAGGTTATTCAAGATAAAGAAAGTTTCTTCAAGAACAACATCACTAACAGTGGTCACGTAGATACTCTATATCCACATGAATCTAATTCTGCACAACAATTTGACACTTCAACTTGGGACGCCATGCTCTTAGCGGTTGTCCTTCTGCAAGTCATTGACTGTAATAGTGAAAATGAAATAAAACAACTTGCAATAGAAAGCATTAGTAATGCAGAAAAGAACTACGCGGACGCAGTAATTTTGTCACTGAACAGTGATACTTTCTCAGATTATGCATTTGAGCTAAAGTATAGCATTAAATTCTGTCGAGTTTTCTGGAAAATGACAAGAAATCAGAAATTGAAAAGATTTTGGAAGAATGTAAGAGCAAATCACAGAACAGTCAAACACTACAGGCATGCTTCGAAGAGCTCAGGTCTCGAGGGATACAACTAAAGAGTATAGCGGATACATTTGCTGGTATGTTTGTAATTTGCTCGTATAAAGATAATGAACTGAATACATCTATATATCAAATTTATTAGGTTCATTATTTACAAATATTTACAAGATAATACATACATGTATTAATACAACACGCATACATTCAAATGCAATGTATATGTATGATACTACATGTATATATGTTACAAACTATTTTCAATTTTCCTGGTTCGATCCCCCGTCTGACCCTAATAAAATTAACAATATTTCAGATGGGACGTTAAACCGAGGTCTCGTGTCGGTGCTTTACCAGAGGATACTCTGGAATGGGTCTCTCTCTGTATCATGCACTATCCTCCAAAAATCTAAAATGACTAATCTCTTATCTTAAACATTATGACAATACATTTATGTACATTTAATGTAAAAGGAATGGCATCCAGAGAAAAACGTATCAAAGTTTTTGAATACCTGAAAGATAAACGGTGCACAATATGTCTTCTGCAAGAGTTGCACTGTAAAGAGAATACTGATATCGAAACTTGGAAAAGAGAGTGGCACAATGATATATATATAAGTGGAGATAGTAGTAATAGCAAAGGTATTGGTATTTTTATCAACTGTGATAGGTCATATAAAATCACAGATTATAAAGAAATAGTTAAAGGCCGTTTTCAGCTATTAAAATTAGAAATATCGGATAATTCTTACGTTTTGCTAAATTGTTATGTTTATGGACCAAATAATGAAGATAAAGAATTCTTTGATATATTAGGAAAAGTAATAACATATAATAACAGTGGAACACTAATAATTGGCGGAGACTTTAATGTGCTAAATGTTGACTTAGATAAACTATATGGAAGACTAGATACAAATAAACAAAACTCACAGCAGTTAAATATAATAATTGAAAACAATGACCTTCAAGATAATTGGCGAACAACAAACCCTTTAACTAAGAAATATAGTTGGCATTCAAATACTAAACCGCTTTCTGTATTTTCATTTAATTCATCACTAACGTCAACCACTCCCACGAAGACAAGTGTCCTGGGACGCCAGTTTGATTTACTGACCTGCCATCAACGTTTTCGTTATTTCCAGTGTTATCAGTCATGATTTTAATAACTTCACATAAGTTTCATGAGCTATTTTCTCACAATTGTCACTTGTTTTAAATCGATATTTTTCAATAATATAGCAGATTGTAAATAACACTAGCCTTAGCTATAATTGTGATTAGTTTAAACATATTTATATTCTGTCAATACATGATTATTTACAACAACTGATATAAGGAATTGGACAGAAAGCTGTATAGCTTATGATTGTCCTCTCCTTTAAATATTTGTGATTAAGCATGTATAATAGTTTATTTACAACGATTGCGAAACAAACTTTAACAACTTAAATAAATCACTCTCGTTGGCGCGAATGCCTATACCAACATTTAATCGCTAATAGCATTATTGAGTCATGTTAGAATGGACTATTTCGTGGATAGTCGCAATATGAAAAAACAAATAAACAAATACTGATTACGCTCACTTTAAAGTTACGTTCAATACGTTCAATATTATATTGTGCTACCGTTAAACTTGCATTTTGTAGAACAACAAAATAAAACAACCCAATTATATATTGGTAAGTATATTGTTGTCGAATAAATTAATTCTCTGTTGTCCAATTCAACGATTTCTTTGATGTTGAAACATATTTCTTATATTTCAGAGACATTAAAAAAAACTAAAGACCATCTGCAACAAATGATAACTCATGGAATATATTTCAAGAACGAACATGGTAACTCTATTATTTTTCGGTATTTCTATTCTAAATAATCAAGTAAAAATATTAAGTAAAATTTGTTTTAATGTCCAAATCACCTTGTTGGTTTCCCAACAAGCTTGGCATAAAACGGCAGAATACTATCTATTTGCAAATAGTTACTATAATCCTGTTCGGTTGGATGGTGCTCTTTATCGGAGTTTTATCAATTTGAATAGTTTCAAACACAGCGATTTTCCGCGCTATATCTCACCAATATGTTGTGCATTTTGTAATCCAGTTCATGTTAAATTAGTTTTGTTGCGGTTGGGTAACTCATAGCTGATTTATGGCTCTTTGAACATTCTTACAGCAGACACCTTGCCTGCCATTTATCTCCAAAAAACCCCCATGTTGGTTTGCCACTATTCATAACAGGAAACATCAGTAAGATGTGTACTCGTTTTTGTTATTATCTATTCTGGTTGGCGGATTACGGTATGAAACCAAGGGTAATCTGTATTTATTTTCTTAATTGGACGTGACTCCATATGAAATTATGCTTGTCGTATTTGTTGTTCAGTACTGCAATTTCCTTTTCTAATCTAATACTTATTTCCAAATATCGTTTGAAATGTTCGATGCACGGGTTTGTTTGTTTATATTTCATATTTAATAATTATTAAGAGATTTACGAGAGAGATGTTTTGTGGATTTATGGTCGTTTGAGCTTGTTGCCAATGCAGATCATGTAGTCCCTTCATCTTCATAATTCCTTGTTGATTGCTCACATTTCTTCACATGAAGCATTAATATGATGTATCGTTGTGTGTATCATTTTCCGGTTTGACTATTATTATTGTATTTACTGTCCGTTCAACATCTTGACACAACAAATCGTGTCCGCGATACGTCACTGGAATCCAGTTTGGATGAGTTTAGCTGATTGATTGCCCTTTGAACAGGATGGCAAATCAAAAGTGTTACCATATTTCGTATCCAGACCACTACTAGTTCACCAGCTCATGAACACAGTAAATAATCATTATCACTCGTTGTTACGCGATGCGTGATACTGTTAATTCTGCAAAATATAATTCGCTTCGCCCATACACTGAAACAAACAAATATCCGCTTTATTGTTGGTGAATTGCCGTTAGCGGGTAGGTCAAATAAATACTAGACAAATCTTACTAATACACAATAGTATTGTTTTTTTCAGTACTAGAGCTGAAAATGATAACACTTGGAAATGATGAAGAGAAAACTGAATTGGCAGAAACAATTCTGACTCAAGTTTGTTCTGAAGCCATCAACGGATCTGACACCACTACTGATTTTCAAGAAGTAAGAAGAGAATTGGACAACATCCTTGAAGAAATTAGAAAGCAGAGACACGTTAAAAATGTCAGCATCACGCAGATGTGTATTCGTTTGCAAATAGCCTGCTCTTCGCCCGCTGATTTGTTGGATCTGATCAACTATTTTGAGAGTTGTGGCTTTAAAGGAATGCTTGGCAATATATCGAAGGAAATGGGTTACAATATCGATACCGTATTTTCTATGCATGCAAACCTAACATTGGAATCACTTCATGAACTACTCAGCGACAGTCGTAAGTTTGTTTCAATTCCAATTGAGGTAGAAGTTAGCTGGACAATTTACCATCATGATGATTCTTACACTTGTAACTCATAAGGTTATCTTTATGACACAAATACTACCCTTTTACTCCTTTAAAACCCCAAATATGATACAAAAGGAAATCAAAATACAATTCTACAATGCATTTGATATTATTTGGGCCGTTACATTGAAAAATAGCGAACACTAATCTAAGGTAGTATTTGGAAATAACCATTTTGGTACATTGATTACACAACTTGTGGGCTTGTAATATATGGGCTACTATAGTACTACAATAGTTGTTCAGACACGGTATTACGATGATAAACCGTAATACGATGATAAACGTAGGTTCATTTAAATCCAGGTGGTAAGGTTGACTGACAAAACTATCATACGTAAGGAGTCAAATACCCTAATGCTCTGTTTGATATTATAATTGTGGCAAGACCTCCATTCAAAGCCGTACATACTGTGCCACAATTGATTGGTAATATTGAACACCTACGTATCTAGGTGACATTATCTCAGGTTGTTATTTGCAAATTGATAAATAAAAAGAGCTATTGCTGTTGTACACTGTCAATTCAAAACAGAATGGGCTAGAAAACCATTTAGATATTAGAATAGACGTTTAGAAAACACGATAAACAACACAAGAACCGACACGTTCTTTCTTTTGTCAATGTAGGAAGTACAATATGCTATATCCTCTTTGATAGCCGCTGAATGTCCACAGCAAGATCAACTCGGTATCACCCTCCCAATTACAGTCTCCTCGCCAGCTGGTATGATGGAGTTACGCTCATTCTTCAAGAGTGGTACAATAACAAACAGCGCACATGCCATTGCAGCATCTCTGTCGAAACACTTAGGGGACACCATAAGTCTGAACATTCAGGCAGATATGACGGATTTACAAAGTGTATTTGACAATACTGGTAAGAATCCCTAATAACGTTAAGTCTGACTGAACACTGGAAGTTGCAGTTGCTTTGAAATAATGTGTCATAATTTGTCACAAAATACTTATGTCAATTTGGGAAAATAGATTACAATGTATGTATACAATCCCATAGTTTGCAAAGCAGAAATGTATTTTAGGGAAGTTCCTGCACTTGCATCTTCAATTTCTATTAACTAGAGTGATATATTTATTATATTATGTATTATGTCAATTATAATTTTATTCTAGGAAACTGCAAACATTAACTGGCATGCTCGGAAAGATACACATGTGATTACAATGCTATGAGGGTCTGATTGACATGTACCTTTATTATACAATCACTGTTGAATACGAAAAGTGTAATATCATAATCGCATACATGTGTGCATACGATCATGTACATGCACCTGTATATTGATATGGCTTATTGATACATTAGTCAATGTATGATTTTATTTGTTTTATCCTAGCGTTCACTGTATATATGGATTACAGGACTAATTCATTTCACATGCATTTCTGCAACACGAGTGCATGATATAATTATGCGTGTTGCATTTCAAATGAATAATTATATTACGGTAGAGGTTGTATTAACAGACAATCACAAAATATCTACTTCATTAGATTGACTATCTCTCTCTGGCCCTAACATAGATTATGTGCTCGACGTGGTGATTTGTTTTCATCGTTGTGTGCAGCTGTTATATTTGCATTTATAAGGAAAGATCGCAATATAAATACTAGTAATATCTATATAGTCAGCTAAGCAGTTGCATATCATATTACTTTCATAAAAGACACTGACCAGTCCAGCTCCGACAGCTTTGAGGACAATGAAGAATATACAGATCATCGTCTACAACATAACAGTCAACAGACCGAAGATGACGCCCACATGGAATACGTAGATCGAGACGATATACAGACCGAAGATGACGCCCACATATAATACGTAGATCGAGGCGATATACAGACCGAAGATGACGCCCACATAGATCGAGACGATATACAGACCGAAGATGACGCCCACATAGAATACGTAGATCGAGACGACATACAGACCGAAGATGACGCCCACATAGATCGAGACGATATACAGACCGAAGCTGACGCACACATAGAATACGTTGATCGAGCCGACATACATATCGTAGATGACGCCCACATAGATCGAGACGATATACAGATCGTAGATGACGCCCACATAGATCGAGCCGACATACAGATCGTAGATGACGCCCACATAGATCGAGACGATATACAGACCGAAGCTGACGCCCACATAGAATACGTAGATCGAGCCGACATACAGATCGTAGATGACGCCCACATAGATCGAGACGATATACAGACCGAAGATGACGCCCACATAGAATACGTAGATCGAGGCGATATACAGACCGAAGATGATGACGGCAGAGAATACGTAGAGCGAGACGATATACAGACCGAAGATGATGACGGCATAGCATACGTAGATCGAGCCGACATACAGACCGAGGATGACGCCCACATAGAATACGTAGATCGAGACGATATACAGACCGAAGATGACGCCCACATAGATCGAGACGATATACAGACCGTAGATGACGCCCACATAGAATACGTAGATCGAGACGATATACAGACCGTAGATGACGCCCACATAGAATACGTAGATCGAGACGATATACAGACAGAAGATGATGACGGCATAGAATACGTACGGGTATAAGTTTATAAAGTGTTTACAATGCAGCGGTCTTTATTTGTTAAATGGAAGAATAAAGGTAGACTTTCAGGGACATGCTACATGTAAAGTGCTAGCACGGTTGATTATATCATGTGCACTTCATCTTTGTTTGAATATGTATATGGATTGAACGTTTTAGAAGGTTGTAGTTTATTCTCTGACGCGCATAATCCATTACAGTTCAAAGTTGATTTTCAGGCATGTTGCACAGTCATATAACAATAACCAAAATAATTCAAAGGAGGTTAAATTATGGATATATATAAACGAAACATATTTTTAGAGAAATTAGACACTAATGAATTGCTAGATTACTGAACACCGTTTGGTATCTCAAAAGAACTTTAACCAAGCAAATGCTGATACAATTGTTAATTTTGTGTATGTGTTTATGGGTTCGAATCGCACCGATAGCTTAGGTCAGATGGCGATTCTGTATCTATTATTGGTGGAGGAAGATCCCGGTTACCCTTCGAGCAGTATTTCACACACGAGTGGACACCTGGGTAGAACCTAAGACATTCTGCAAACCAGCTGAAAATTTCTCAGTGGGACTCGAACCTACAACGACCTTACTCACTCGGCCATGGTACCCCTCTCCTCTCTATGGGCAAGTATTTCATGTATGATACCATTCCAATTCTGGAGATAACCTATTCCTGACCTATAAATGATAGATACATATATGTACACATATATTACGTGTATATCCTTTGTATTACAGGACTTCGATGAGTACCCAGCAAGCATTAGAGAGTCTGAAGAACGGCATGCACACATACAGGACATGCCAGAAGATTGGATAGGTAAAACACTTTAACAACTAGTCGGTACTCATGTGCGTGTATCTATTATTATTATTGATTGGACGAGTACGTATTTCACAGAAAGGTGGCATATCAAAACCTAACATGAAAATACGTGCTCGCAGTCAGTCGAACATAATATATCCAGTCGTGTCTGATGAGAGCACATTTCATTGATAACCATTGTAACGAGTGAAATTAGAAAGCTATATCAATTGTAACGACAGACTGGGTAAATTGTGGCAATTTTACGTTCGGTAGAAAAGGGGAAACGATGACAATTGTATCGGGGAAACGGTAAAGAAAGGTGTGGCCGTTGTAACAACAGAAATGACACAACTGAGACACTTGTAAGGACAGCAATGAGGAAATATGTTGCATTTGTAACGAGGGAAACATATGTTGCAATTGTAACAACAGAAATGGAACAACTGTGGCAATAAGACACACATGGGAAAGCACTGTCAATTGTAACGAGAACGAGAGAAATGGTGTCATATAGAATATTGACCCGCCAAAATAATGACCCGTGGGTCATTATTCTATAGGAAAAAGTGACCCGATGGTCCATATTCTATTATAGAATATTGACCCCCCTTATAGAACCCCCCTTTCCCCAAAGCCTACACAAACAATGTTATCAATATATTGTATTAATAATTGCATAACCTATAAAATTAACAATTATTAATAACATTATATTGAATTAATGTATGAAAAAAGACATACACCCAACTTAATTGGTATTTGAAACCATGCAGCTGAAAATAAATACCATAAAATAGCACAGTACTAACCATTATTGTCTTATTTATGCAATTCTTCTCTTAAACTTGCCAGAAAATGTGTGTGTACAACTGACGTAGCTATCTAATTTTGTTAATAAAGCAATACAACCTTATTGGCACTGCAATCAACTGTGACACGTCCTGTGTTCCCAATAATCTGTCTACATGTTATATATAATTCATAATAGGTAATATTTTATTATTGTTATGAGTAAAAACAGACAACATTATTGGTCATTATTCTGTGGCATGGAAAAGTGACCCCCCTCACTCATACTGTGTAAACATAGGGGTGTCATTATTCTATGGTATGGAAAAGTGACCCCCTCACTCATATATTTAACATACAGGGGGGTCATTATTATATGTAAAGGTGACCCGCCATATCTCATATAGTTAACATTATTCTATGGTCAGGAATGGTGACCCCCTCACTCATATAATTTACATATAGGCGGTCATTATTCTACGGGATGGAAAAGTGACCCCCCTCACTCGTATAGTGTAAATATAAGGGGGTCATTATTCTACGGCATGTAAAGGTGACCAGACAACATCTCATATAGTTTACATACAGGGAGGGGATTATTATATGGCATGGAAAAGTGACCCCCGTTGACTCGTACTGTGTACACTCATATAGTTTACATACAGGGCGGTCATTATTATGGCAGCTAAAAGTGATATCCCTCACTCATACTGTGTAAACATAGGGGGGGCATTATTCTACGGCATGTAAATGTGACCATCCAAATCGCATATTGTTTACATACAGGGAGGGGGTCATTATTCTATGGCATGAAAAACTGACCTCCTCCTCAGTCATATAGTTTACATACAGGGGTCATTCTATCGTATGGAAAAGTGACCCACCGTTACTCGTACTGTATAAACATAGGGGGTCATTATTTTATGGCATGAAAAAGTAACCTCCTCCTCATTCATATAGTTTACATCAGGGGGTCATTATTCTATCGTATGGAAAAGTGACCCGCCGTCACTCGTACTGTGTAAACATAGGGGTTATTATTTTATGGCATGGAAAAGTGACCCGCCGTCACTCGTACTGTGTAAACATAGGAGGACATTATTCGATGGCATGGAAGTATGGCCTGCCTTCACTCGGATAATCTACATATAGGGGATCATTATTCTATGGCATGGAAAAGTGACCTACCCTCAATCAAATAATCTACATTAAGAGGGTCACATTCTACATGTATGCATGCATCAGTTTCTTGCACTGAATACATAGAGAGGCACACATTATAAAATATAACATTGTCGGTCCTTGCTCATACACTATTAAAATATTACTTATTATGAATGATATAAAACATGTAACCAGTGTATTGGGAACACAGAACGCAGTCCATTTTAAAAAGGGAATGTCCATTCATTCCCAATTAAAATGCCAATATTGGGCATTTGAGCATCTAAAATGCCCTGTTATTTTTCATATATTTTCTTAAAAAACAAAAAAAACACAAAAAAACAGGTGAAAGTGAGAAAATGTTGTAGGAAAATGCATGATGATTAGCATAATTTTGACAAACAAGGTATCATAAATGATACGCAGGCGTATCAAAATGAAATATACAGAAATGTGAAAAGAGAGAATCGACATGAAAATTAGAAATAATTCTAGTAACATTGTTTCTCAAATGATACACCGGCGTATCAAAATGAGATGTACAGAAATGATGCTACATGAAATAGAAATAACTAGCTCTATGAAACGTTACGCCGGCGTATCAAAATTAAATCTTCAGAAATGCTAAATATTGGACATATTAAAATCGAAATAATTTTAGTGAAAATGATTGTGTCTGAAACGTTACGCCGGCGTAAACAAAATGAAATCTTCAGAAATGCAAAAAGACTGGACATATTAAAATAGAAATAATTTAGTAAAAATGAATGTCTCTGAAACGTTACGCCGGCGTAACAAAATGAAATCTTCAGAAATGCTAAATATTGGACATATTAAAATCGAAATAATTTTAGTGAATTTGATTGTGTCTGAAACGTTACGCCGGCGTAAACAAAATGAAATCTTCAGAAATGCAAAAACACTGGACATATTAAAATAGAAATAATTTAGTAAAAATGAATGTCTCTGAAACGTTACGCCTGCGTAACAAAATGAAATCTTCAGAAATGCTAAATAATGGACATATTAAAATAGAAATAATTTAGTAAAAATGATTGTCTCTGAAACGTTAGGCCGGCGTAACAAAATGAAATCTTCAGAAATGCTAAATATTGGATATATTAAAATAGAAATAATATAGTAAAAATGATTGTTTCTGAAACGTTACGCCGGCGTAACAAAATGAAATCTTCAGAAATGCAAAAAGACTGGACATATTAAAATAGAAATAATTTAGTAAAAATGAATGTCTCTGAAACGTTACGCCGGCGTAACAAAATGAAATCTTCAGAAATGCAAAAAGACTGGACATATTAAAATAGAAATAATTTAGTATAAATGATTATGTAGCAGCTAATGAATACGAATAATAAAGTTGAATTTATAAATATATGTCAATTCATTAGATGTATACTTAGAAGATAAAGAAAACCTGTCTATAATATACCGGTATGTGTAAATAAATGTATCTCGGATAATGCGCAGAATGTGGCAATGTATATTGTACTTATAAATACGATAGATTGTCTAGAAATAGAACAGTTATAATCTATGAAACAAATGGTACACACAAATAATGAGGGTAAAATGTTGGCCCTCCACCATTGTTATATATGTGTATAATTATGTTTAACTTAGTAATATTATGAGCCTCATGTATTGTATCGATTGTAATATCTCATTTATTCACATATTTGGGCGACTGAGTTTTCTAAGAAGATTAAAATACTTTAATTAATATAAATATATAGACAACAAACAACATCATTTATGTATAATTATCAGACTACAATGAAAAGTAACAACATGACATAAAAGGCAACAACGTATTATGCAAATTATGTACAAAAGGTATCTGGGAAATGAAAATACTTGCAAATAAATCAATAAAGATTACTGATTTGGTTGCAATCAAGCAGATAATTATGCATATTACGTTGGGGGAAAAAGATTCTTCTGATCATCATGTTTATTGTATGCAAATTTTAAATGGTGATGATGATAGTATGCTAATGTGAACGTACCAGGCTATGTGAACGTACCAGGCTAATGTGAACGTACCAGGCTATGTGAACGTACCAGGCTAATGTGAACTACCAGGCTATGTGAACGTACCAGGCTAATGTGAACGTACCAGGCTATGTGAACGTACCAGGCTAATGTGAACGTACCAGGCTATGTGAACGTACCAGGCTAATGTGAACTACCAGGCTATGTGAACGTACCAGGCTAATGTGAACGTACCAGGCTATGTGAACGTACCAGGCTAATGTGAACTACCAGGCTATGTGAACGTACCAGGCTAATGTGAACTACCAGGCTATGTGAACGTACCAGGCTATGTGAACTACCAGGCTATGTGAACGTACCAGGCTATGTGAACTACCAGGCTAATGTGAACGTACCAGGCTATGTGAACGTACCAGGCTAATGTGAACGTACCAGGCTATGTGAACGTACCAGGCTATGTGAACTACCAGGCTATGTGAACGTACCAGGCTAATGTGAACTACCAGGCTATGTGAACGTACCAGGCTAATGTGAACTACCAGGCTATGTGAACGTACCAGGCTAATGTGAACGTACCAGGCTATGTGACATATTATGTTTCAAAGCTTTGAATGACCTGTGTATTTGACTTACAACAATATACAAGTTACTGATTGGGGACACATGTTTTGACAGCTGTTTGAAACAGGAAACAGACATACACAACCCTGTGAATGGTGCACCATATAATTATGTAGAAATATGCATGTCAAGGGCCCCAAAGGAAACAGTTTTTTTAATAACCTAATTTTTTTGGATGTTAATTGTGCCAAGACCTGTTTTACAATATTACAAAGACATTCTTTTTATCTATGTAATTAATGATTCTAATAATGTGTTATATTTTTATGCATCCTAGGAAATAGTTGATATTCACCTCCTATCTGATCGAGAACTGTTCCCTTAAAATATTTTTAGTTGCTGGTATTGTGAGTCATAATGTTATTTGAATTGTTTTTATTTGCCAATTACACGTAGCTACTACTCGTCGGGTTTACCGTGTAAATATTAATGTTTGTTTTCTATTATTTAGTTTATACCAATTTATTTTAGCTCTCGATTGTGAAACAAGTTCTTACAACTTATATAAATCACTCTTGAGACCTCATTCCTGATGGAATCCACCACCACGAGGGAGAGAGGGCAACGTGGAATTTAAATGCCTTGCATAGGGGATTAGGGGCACAATCATAATGGCTCCAGCAGGGTTTGAACTCCACGCATTTGCACATGAAGCGAACGCACTCGTAACCATTACACAATCACGACTTCCACTTTCCATCCATTATTTTTTTTTTCTTATTGTAATAATATCAATGTGATAGTGATTGAATACTGTGATATTCTGAATTATGTCTCTTGTAATTCCATTTTAATGAATAGCAAATTCACAAATAAATGCACCGTTTCAGGTAAAGTTGCTGATAAATATGAAAGTGATATTCCTACAATGGATGCATGATCAGTGTAACACATGTTTGTTTTGAACATATATTCGACATTATATAACATAATTTACAACCAATAATAAAATTAACAGTCTTTCAGTTGGGACTTTAATCCGATGTCCTGTGTCGGTGCTTTACACTGTGCACGTCAAATAACCAGAGGAGACTCTGGATTGGGTCTCTGTCTGTAACGTTTTTTAATTTAAGTTTATTTAACGTCGCTACCGGTTTCCCTACCAACATCTTTCCTGGGCAGGCTCCAGCGGTTAACCAGTACTTGGTGCACCAACCTCCGTAAGAAACTGCCAACTTTTTCATATAAATGAGACACGGTCTGAGCGGGGCTCGAACCCGTGGCCATCAGAGATGATAGATTACAGTGATATACAAGTCAGCGACCTTAACCACTCGACCACGGAGGCGGTCTTCTGTCTGTATCATTGTGGGTGTAGGATAATACCCCCCGGACAATATCCCCACGTTTTAGTGAAGTTAAAAGAAGCAATAATCAAATCATCAATTAGCCAAACAATTAACATGATCAAAGCCCAAAAATAACTACGGTCAAACAAAATGTCCGGGGGGAGGGGGTATTGTCAGGCTGACTCAGCCCTGTGATTTGATTTTCCACGGGGGGGGGCATAGTCTGTTCGCCATCATTGTACTATCCTCCAACAATCTAATATGACTATTCTCTTCAGGATGCTCATATGGGCAACCGGTAGCTACGATAAATAAACATAAAACACACTTGCTATAAGCTTATTGGATTTCTCTCTTGTTTGACATCGGCTATCTACAGGTTCTATTTTTAATTGTAAGAACACACTGTCCAGAACATTCTAGGGAGTTCACATTAAAAATTGTTTTTACTGTTAAAGTATTTTACTCGAATAGAACTAAAACAGTTTTTCTCAAAGCTTTTTGTAACTATACAGTAACTATACCGTAGTCTATATATCAACAACAATTACTTTTTATTAGTGTCAGGATACATATGTAGCAACATGACTAATTAAGTTATATAATACTGTGGGTATAAACATATACATAGACTGTGCATATGATCAACGATCTACGACTGTATCATAGGGTATAAAATAGGATATTATTAACAAACTAGCTGTTTCCAGTGTAGCATGAATTTACTGGTGTGCATTTGTCCTTGTTCGGTATTCATATTCTTAGTTATATGTAAATATTTCTCAATTTACGTATTCTTGAAATATGTAATATATTTCCAGGTTTAACATCTCCGGCGAACACGGTAGTATCATTATTAAGTTGTACTTGTTTAACTATTAAGACCACCGCCGAAATACACTGTACTAGTATACCATATTTGATCATGGGTCATTTTTGACATACTTCATATGTTATAATGTTTGTTTGTATTTGATGAAATAAAAACTACTACTATACTGAGATTCCCTATCTTGAGGAGAGCAATCATTTACAATGTACATAGAATAACAGATATAACAGAACATAATTACATACAGAAAACAAGTAATGCTGTAATGTTCAACTTCAATAATGTATACAATCGTCATATCGTTATTCATGTGGCATGTAGAATTAATACTATGGTCATCATTATAGAACCACATTACACTATCATCCAACCACTAAACTAAAAAATGAAAATGCTGTAACTTGCATTCAATACTTACAAGTACACTTGAGAATAATACAAAGCAGTTGGTTGATGTTGTTTAACTTGTTGTTTATTATGTTAAAACAATGTTACATTTTTGGTTTCTTATATTTTATGTTTACAGAGGAACCTAATCAGTTCTAAAATTAATATAATGGTACATTAGTGACATTGAAGGAGCCATTTTAATAATAATAGTAGAAACTGTTTTGTATCGTGAGTGTAACAATATGAGCTGCTAAATGCATTAATGATAAATAGTTGACAAACAAGATATTTTGTACCTCAACCCTTTCCTTAATAAAGATTTATGTTAATATACTATATATCTCCATACAAACGACATCCATCTAGCTATCATGCAGTGGATAAGTAGTCGCCATATCTATCCCACCTCCATATATATTACAGGGACTACATAGAGATTTAGGTTAATATACTATAATATCTCCATACAAATGACAGCCATTTAGCTAGCATGCAGTGGATAAGCAGTCGCCATATCTATCCCATCTCCATAGATATTACTTGGACTACATGAGATTCTGGCCTTTATTATGAACATTGGTTTGGCTACTACATTGTCAATGTATGTCGTATTGGTAATGGCGTCAAGAGGTGCTTCTATGAGGGAAAGGGTTAATGAACATTGGTTTGGCTACTACATTGTCAATCTATGTCGTATTGGTAATGGCGTCAAGAGGTGCTTCTATGAGGGAAAGGGTTAAAAGGGGAAAAAAATATTTTGAACCTAAACAAATGAGACAAAGTATATTATTTGGTGTCAATTGTCATTTACAGTCATGTAAGTTAATATAATTAACAAGATTGAGGAGTCTGTACACGATTGGATGGTTGGAGTTTATATTGTACTTTTCAGTGATTGAAGACCATGGTTCATCTGATTCTGAGGCATCTACCCAAGTACACACAAAAACTGATGGTATGTATACAATTTAAATAGCTGGAGCGCAGCAACTATAAGGCACCACACTATCATAATTTTATATATAATATATATTTGTGTTGTCAATGTGAGCATTGACATTTCATATCCGTATATATAGCAATTTTAGACTGGGTATCATCACAATCAACTTTCTAGGATTTACAATTGTATGGGGCATGCCATCAGACGCAGCAAGCACCAGTGTACCTTTTGTGCTCAATTTATTAATTGGAACTACAACTTTAATGTGTTTTTACGTTTATTTATCGTCGCGAGACCCATTCTACAATTTCCTCGAAGTCGTGGAAGTTGTGCTAGTGCAGTAGATGCGCGTTCGCTTCAGGTGCAAAAAGTCCGGAGTTTGAGCCTCTCTGGTACATTAGGCAAGGCATTTAAATTCCACGTTGCCTTCTCTCTCCTTCATGGCGATGGATTCCATCAGGAATGAGGTTTCGAGAGTGATTAATATAAGTTGTAAGAACTTATTTCGCTATCGAGCAAAAATAAATTTGTATAAACTAATCTCCTCTGGTTCTTTTACGTGCACGGTGTAAAGCACTAACACAAGACCTTGGTTTAAAGTCCCAACTTAAAGACTGCTAATTTTATTAGGATCAGACAGGGATCGGACTTGCGATCATTTAACTCCCAGTCACTCTTAACTATGTTACAATAAGGTGACCACACGACATAGTAGACTGAATTTATAAATGTAATATGTGAACAAAATTACAATTTTCCATAATTATTATATATCTGTATGACCGTTTATAATTATATGTACTCGGGATCAAACATCAAAACATAGTACATATAACATAACTGTAGTAGAAATAGTACTATACTTATTTATATATTTGTACTTGTAAATGCAATCTTAGGCATCTTAGAAGTGAAAATGCACCTGGTATTATATTCACCTTGTCTAATCCAGACTGTCGCTCGCACACATTCTTGTGTGAATGACTGTCGGAGATATGAAAACCGAACACACACTGAGAATACAGCAGCCCACATAGCCCCATCTAATCATAATAATGTCAAAGTCAACACTTGTTTATTTAAACATCTTAGAAAATTTAGTCGCCCAAATGCATTTATGCGGTGGAGATTTTAAACAAATTTATATAGTGAGTTTGAGTGTCGGTGATTTCCACATCTGTGGAATATGATGTAAATTTTTTGATAGGGAAATTTACTTTTACCTTATTATATTTGCAGAATCTGCCCCAGAGCATACAATTGGTAGCCAAAAGAAGACAGAGACTACTGTGGCAGGTATTTAAATGCCACTTTATTTTTGGAGGATAGTTCAATGATACAGACAGAGACCCATTCCAGCGTCTGCTCTGTTTCTTTTACGTGCACGGTGTAAAACAACGACACGAGACCTCGGTTTATCATCACATCTGAAAGACTGTTAATTTTATTAGGGTCAGATGGGGGATTCAGAACCTGAGAACTTATTATAAATGATATAAAACATGTAACCAGTGTATTGGGAACACAGGAAGTGTCACTGATGGTTGCAGATCCCTAAAAATAAGGTTTTATTGCTTTTCACACCTGTGGCAAACAGTATAAGGCTTAATTTGGTCCACAATAGTCAGAACTTGTGGTGGCACACGGCCTCAAGGGTGTTCAGGTAGCAGACTTCAGACCGGACCAGCGGACCTGGCACCGCACTGGATGCTACCGGTAGTTACCTGAGATCCAGTGATAGATATTACAATATCGAGCAAAGTGAAGAAATCCGATCTGGGTCACCTCGCCAGATTGGAAGTACAATGTCATATTGAGGAAAACTACAGCAATCACCTCAAAATATAATTATACAGATGGATCAAAATGCCCCGATTCTGACAAAGCTGCAGCTGTAGTCATGCCATCCCTACAATGTGAATATGTAGAAAGTTGCTGGATAGTAGATAATAATTCACCGAAAAATGTGATATTATCTGACTCACTTTCATCACTTATTGGTCTCATTACAATCAAGGAATAGTAAGTCTAGACCAGATCTAATCAAAGACATAGGTAAAGTACATAATGAGGGTTTGAACTTGGACCTTCAGGTTACCATAGCATGGTGTGCAGCAGTGCACATATAGGTATCACTGGAAATGAGCTGGCTGACAGGGCAGCCAAGTCGGGCCTGGAGCATACAAATGTAGAAAATAATGTGAAGCTCGCACCCATGGAGATCTACTCATTTATCAGAGCTGAAACAATTACCCGTTGGAGCCAAACTTTATATAATAGGCCTTTTAAACAAACCAATAAGTTGAGCTCTGTGGGGCTCAGTTGACCGGTGCCTAATATTCCCATTCTATAAAAATAGATAAGTGCATTAGTAGACTGAGACTGGGGACAAATCTGTTGCCTGGTAATGATGGACAACATATACTTAAATTGGATCCGGTTTGTCCCACATGTCGGGTGAAGTACACCACCGAACATTTTCCGCTAGACTGTAGTGTGCACGGGACTCATCGAGCTGATCTGCGGGCTGCTGTTGCAATCTTGAGAATGTCCTCAACCCTAGAAAGGCTGCCCAAACATCAGTATACAAAGCTCTGGAGACCTACATCTTAGACTGTCAGATGTCCGACAAAATATAGAGGACCTGTGCAGTTATGGCTGGCTCAGACACAAGTTCCTATACTTTTGCAGCTTGTTAGTAGATCAATAAACCAGTTAGTAGTGCAGAAACTAGCCTCACTAGAGTCCTTTCCGAAAAGCAATTTTATTGCCGGTTTCTCATCATTTGAGTGGGAGATTTTTGACCCCAGGTGAAAGAGTTTACTTAAATTTCATCTTAGGGCTCTTTTAGGGCTACAGTCATCACTATAACTTAAATCAATATAAATTTGGGAAAATTTACAACGACCTGGAAATAATTATTTTTATATATATCAATACCCCCGCTAATAGAACCCTTCGGACAGATCCCACGCTTATGCCTCTGTCCACACAGCCACGTTAATATATTATGAAAATAAATAACTACTTATCAGTTAGTACAATAGTTTCAGTAATATTAGTAATTACTTATATGACCCCCCTATTTTTGTATTAATATCGCCTCTCCCCACTGTGACCAAATATGTAGGAGACAAACATTTGTTCATCTCTTCATAAAATCTGCCCTAAACTAATAGATTTAATCATATATATGGGAATAATATTGTCTGAGTCAGACCAGGTGAAATCCAGAGCCCCTGGTCCAATCCACCCAGAGTAGTAGGTAAGATAGCACGCAGAACAATTGATAAGTACAGCCAGGCTAGGTACCAAACCAATGATCAATTGTATCGGGATGCCAGGGGCTGCGGTTTTCGACCTTCTCATTTGGGCTAGTCCGAGGCGAGGAATACTCTCTACCTATTGGGTGTTCTATGTACCTAATAGGATGGTACACTTAGTGTACCTGTCCCTGGTTATCCTGACCAGATCATGATAATAGAAATTTGAATATCCCTTATCACAACTGACCAAACAGAGATTTCTTCCAAAACAAATATTTAGCACAATTTTGAACCCAGTATTTTCTCAAATTATCTGATTTATCCAGATTATTTATATATTTTTCAGAAGCAATAACATGTTATTGACCAATAATTATCAATTAAGGTAGCCTGATTATAGTAGGATCATAATTGAGGCCCCATGTGTAATGTCAAAACATAGTGTGTTTGTTCAGTTTTTGGTCAATTACACAAAAGATTGAAAGTATAAAGGGATAAAAAAATCTCCATGTATACATAATAAAATATTATATACATAATTAAACAAACTAGAGTGAGGTTGGTAAAACTTCCAAGAAAATGCCCTTTGAGATTGTTGCCATATAAAGTGAGAAATCTGATTTATTATACCACATGTGTCATGCATACACCATAACCTAGTTTTTATGATCATTTATCTAATATCACCTGAATGTTTATGCCTTTCTATAAACATCAATATGATATGGACTTCAAACAATTAAATACGGTTACATAACTGTATTATTACCACAGTTGAGGCCCTTATGCTGTGACATATGGGCAATGTTGTCCAATTCTAACTTTTTGGGATTATATGCATACATAACCTAGTTTATATGATCATTTATCTAATATCCACAGAATGTTTATGCTTTTCCATAAACACCAATATGATATTGACTTCAAATAATCAAATAAGGATACCTAACTGTATTATTACCACAGTTGAGGCCCTTATGCTATGACATATGGGCAATGTTGTCCAATTCTGACTTTTTGGGATTATATGCATACATAACCTAGTTTTTATGATCATTTATCTAATATCCACAGAATGTTTATGCCTTTCTATAAACATCAATATGATACGCAGAACAATTGATAAGTACAGCCAGGCTAGGTACCAAACCAATGATCAATTGTATCGGGATGCCAGGGGCTGCGGTTTTCGACCTTCTCATTTGGGCTAGTCCGAGGCGAGGAATACTCTCTACCTATTGGGTGTTCTATGTACCTAATAGGATGGTACACTTAGTGTACCTGTCCCTGGTTATCCTGACCAGATCATGATAATAGAAATTTGAATATCCCTTATCAAAACTGACCAAACATAGAGATTTCTTCAAAAACAAATATTTAGTACAATTTTGAACCCAGTATTTTCTCAAATTTTCTGATTTATCCAGATTATTTGTATATTTTTCAGAAGCATTAACATGTTATTGACCCAAACTTATCAATTAAGGTAGCCTGATTATAGTAGGATCATAATTGAGGCCCATATGCTATGACATATGTGTAATGTTCAGTTTTTGGTCAATTACACAAAAGATTGAAAGTATAAAGGGATAAAAAAAATCCCCATGTATACATAATAAAATATTATATACATAATTAAACAAACTAGAGTGAGGTTGGTAAAATTTCCAAGAAAATGCCCTTTGAGATTGTTGCCATTTAAAGTGAGAAATCTGATTTATTATACCACATGTGTCATGCATACACCATAACCTAGTTTTTATGATCATTTATCTAATATCACCAGAATGTTTATGCCTTTCTATAAACACCAATATGATATTGACTTCAAATAATCAAATAAGGATACCTAACTGTATTATTACCACAGTTGAGGCCCTTATGCTATGACATATGGAATGTTGTCCAATTCTGACTTTTTGGGATTATATGCATACATAACCTAGTTTTTATGATCATTTATCTAATATCCACAGAATGTTTATGCTTTTCTATAAACATCAACATGATATTGACTTCAAATAATCAAATAAGGATACTCTAACTGTATTATTACCACAGTTGAGGCCCTAATGCTATGACATATGTGTAATGTCAAAACGTAGTGTTTTTGTTCAGTTTTTGGTCAATTACACAAAAGATTGAAACGTATAAAGGGATAAAAATCCCCATGTATACATAATAAAATATTATATACATAATTAAACAAACTAGAGTGAGGTTGGTAAAATTTCGAAGAAAATGCCCTTTGAGATTTTCTCCATATAAAGTGAGAAATCTGATTTATTATACCACATGTGTCATGCATACATAACCTAGTTTTTATGATCATTTATCTAATATCCACAGAATGTTTATGCCTTTCTATAAACATCAATATGATATTGACTTCAAACAATGAAATACGGTTACATAACTGTATTATTACCACAGTTGAGGCCCTTATGCTGTGACATATATATGGGCAATGATTTCCAATTCTGACTTTTTGTTTTGGGATTATATGTGCTCAGTCAAACTATCCCGTGAGTGCTTCTTGGGATAAATATCCTAAAACACTATACTTATTGCAAGCTGTTATAATTTCCCCTTACCCCCTAGATCCGCACCTGAAATAACCCTTTCTGGTCTGTATTTTGATCCCCACGCTAACAAAGGTCAACTCGGTACACATTCCTGAGGCAGAGGAATGATAATATGAACATATATCTCAAAATTCTTGCAAAAATGATATTTTATCCCTGGAATTATACTAGGGTGTTCGAGGAAATTTCAATTATCATTTCAGGTCACCTTTTTATGTAATTCTTCATTAATGCATAATGTTGGATACTGGATCCATGGATATGGGTGCAAGACTTTATTGTCTTGTGACATGTAGATCACAGTATTACAGTATAACGCGATATTGCACATGTAACAAGGTATTCTCGTTGTATTAGAAATGGTAAACATATTTTTATATATATATATATGCAATCTTAGACATCTTAGAAGTATATGTGCACCGGGTATTGTATTCACCCGGTCTACCCCTGACTGTCGCTGACACAAAGTCCTGTGTGAGTGACAGTTGGCGATATGAAAACCAAACACACACTGAGATTACAGCACAAGATTACAGCAGCCCTCATAGTCCACTAAACATCTAGTTATAATAATTGCGATAGGCAAAACCATCACTTAGATGATGGGCATTTTAATTATCTTAGAAAACTCGCCCAAATGCATTTATGCGGGTGACTTTAAATAAACTTATTAGTCAGACATATTAATTAAATTTATTAAAGAAATATACATCAATTTCTGCTGAATAAGCATCCAACTAGCATTTTAACTTGATGTGTGTGTGCGTTTTACGTTTATTTATTGTCGCTACAAGTTGCCCATATGAGCGACGTCACCTGAAGAGATTAGTCATTTTTGGATAGTGCAATGATACCGACAGAGACCCATTCCAGAATCTCCTCTGGTTCTTTTACATGCACGGTGTAAAGCACCGACACGAGACCTTGGTTTCAAGTCCCATCTGAGGGACTGTTAATTTTATTATGTCAGACGGGGGATCGAACCTGCAATCCCTGGATTACCAGTCCAATAGTTAACCGCTGGACTACAGTCCACCTGTCACCCTAAATCATAGGGTAGTCATTAATCCATGGCATCGAAAAGTGACCCTCTCTCTCATACATGTATAGTCTACACATAGAGGGGTCATTATTCTATGGCATCGAAAAGTGACCTGCCCTCACTTGTTCAGTGTATACATAGGGGGTGGGGGTCATTGTTATTATTTGTTGTATGCTTGTCTGTGTAAATATTATGCATATACATTATGTGAACCTCCTAGTTATACAGCACCCACCATATCATCGTTAGAAATTGATAGAGACAAATTATCTGTGTACTTATATTTTCATATTCAATATATTTATGTTATTCTGTACATCATTGATTCAAAATAAATGTTGCTAGGCCTTAAACAGTGTTAATTAACATTTAATTATAATAAATTTAATATTTTCCCACTATATATTGCCATTCGCAAGGGGAGTAATTGTTCCGCAAGGGGGTCAATATTCCATGACCGACTAATAACCCGAGAGACATTATTTTGAGGGGGGTCAATATTCTATACACCAGGTTCAATACTCGGTCAGGCCACATATGTAGTGTCATCGAGGTAGGCGTCTCACACACATTGCTTAGTACTGTTAACCGCTTAGGTCGGCTAAGACTGCCCAGTCAGGTCGGCTAAGCGTGTCCAGGAAAACAAGCGTAGTTCCTCGCAAGGGGTTTGACATTATTGGCAGATATTAAGTCAATAAGGTGTATTTAGCTTAATAAATAGTTAAGCACAAGCTGCCTCGTTCTTATATTGTTGTTATATACTTTTTTCCGGTGTCTTTCGGTATTTCTATATGTTGGAGAACAGTCTATTTCTACAAAAAATGTAAGTGGCATACTTTCCGTCCTCGTTCGATATTTCGGATAAATGGGTAAAATATATATGATTTTTAACGTTTCTATTCATTAGATTATTGCTCGATCGAGCTATTATAGCTTGTTCTGGACTGTTCTCCAACCTGTTCTAGGGACCGTGTCATTTGATCATCTATGTAAACAAAATTAAAATAGTGTGCATTATTCAGTTATTTGTACTAAACAAAACTGAAAATTACATAATGTGTGTTAATTGTCACATTAATTTGGGATAAAATTTTACCTGTACAAAGCTCATGTAGATTTGTGTTAAATTGGGTTGAAAAATGAGCCAGTGTGTGGTTTCGGAGTTTCGAAACATTTACAGTCAAATTACAACTGATAACACAGTGACAACCGTTACAAACAAGTCACTAACATCATTACTGAATAATGGAATGTGATAACTGCTTCAATTAATAAAAAAAATAAAACCAAACAGTAGATTTCTAATATAATTATTTACCTCATTTAGCTAGATCTATGTCAATAAAGTAGGCTGTTCCATCAATTGACCGCGTGTATTCGTATCCGGTAAGCAAGGATAAAGCATACACCTGAGTAATCTATATAGAAATTGGAAAATCCCCTTCACAGACACACTTTATAAATATCTATAGGTTCATACATGTCACATAATACTGATAATTAGCACAACTATTGAAAATAAAGCGAATGTCTCTCATTCCTCACGGCCTCTAAGATGTATCATTATAGACCATTATGCGCATGCGCAACTTTCAGTTCTTACGGGGATTAAGACACCGACAGTTACATATCTGGTACAGACGGATCTATAGCCCAGTGGTAACACGCTGGACTGGTAATCCAGGGATCGCAGGTTCGATCCCCCGTCTGACCCTAATAAAATTAACAGTCTTTCAGATGGGACGTTAAACCGAGGTCTCGTGTCGGTGCTTTACATCGTGCATCTAAAAGAACCAGAGGAGATTCTGGAATTGGTCTCTGTCTGTATCATGCACTATCCTCCAAAATCTAAAATAACTAATCTCTTCGCTCATATGGGCAACCGGTAGCGACGATAAATAAACGTAAAACACACACATATTTTGCCTTCCAAGTCGCTCCAGGATATAGCCATACCTCAACAACTTCTGATGCTAGAGCGTGTGTCCCTTGCTGCAAGGTCGACAACCAGGATATAGCCATACCTCAACAACTTCTGATGCGTGTGTCCCTTGCTGCAAGGTCGACAACCAGAAGAAATCCCGGAATCCGCCGACGCCGTTGTGTGTGTGTGTGTGCGCGTGCGTGCCCAGACCGCAACGTGCAGGCCGCGAAGGGTCAGTTCACAGGGATTAGGCACGTTTGGTGGTACTAGTATATATATTAAACAAAAAAACAACCCCCAAACTAAGTACTTAAATATATATACTAGTACCCCCAAACGTAAGTACTTAAATATATATACTAGTACCCCCAAACGTGCCGAATCCCTGTGGGTCAGTTGGGATGACAAATTAATTGAAATAATATACCATCTCAACCGTTTATGCTCTAAATGACCTATATTCGTCCCTAAACTATCCAATTCATATGTATGCGTGTATCGTAGGGTTGACATCCAATATATATGTATCGTAGATCGAATATTTATCTCACTTTCAGTAATACTGATTGATGAATAAGCTAAATTCTTGTTTTTGATTTATTGCGCATGGTGTTTTGGCTTATTTATTAGTCCGTAAAATATCTTTTATTCCACCTTATATAATAGTACTATAAGCCGTGTCTGATCCCATATACCGTAGACCATCATAAATCCAGAGAGGCACCCGGGGTCTTCCTCCACAAATAATAGGTTGAGAGTGAGATTGTGGCATGCGTGGTCCAGTGGTAGAGGGTCCTCTGAATGAATGTTTCGAGATGAAGTCGGCAGACTCCTCTCTCCGCTCGGAGGAACATCACCATGATAAACACTGCCTTGATCAGTACATCGCGTCGCTCATATGGGCAACCGGTAGCGACGATAAATAAACGTAAAACACACAAAGTACATCGATCCAGGTCTTTGCGCTATTGCGTCTTTTCAACAGGTTTATACAAATTTAGTTTAGCTCGATTGCGAAATAAGTTCTTTCAACTTATATTAATCACTCTCGAGATCCCATTCCGGATGGAATCCATCGCCACGAGGGAGAGTAAAGAGGCAACGTGGAATTTAAATGCCTTGCCTAAGGGCACAATCGTAACGGCTCCAGCGTGGCTCGAACTCCGGTCATTTCGCACCTGAAGCGAACGCGCATCCACTGCGCTCTCACGACTTCCGTAAAGTATTATTTCAACAGGTATGTCATATGTTAAGGGGTTCTCATTCATTATGGGAGGGGGGGACTATCTATGTAAATGGGTTTGTCAAAAATAAAAAGAGATCCCCAGTTGGAGGTTGTAAAAAATGTATTCCCCAATAGATAGTGACCCCCTCCCATAATAAATGAGCGCCCCCACAAAACCAGCTCAATCTACAGTATAGTTAAACCATATCCGTCCTCGTGACATCCAAGACTTGTGTACGCTTCATGGTTTATTACCATAATCCTTCACCACAAACTATGGGTGCTAGTCTGTCGATTTTTCACTTTTTAACTTCTGGCAAAATGACATTGTTGATATGATCAAAAACTCAATACGGCCCGATTAATAGTCTCGGTGTTAAAATATATTTATTTGACTGACCAGGCAAAATAAATCGACGCCTGTTCCCAGGCTAGGGTTTAGGCACAATATTCAACAATCTATGCGGCCCAGATGTTGAGATGTGATGAATTTAATGTTTTACTTGGCGGCCATCTTGGAATTCGAGTGCCATCCGGAATGTTCTTACTAGTCTGACATAATCAACAATTTAAAAACTATAGACACCAAAACAAGGTCCAGCTAATGTTCTCTAGGACTATATTATTCGAAAATACGTAAATAAAGTTGGACAAAAATAACAAATTTAAATCCCTTGGTTCTGATTGGCAGACATATAAGTATACATTCCTCGTCATGTATAAGATTATACGCAACATATAGGTATACATTCCTCGTCATGTATAAGATTATACGCAACATATAGGTATACATTCCTCGTCATGTATAAGATTATACACAACATATAGGTATACATTCCTCGTCATGTATAAGATTATACGCAACATATAGGTATACATTCCTCGTCATGTATAAGATTATACGCAACATATAAGTGCAATGGAGTGTTCGAGGCTATTGCGTGTGTGTTTTACGTTTATTTATCGTCGCTACCGGTTGCCCATATGAGCGACGCCTCCTGAAGAGATTAGTTACTTTAGATTTTGGAGGATAGTGCATGATACAGACAGAGACCCATTCCAGAATCTCCTCTGGTTCTTTTACGTGCACGGTGTAAAGCATCGACACGAGACCTCGGTTTAACGTCCCATCTGAAAGACTTTTAATTTTATTAGGGTCAGACGGTGGATCGAACCTGCGATCCCTGGATTACCAGTCCAGCGTGTTACCACTGGGCTATAGATCCGTCTGTGAGGCTATTGACATTCTATGTAACCTATTTATACAAATACCGCTTGAAGGAGTCCTGGGTGATAAATGACATGCCGGAGGAATGCTCTAACTCGCGATGGCATTTCTCAAATATTTATCGCCATAGACAACTGTACTTTTCCCACAATACCCAATAATTCCCCGACTATCACTATAGAGTATCAATTAATTCCGCGGTATCTTGTCCTTAGACAACGCACTGTATGTTTGTGTTTAAATCGTGTGAAGACGATCTAAATGTGTCAACGCGAGATCAATGTGTTCATCTTTTCTCATGAATCCATGTAATGTATGCAACACTTTGCACTGACCTTATCGTACTGTGTGTGTGTTTTGGTTTTTTTATCGTCGCTACCGGATGCCCATATGAGCGACGCCTCCTGGTGAGATTAGTCATATTCGATTTTGGAGGATAATGGTACAGACACATTCCAGTCTCCTTTGGGTATTTTTCTTAGTTTATTTTATACAAATTTATTTTAGCTCGATTGCGAAACAAATTCTTACAATTTATACTAATCACTCGAGACCTCATTCCTGGTGGAATCCATCGCCACGAGGGAGAGAGAAGAGGCAACGTGGAATTTAAATGCATTGCCTAACTCGTAACGGCTCCAGCGGGGCTCGAACTCCGGGCCTTTCGCATCTGAAGCGAATGTGCTACACTGCGCTATTGTCATAGGGTGCAATTATTGTTAATAAATACAAAACTATGTGAACACATGTAGTCTCTTGTCATTTCCCCCATATTTCAACTAGTGAGTTAAGAACGTTGTAACACACTCGGTTAGCTTGTAACGTAGCATATGTAATACAGTGTAGTATAGTTTTAGTTATTTCCCTTGGACCAATAATTAAAATAGTTGACAGTACTTTTTTGGTTTGTTTTTTTACGTTTATTTATCGTCGCTACCGGTTGCCCATATGAGCGACGCCTCCTGGAGATATTAGTCATTTTAGATTTTGGAGGATAGTGCAATGATACAGACAGAGACCCATTCCAGAGTCTCCTCTGGTTCTTTTACGTGCACGGTGTAAAGCACCGACACGAGACCTTGGTTTAACGTCCCATCTGAAAGACAGTTAATTTTATTACGGTCAGACGGAGGATCGAACCTGGATTATCAGTCCAGCGTGTTACCACTGGGCTATAGATCTGTCTGTGACCCGTACTTTTGACCTGACACATGACCATATTTAATCACATGCTCTTTACTAACCAATCACTGAATGCCTATGATACAAGACATCAACTAGAGGCCATTAATTATGTGCTTATATATAACCCATATTATGTAGGAGTATTTATATATACCTTCAGGTAACTATTGCTACTCGTGCTCACGACAATCCCGATAACATATTATGCATGTACATTGACTGATATGAAAAAGTTGGCAGTTTCTTACGGAGGTTGGTGCACCCAAGTACTGGTTAACCGCTGGAGCCTACCCAGGAAAGGTGTTGTTAGGTAAACTGCCCGCCGGCGATATAGCCCAAAATGGTGCTGATGCAGGCGTAAAACCCGAAATATAACATATAACATAACATTGACTGATAACCTGATAGCTTTTGAGAAATATCGATCAGATGTAAAGACTTGATTTTCATTGTCTAACTTAAATGTCTGTCGACATGTCTTAAACTACACCATCGTATATTGTATTTCTTAAATCAGTCAATTGCAATTATCGTCATTATATATGTCTGATGATCCGTTATTAGTACTTATTACGTTAATTATGTAAAGTGTGTTGTATGAAACTGTATACATGTATTTGTATATACTGCTTGCTGGAAAGGCTGGGTAACAGACGCAGTAGACACTTATAAAGTTATAGAGAATTCTTTGTCGATCTCGACCCCCACACCATTAGTGCTCGCCGGTGGTCTGTGAAACAATCACGACATGCCAAGTTGTTTTACATGCACGGTGTCACCGACACGAGACCTCGTGATAGCGCAGTGGATGGGCGTTCGCTTCAGGTGCGAAAGGTCCGGAGTTCGAGTCCCGCTGGAGCCGTTACGATTGTGCCCTTAGGCTAGGCATTTAAATTCCACGTTGCCTCTTCTCTCTCCCTCGTGGCGATGGATTCCATCAGGAATGAGGTCTCGAGAGTGATTAATATAAGTTGACATAACTTGTTTCGCAATCGAGCTAAAATAAATTTGTATAAAGTCCAATTTGAATGACAGTTAGTATTATTATGGCCAGACATGGGATCGAACCTGCGATCCCTAGATGCACAGTCCATCGTCTTAACCACTAAACTACTGACCCGTCTACCCGTTACGTACTATCCATGTCTACAAGAAACAAGGCCACACAACTGTGTTCATGTTAGGCTTCAACTTTGCAATTAACCAGTTCATAACAACACACTATAGACTATGCGATGGACTGTGTGTTAATTTGCTCCACATCTATAAAGGACATTCAAACTAATCTCTATGTTTTTGATAGGTACGCTGTTAGAGCTGTTTTGATGATATGCAACAATGTAAGTGCTTGGTTCCTTACGGATATCTATGTATAGGATAATCCACTGTTCATGCTTTTATTAAGTTAAACTGGTAGCTCGCTTCTCACCAATGCAACCCGGGTTCGATCATCGGACCTGGAAGTATGTGAGATGGTACGGTGGTTTTTCTCCGGGTACTCCGGTTTCCTCCCACACGAATGACCACATTTACGCTTTCATCCGCGCCAACGAGAGTGATTAATATAAGTTGTTAGAACTTGCTTCGCAATCGTTGTAAAATAAATAAAGTTTAAATTTAGTGAAAGTGGGTCACTTTGCCATGCCACAGAATAATGCCCCCCCCCCCTTCCCCCATACGCGGAGCAAAAACAGTGTAATCAGACAAACGAAACAAATAATTGATGTGTATGATCCATATATATATAGTCTATTGGCACCAGACGAGGTTCGTTTCTTGTCCGTAGCTAAGACGTGCATTTTATTTCGGCCGAGAGACGAGAAACAACATGTTTGCCAATTGCATGGTGGGATCAATCGATCGAGATGGTCGTGGCTCGCTCGACATGATTGGTCAGAGTGGTCTACCTATCTCGGGTATTTATTATAAAAACACGTTATCCAAGAGATTTTTTAACAGACTGATTTGTAGTCCAGTGGTAGCACGCTGGACTGGTAATCCAGGGATCGCAGGTTCGATCCCCCGATCCGCCTAATAAAATTATAATATTATAATATAGCCCACAATGGTGCTGATGCAGACGTAAAACCCGAAATATAACAAATATAACATAACATATTAAATGAGGTCATCTGGACGATATTTCTCCACAGACGGGTATGTAGTCCAGTGGTAACACGCTGGACTGGTAATCCAGGAATCGCAGGTTCGATCCCCCGTCTGACCCTAATAAAATTAACAGTCTTTCAGATGGGACTTTAAACCGAGGTCTCGTGTCGGTGCTTTACACCGTGTACGTAAAAGAACCAGAGGAGCCTCTGGAATGGGTTTGTCAGTATCATTGCACTATTCTCCAAAAATCTAAAATGACTAATCTCTTCAGGAGGCGTCGCCGGTGAAACCGGTAGCGGCGATAGATAAACGTAAAACACACAGAGATTATTCATTTCAGATTTTGGAGGATAGTGTAGTAGTACAGAGAGACCCACATCAGCGTATCCTCTGGTTCTAATACGTGCACAGTGTAGAGCACCGACACGAGACCTCGGTTATAAAAGTCTCATCATTCCAGCTGTAACTTGGAACCATTCATAAACCCAATATATGTATTATAACCATTGGCCCAACATTAATAAGCTTGAACAGATCATGTCGGAACATTCAAAACGTTGTATTCTTAATACTTCTAAGTTCATATATTATGCATTAATCAGTAGGAGTAGACATTAATACATTCTAATATTTAAATAATCATATTAATACATACAATTCACCGTAAGTATATTTATGCAGAACAGATCCTTGTAATTCGAACTGTTGTTATCTTTTCACAAGTAATTCGAACTGTTATCTTTTCACAAGATTGTATTAAAGAGACCTCGCGGTAATTATGTTTGTGTATGCACTACACTGTGTAACTATTGTATTTGCTCTAAGCATCTTATAGATGTGTTACGCAATAAACTATTGTTGTTGTTGTATATATGTACTCTATGCCTACAGTAGCATACGGGCACAGACCACAGGGATTCGGCATGTTTGGGGGTATTAGTATATATATTTAAGTACAGGGATTCTACTCTGTGGGATGTCAGATTTCGCATCGATCAGTAAAATGGCCCTATCTGAAACAATTTTGTACAAATCTGTCCAAATATAACGCCTATCCCGAGTCTTTATATTGTTCTTCAAATAAAACACAACTTTAAGCTGCGTGCATGTATACTTTGCAAACAATTGCCACAGACATTGGCCATAGCAGGTCACATTTCCATACTAGGACACGGGTTCTGTCAGCAATATTTTAACATATTTTATTGATAATGTTATTCACAGTTAAAACTCTCCCGTCGAAGATTTTTTGTTGTTGCTGACAGAACCCGTGTCCTAGTATGGAAATGTGACCTGCTATGGCCAATGTATGTGGCAATTGTTTACAAAGTATACATGCATGCAGCTTAAAGTTGTGTTTTATTTGAAGAACAATATAAAGACTCGGGATAGGCGTTATATTTGGACAGCTTTGTACAAAATTGTTTCAGATATGGCCATTTTACTGATCGATGCGAAATCTGACATCCCACAGAGTAGAATCCCTGTACTTAAATATATATACTAGTACCCCCAAACGTGCCGAATCCCTGTGGCACAGACGGGTCGGGTCAGTAGCCCAGTGGTTAACACGTTGGACTATGAGTGCAGGGATCGCAGGTTTGACCCCCGTCTACTCCTAATAATATTAACAGTCTTTCAGACAAGACTTGTTGGTGCTTTAGTTCACACCGTGCACGTAAAAAATCCAGATGAGACTCTGGAATTGTCTGTATCATTGCACATTGCTGGAGGAGTCGCTCGTATCGGAAACCGGTCAATAAATGTAAAACACACATATAGTAGCATACGGTACACAGGAACCAGTGTCACATAGAATATTGACCCCCAACAATAAGGATTCAGCGGTCATTGTTCTCAAAATAGGAAACAGTGGCTTCTCCTCCCCAGCCTACAAAATCAATGGTATCTACATACACTATAAACATTAACAATGACCCCTCCCCTATGTGTAAATCATACGAGTGAAAGTGGGTCACCTTGCCACGTCACATAATAATGCCTCCCTCCTCTCCCCACACGATGAAGGCGGTTCACTTTTCCATGCTATAGAATAATGACCCACCAATGTGTAAAAAAGTTTAAACTTTATTTATTTTACAACGATTGCGAAGTCTAACAACTTATATTAAATCACTCTCGTTGGTGCGGATGAAAGCGTAAATGTGGTCATTCGTGTGGGAGGAAACCGGAGTACCCGGAGAAAACCCATGTGTCCGACCTGGCGACCACCGTACCATCGAACAGGATCGTACAGGATCGAACCCGGGTTGCATTGGTGAGAAGCGAGCGCGCTAACCACTGCGCTAATCGGACAGTGTACACTCTACTAATAAATTAAAGTATCAAGAATTCCCAAGTGGCGATATGTTTGACAACTGGATGACGTTAAGATCGAAGATGTACTAGAAAGAGGAACCAACAGTGTGCCAAAAACAGTGAACTAATTATCAGACATTAAATGGGCATAGCGTGAGGCGTCAATACGATTAGCAGCTTCTGTCACATCACTCGGTATCCAGATATCCGTTCGAGTCTTGCAAATAACGCCCTGTCAGAAAGCTTATAAAGAAGTAATCAACCTGACTCGTGATATGAAATCTTGGGGAAATATTAATTCATCAAATGTCGGGATCAATTACCATCGTATTGCAAACAGACACGGCACGGAGGCATATACGACGTTAAACACGCCCAGTGTATATTAAACCTCGATGGGAACTATTAGTATTAGCTCATTCGATTAATTCCTATGTCTACATTAATTATTCAAAAGATATGAAAGAAACGCTGCCCAACACTGAGAATGCACATGTCCGTAAACTATGAGGAAATTCACACGAAAATAGATACAAGCATGGGATATACGTTCATTGAAGGGAATGCAATAGTGATGTAAATATTGTAACACGGATCCGAAGTGCCAAACATATAACGTGTTCTCTAGCCTATATCATCAAGTAATATAAACTTTATGGAAGCCATTTTAAATGCTGATCCAAAACATATATAAGGGCTTGGTTCAATTCAACTCAAGCAAAACTGGCACAATGAGGGTAATGTTGTTTGCTTTGGGAACACCCGGTATTCCGTTATGTACAACATACATTTAGGGTCAACAAAGAGTGAAGATGGTGAATTGCATGAACATATAAAATTATTCACGTTTCCAATCATTATTCAACTCCAGTCCGTATTTAGTCGTGCCACGAACAAGTTTACAACATTGGTTGGTTTATGCTTTCTATTGTTTTTCGCACGTATTTTTAGTGATTTCTTATCTGTGCAAGCATAGATTACACAATTTCGTCACTCGCGGCTATTTTATGACAGCAAGCAGATACAAAGTTTTCAGCTGGTATATTCATATTCCCAGCCCTCCCTCCCAGTACAAAGATAGATGTTGGTTCTTGGCTCATTAAACACTTCCTTGTTTATCCTTTCAGCTGAACCGCGATACAGTCTTTTTGAAGAGTCCTTTATTACTTTCAATACGTGTTTCACTTTAAACTATTTTAGCAGTGTTCATGTTTATCCAAGATCAGTCGGAAAATGTTTCAACCTTCGTGTTTTCAGTTGCTGTTTTTTAACTATCATATTATGGTGCTTCTATGTTATTTATGACAACGTGTTCATGATGTATACACGTGTTCCCAATCGCAGTTAATGCATGTATTAATGCAACGCGATATTGAGGACGATACCATTACACTAAGATATAGTGAAACACGCTTTTATTTTGACTAAGTGATTGTATCTCATTATACCTGGTCGATACCAACTACCTGGATCACTTATATCGTGTTTATTGTATTGATTTTCTGTTTATATACATATTTCTCATATCGCGTTGGACCAGTATATCATCGTATTGTCATCATACAATATATATATATATATATATATATATATATATATATAATATATATATATATATATATATATATATATACTGTACACACAACTTAGAGACATTTCAGTCTCCAATTTATAGTTTCTCAATGCTCATGTTAGTGTTTATCAGAGATCGCACTATCTAGGACACTTCGGAGAAATATCTGTGTGTTTTACGTTTATTTATCGTCGCTACCGGTTGCCCATATGAGCGACGCCTCCTGAAGAGATTAGTCATTTTAGATGTTGGAGGATAGTGCAATGATACAGACAGAGACCCATTCCAGAATCTCCTCTGGTTCTTTTACGTGCACGGTTTAAAGCACCGACACGAGATCTCGGTTTAACGTCCCATCTGAAAGACTGTTAATTTTATTAGGGTCAGACGGGGGATCGAACCTGCGATCCCTGGATTACCAGTCCAGCGTGTTACCACTGGACTACATACCCGTCTGTGGAGAAATATCGTCCAGATGACCTCATTTAATGATATGTTATGTTATATTTCGGGTTTTACGTCTGCATCAGCACCATTGTGGGCTATATCGCCGGCGGGCAGTTTACCTAACAACACCTTTCCTGGGCAGGCTCCAGTGGTTAACCAGTACTTGGGTGCACCAACCTCCTTAAGAATCATTTAATGTTAGGTGTGGCTAGCTCTACGTGGCATCATAGTATATTGACCCACATATTCGCACAGTACCAGGATGATATGGGCGTTTACAGCCAGTGGTGAATTACGAAGAGACGAAACGTGGGATTGTAAATGAATTTCAGCCTTTAATTGGTGTTATTTGAATGGCTGTCGTGCACCTACTGTCTACCGCAGTGTCTGTGATTTTTAATGTATACGACTGTTTCAGACAGGATGTAGTCTGTCTAATCAATGTTGATGTACCATTTATTTCGAGTGAACCTTGTTATGCATGTATAATAGATGTTCATCAGCTTTATCGTTGTTCTAATCGTTGGGAAAGTCATGGGTGGCAAAGAAGACCTTTTCACACTGGATAGTGGGCATGGTTTATAGGTACTATAGTTTAGTATTTACGTGGCTGTCTTATAGCGAGACGTGCACGTTAAAGCAGTATCACATCGTAATAAATGATGTTTTGGGTAAAATATAAATACTAATGTGTGTGTGTTTACAAAAATCGAAATAGTCGTTCAGAAACGATAAAATTTCAATAAATGTAAACCGTCGTATACGCGAATTTTGTTTATCAACACACGAAATGTAAACACGCACAGCGCGCATGCGTAGAACAACAGAGGATGTAGAAAACAACGTATATATTTTGAACATGAAAGACTATCTATCTATCTTCCTCTATTATCGCAAAAAACACTGTTTACCAAATGACCATAAGCATGCAAAGTATAATGTTAGAATGTGTAGCAGCATTGCTACCCATACGTAAATATTGAATTTTTCAAATATCTTTTATTTCATACGATGTAATGCTGCTTTAAAACATGTGGTGAACATCTCGGAACGACTTTAGGTTATAGAGGTTTTTAGTCATTAATATTTACACATAGTTACTTGGGATGGTCGCTGTTTTAAAGCTTACGGTGATGCTTACGTGTGTTTATACTAAATTGAACAGGGTAGTGGATATTGCGCATCAATGCCACAATATATCATTCATACGGGGAACTTCCGCACCCGTCAGTACAAGGAAATAGAAGACAATGAGAAACAGTAGTCAGTTACTGCCCCTGAATACTCCGAAACGTATATTTCTCCTCTTAATTGGTTTCCTCCGTTTTTATCGTTGTTTCCTTTCCACCACATGTTTTCCATTTTTATCCGTATTATGAAATTATTAAATCTCGACAATATCCTTTAAGCATATCCAATGGATACCTTATTTTAAAAATGGTTCAATTAATGAACATGATTTCGATAAAATTACATTTATTCTAACGCAACATCTGGTTAGACGACAACAGTAAAAACAAAGGATTTCAACTAAAAGGACCAATATACATTTCGGGATAAATCTGACTTTATCCATCAAGGGAGGTAATAGAAAAACGAGCAATGTCTCTCATTGTGGAATTAAATGTACACGATATTTATGCTGTCGAATACAAATGCCTGAATCCTACTTTGTCTTTTATTGTATTTATAGTTAGTAGGAACATGGGATAAGTGAATAATTGTTATACTCCTGAGGAATAGATAATATTACCGCTTCAGCATTGACAGTTTTAGGATCAATGAGAGAATTATAATTCCAACTAAAGAGAAAAGCACTCAATCAAATATATGTACTTTATATGTGAGCACTTTTAGAATACGTTTTCGTTGTATGAAATAAAGAAACTGTCTTTAGAAACACTTAAGATGCATGCATAGAGTTAGTAACTGGTGTAGCACAATGTGTTTCTATTTATAGAATATTATATGAAATAAGATGGGTTTCCCTTGTCGACAGGAGCGAGCAAAAACATTCCGGACAATCCATAATCGTCGTCATTCCAATAAAGTTTTGATATAACCAATTATAATATACCGGACATGATATAACCAACTATACTATACAGGACATGATATAACCAACTATACTATACAGGACATGATATAACCAACTATACTATACAGGACATGATATAACCAACTATACTATACGGGACATGATATAACCAACTATACTATACAGGACATGATATAACCAACTATACTATACAGGACATGATATAACCAACTATACTATACAGGACATGATATAACCAACTATACTATACAGGACATGATATAACCAACTATACTATACGGGACATGATATAACCAACTATACTATACAGGACATGATATAACCAACTATACTATACAGGACATGATATAACCAACTATAATATACGGGACATGATATAACCAACTATAATATACGGGACATGATATAACCAACTATACTATACAGGACATGATATAACCAACTATACTATACAGGACATGATATAACCAACTATACTATACAGGACATGATATAACCAACTATAATATACGGGACATGATATAACCAACTATAATATATTCGGCTTTATTTTTTGTTAATTCTTTTCTATATTCCACAATATTTGTTTGCTTCTTTGCAGAATGCCTGTTTGCCAATTATTCATTTATTCTTCTTGGGGAGGGCAGTTTACTAATGTTGATAGAACTTGTTGCCCAACCCATTTTGCATTTTATCATATATAATGAATGTTAAGTCTATATGTACTTACCATATATGTAAAATAGCAAACTATAACATATAGGGAATGATATAACCAACTCAAGGAGTGATATAACAAAGGGAGTGATATAACAAAGGGAATGATATAACCAACTCAAGGAGTGATATAACAAAGGGAATGATATAACCAACTCAAGGAGTGATATAACAAAGGGAATGATATAACCAACTCAAGGAGTGATATAACAAAGGGAGTGATATAACCAACTCAGGAGTGATATAACAAAGGGAGTGATATAACAAAGGGAATGATATAACCAACTCAAGGATGATATAACAAAGGGAGTGATATAACAAAGGGAATGATATAACCAACTCAAGGAGTGATATAACAAAGGGAGTGATATAACAAAGGGAATGATATAACCAACTCAAGGAGTGATATAACAAAGGGAGTGATATAACAAAGGGAATGATATAACCAACTCAAGGAGTGATATAACAAAGGGAGTGATATAACCAACTCAAGGAGTGATATAACAAAGGGAATGATATAACCAACTCAAGGAGTGATATAACAAAGGGAATGATATAACCAACTCAAGGAGTGATATAACAAAGGGAGTGATATAACAAAGGGAATGATATAATCAGGAAATGATACAACCAAGATTGAGTTATGGTGATCAATTTTATTTTCTACTACACTCATAGTACTAACACAATACATGTATATTAATTAAGGATTACAATGAATGCTAAAATCGTATTCAGTACTGTTAAATTGTCAAATTGGACTGTCAAACTTGTCCCTAAGATCTTGCAGTCATATACAGAAATGTCTGTACCCATTCATGTGTTCACAGTAGATCATCCACGGAGCTCACATGAACAAAATAACACAAGAGCTCACTACCAGTACTCAGAGCTCTGGTGACATAACAACACAAGAGCTCACTTCCAGTACTCGGAGCTCTGTGACATAACAACGCAAGAGCTCACTTCCAGTATTCGGAGCTCTGGTGACATAACAACGCAAGAGCTCACTTCCAGTACTCGGAGCTCTGGTGACATAACAACGCAAGAGCTCACTTCCAGTATTCGGAGCTCTGGTGACATAACAACGCAAGAGCTCACTTCCAGTACTCGGAGCTCTGGTGACATAACAACGCAAGAGCTCACTTCCAGTATTCGGAGCTCTGGTGACATAACAACGCATGAGCTCACTTCCAGTACTCGGAGCTCTGGTGACATAACAACGCAAGAGCTCACTTCCAGTATTCGGAGCTCTGGTGACATAACAACACAAGAGCTCACTTCCAGTACTCGGAACAAGTGACAAATAACATAATAGCTTCAGAGACGCATGAATGCCATGAATTTGTTAACATATCACAGTCATCATATTACTATATGTTTTTAAGTGTCTTAATAAATTTGGTAAATCAGCATATTGAATCTTATACCAGAACACACCACTCAAAATGGCCGGGGTGGGGGGTTAGCACTGATTATGTAAATACTTTCTACGTACATGTATAATGCCATCACACGACCACAGAGTTTTGCTTTAAAATATAAATGGGATTTTTTAAATTTTATTAACATTTTGGCTGTATACAAAGAAATAATTCTGAATATCATTTCATATCTACATGTACTAACCAACCCCACATTGAGTACCTCATTCTGGAATAAAATATGAAAAATACATGTATATACAACCCTTAGTTCCTTTAATTAAGGGAAACAGGAGTTCAACATGCCCCTGTCCAAACAAAGATCAGTACAAGCCGTTCTTTAGTCACTCACTATGCAACGATTCAATAAACTATCAGCTAGGAATGATATTTCTGTTTGAAATTTCCCAAGTCCTCGCGAGATATAAATGCCTTGACTCGGATTGGTCGACCATCTGAAACACAAACAACAAGGATGCAGTCTACAAGAAAGCTATTCCACCCCCAACCCGCCCCTGTAACATGAACGTCTAATGTTGTACCCCCCTCCTGTAACATGAACACCTAATGGTGTACCACCCCTTGTAACAAGAACGTCTAATGTTGTACCCCCCTCCTGTAACATGAACACCTAATGTTGTACCCCCTCCTGTAACATGAACATCTAATGGTGTACCACCCCTTGTAACATGAACATCTAATGGTGTACCACCCTCCTGTAACATGAACGTCTAATGGTGTACCACCCTCCTGTAACATGAACATCTAATGGTGTACCACCCTAAGTAACATGAACGTCTAATGTTGTACCACCCTCCTGTAACAAGAACGTCTAATGGTGTACCACCCTCCTGTAACAAGAACGTCTAATGGTGTACCCCCCCTCCTGTAACATGAACATCTAATGGTGTACCACCCCTTGTAACATGAACATCTAATGGTGTACCACCCTCCTGTAACATGAACATCTAAGGGTACCACCCTCCTGTAACATGAACATCTAATGGTGTACCACCCCCTGTAACATGAACGTCTAATGTTGTACCCCCCTCCTGTAACATGAACACCTAATGGTGTACCACCCCTTGTAACAAGAACGTCTAATGTTGTACCCCCCTCCTGTAACATGAACACCTAATGTTGTACCCCACTCCTGTAACATGAACATCTAATGGTGTACCACCCCTTGTAACATGAACATCTAATGGTGTACCACCCTCCTGTAACATGAACGTCTAATGGTGTACCACCCTCCTGTAACATGAACATCTAATGGTGTACCACCCTAAAGTAACATGAACGTCTAATGTTGTACCACCCTCCTGTAACAAGAACGTCTAATGGTGTACCACCCTCCTGTAACAAGAACGTCTAATGGTGTACCCCCCCTCCTGTAACATGAACATCTAATGGTGTACCACCCCTTGTAACATGAACATCTAATGGTGTACCACCCTCCTGTAACATGAACATCTAATGGTGTACCACCCTCCTGTAACATGAACATCTAATGGTGTACCACCCCCTGTAACATGAACGTCTAATGTTGTACCCCCCTCCTGTAACATGAACACCTAATGGTGTACCACCCCTTGTAACAAGAACGTCTAATGTTGTACCCCCCTCCTGTAACATGAACACCTAATGTTGTACCCCCCTCCTGTAACATGAACATCTAATGGTGTACCACCCCTTGTAACATGAACATCTAATGGTGTACCACCCTCCTGTAACATGAACATCTAATGGTGTACCACCCCTTGTAACATGAACATCTAATGGTGTACCACCCTCCTGTAACATGAACATCTAATGGTGTACCACCCTCCTGTAACATGAACATCTAATGGTGTACCACCCCTTGTAACATGAACATCTAATGGTGTACCACCCCTTGTAACATGAACATATAATGGTGTACCACCCCTTGTAACATGAACATCTAATGGTGTACCACCCCTTGTAACATGAACATCTAATGGTGTACCACCCCTTGTAACATGAACGTCTAATGGTGTAACATGAACACCTAATGGTGTACCACCCCTTGTAACATGAACGTCTAATGGTGTAACATGAACACCTAATGGTGTACCACCCCTTGTAACATGAACATCTAATGGTGTACCACCCCTTGTAACATGAACATCTAATGGTGTACCACCCCTTGTAACATGAACATCTAATGGTGTACCACCCCTTGTAACATGAACATCTAATGGTGTACCACCCCTTGTAACATGAACGTCTAATGGTGTAACATGAACACCTAATGGTGTACCACCCCTTGTAACATGAACGTCTAATGGTGTAACATGAACACCTAATGGTGTACCACCCCTTGTAACATGAACGTCTAATGGTGTAACATGAACATCTAATGGTGTACCCCCCTCCTGTGACATGAACACCTAATGGGGTACCTCCCTAAAGTAACATGAACGTCAAATGGTCACCCATTCCACCTCTATCAGTACTCACCCATTCCACCTCTATCAGTACTCACCCATTCCACCTCTATCAGTACTCACCCATTCCACCTCTATCAGTACTCACCCATTCCACCTCTATCAGTACTCACCCATTCCACCTCTATCAGTACTCACCCATTCCACCTCTATCAGTACTCACCCATTCCACCTCTATCAGTACTCACCCATTCCACCTCTATCAGTACTCACCCATTCCACCTCTACCAGTACTCACCCATTCCACCTCTACCAGTACTCACCCATTCCACCTCTACCAGTACTCACCCATTCCACCTCTATCAGTACTCACCCATTCCACCTCTATCAGTACTCACCCATTCCACCTCTACCAGTACTCACCCATTCCACCTCTATCAGTACTCACCCATTCCACCTCTACCAGTACTCACCCATTCCACCTCTATCAGTACTCACCCATTCCACCTCTATCAGTACTCACCCATTCCACCTCTATCAGTACTCACCCATTCCACCTCTATCTGTACTCACCCATTCCACCTCTATCTGTACTCACCCATTCCGCCTCTATCAGTACTCACCCATTCCGCCTCTACCAGTACTCACCCATTCCACCTCTATCAGTACTCACCCATTCCACCTCTATCAGTACTCACCCATTCCACCTCTACCAGTACTCACCCATTCCACCTCTATCAGTACTCACCCATTCCACCTCTACCAGTACTCACCCATTCCACCTCTATCTGTACTCACCCATTCCATCTCTATCAGTACTCACCCATTCCACCTCTATCTGTACTCGCCCATTCCACCTCTACCAGTACTCACCCATTCCACCTCTACCTGTACTCGCCCATTCCACCTCTACCAGTACTCACCCATTCCACCTCTCTCCAGGGCTCGACAAATTCTTTTCAAACTGACTTGCCCCGGGACAAGTAACACTGGCAAACTGACTTGCCCCAATTAATATGCTAATCTCGTTTCCGTTTTTTACTATTACTTTCACTTTCCTTGGATTTAAAGAATTTTAAACTCATTGTAATTGTATATGTATTTGAATGATAACAGGGGATTTGTGGCTTGATAATAAAACAACATTTTGTATAATCTGATAATTACCCGAGTTCTAACTTTAATTTTGTCAATTATATTCTTACAAAGTTACAATATATCAATGAAATTGGCCTGTTTTCCGAGATTTATCAACACCATAGGTGTAGAAAACATGTATTTACCATGTATGTACTCATGGATAATGTCCTTGCTACGAATAAGGTTTAATTAACAAGTATATAAACAAGGCATTGACAGATGCTTTGATATTTCGCCCGCGACTTAAATTTGTTGAAATTAAGAAACCGCCCGGATGTTAAAAGCGCCAAAGTCTATTTAATAGGACTAATTTGATATGTACAATTGAAACGTAGCGAGAGCTTTGATTGGTCAAACGTTTGGAGCGATACCTGTCATTCATAGCATGTAGTGGGCATGGTTTACAGTCGATAATAATCATGACAAATTGACAATAAACAGTTGATTTGTTTATTTAATTTATCTGTTAATTTATCTGTTAATTGATATGTTTATACGACACCTGTCCAATAATCACATCCATGCAATTTTAACTTCTTTCTCGGGACTAAACTCTGGTTGACTGATACTTGCCCGAATATGGGTTTGACTTGCCCTGGGCGTCGGACAATAGGATTTGTCGAGCCCTGCCTGAGTACCAGTACGCACCCATTCCACCTCTATCTGTTGTCTATCTATATTGCTTAATCACTCCAGCTTTAACTCATACTCACCTAACTTATCATAATCTCTGGCAAGAATGCCATCAATATCTTCACTTTGCAATTTAAAGAAACACATTCCTCTTCGGATAAATATTACATCATCAGTTTTAACTGGTTGAAGCCACTGAAACAGAAAGCAAGATTTCCAAGTGGCCCTGGGTTACAATCCTTGCACAAATAAGCCTGTGTGCACATTATTTATGTGGCATCCGTGGTCCAGTGGTAGAGCATCGGATTTGGAATCGATCAGTCCCAGGTTCGATACTCGGTCAGGCCACGTATGTAGTGTCATTGAGCACAAGGCACCTCACACACATTGCTTAGTACTGGTTAACCACTTAGGTCGGCTAAACTTGCCCAGGAAAACATGTCTACGGGTTTGACATTAATGGAACATACATACATACATCATTGCACGGTTAAACCAAGTTTTGCATTTTTTAAAAAGATATCTTGCGACAATAATTTGAAAAAACGGGAATTAAAAACACAGTTGGTGCATGGTACAAGATTTTCATTAAAGGCGTTCTCTACAGTTTTGTAAAAAAAGTTTACAATAATAGAATGTGTTCATACTTGGTACATCGCTAGTACTATGTATTACTAACCAAAATATGAAATAAAATTGTTATGCTAATGACTTTGTTTTTTTTATTAATTTTTTTATAATATGCCTATTTTCGGCCAACACAAAAGTAAAATAAACAAATATTTGCAATTATTATGTGTGTATTTATATACTAATATGATACATATGACTATTAATCATAATTGCATGTAGCTACAAACATAAAATATGCATATTTAGAATACAATAATCCTAAATCATGAATTTTCCATTGCCATGAGGGAGAGAGAAGAGGCAGTGTGGAATTTAAATGCCTTTCTAAGGACACCATCATAACAGCTCCAGCAGGGCTCAAACTCAAGACTGACATATTTCAGTGATTGGATGACAAGTACACACTTTGACTATGAATGGAAAATGGACGTACGGACAGACGGAGAGACATGAGTAAGTCTCAATTATGTTGCTTGCGATAAATATTGCAACATCCCTCGTTTGTATATTTACCTCCTGTATTTCCTGACTGCTACATTCAAACGGTAAATTTTCCATAACGACGTGATTCGTTCTTTGCCGTAAAATACAATATCCCACTGCAATTATAGAAATATTTGTTACATGAAACTGTGACTCTATACTAATGAGGTATAGAAGGATCTGCTACAGTATATTATGTTATGTTATATTTCGGGTTTTACGCCTGCATCATTTTGGGCTATATCGCCGGCGGGCAGTTTACCTAACAACACCTTTCCTGGGCAGGCTCCAAACGGTTAACCAGTACTTGGGTGCACCAACCTCCGTAAGAAACTGCCAACTTTTTCATATAAATGAGACACGGCCTGAGCGGGGCTCGAACCCGTGACCATCAGTGATGATAGGTTACAGTGGTATACAAGTCAGCGACCTTAACCACTCGACCACGGGGGCGGACGCTACAGTATATTAGAATGGGAATAGTACCGGGGCTTTTGAAACTGGAAAAATATCAGATTTTTCAAATGTAACAACTGCGCACCCAAATCAATCTCATAGCTGTGTGAGTAACACATTCGCTTCTCACCCATGCAACCCGGGTTCGGTCCTTGACCGGGAAGAATGTGAGATGGTACGGTAGTCGCCAGATCGGACAGGTGGGTTTTCTCCGGGTACTCCGGTTTCCTCCCACATGAATTACCTACCATACATACTTTCATCCTTAGTCTATACAAATTTATTTTAGCTCGATTGCGAAACAAGTTCTTACAACTTATATTAATCAAGCTAGAGACCTCATTCCTGATGGAATCCATCGCCACGAGGGAGAGGGAAGAGGCAGCGTGGAATATGAAGCGTTCGCTCTACGACAGCGCTATCACGATTACCACTTTCATCCTAGCCAACTAGAGTGATTAATAATTGTTGGTAAAGCTTGTTCAGCAATCATTGTAAAATAAATGTTTATATTTATACATTATCTCATAGCTACGTTCAATGTAACAGAGACTAAGCCATACACGGAAATCATTATTTGTTTAATGAGCAATTGTCATGTCTGACTTATCAGGTCTATTAAAAAAAAAATTGAAAAATGGATTTCGGCAACTTGCATTCGGGGTAATTTTGCAATAAATCGGGGAATAACACTATTTGGCATCGAGAATGGAGTCCACTAATATTGTGTGTATAACTGTTTTGAAATTGTTCTAGGACTTGCAGAGAATAAATTTTAAAGATTTTACTATTAATTGCCATGGAAACAAGTTTGTCCATGACTCACTTTGTGTAAATATTGTAATATGGTAATCACTTACATGGGTCTATTGTTGTGACCGGCAATACCGTTACATATCTGAAATATACACAAACATCAATTTGAACAGTAAATCCTTCATAAACTCCTTAAAAACACTGCAACTTTGTACTGCCAAGCAATCAGCACGGAGTATTACTGGCAGGCTGGGAATGATGAACCAAGCAATCAGCACAGAGTATTACTGGCAGGCTGGGAATGATGAACCAAGCAATCAGCACAGAGTATTACTGGCAGGCTGGGAATGATGAACTAAGCAATCAGCACGGAGTATTACTGGCAGGCTGGGAATGATGAACCAAGCAATCAGCACAGAGTATTACTGGCAGGCTGGGAATGATGAACCAAGCAATCAGCACAGAGTATTACTGGCAGGCTGGGAATGATGAACCAAGCAATCAGCACAGAGTATTACTGGCAGGCTGGGAATGATGAACTAAGCAATCAGCACAGAGTATTACTGGCAGGCTGGGAATGATGAACCAAGCAATCAGCACAGAGTATTACTGGCAGGCTGGGAATGATGAACAAAGCAATCAGCACAGAGTATGACTGGCAGGCTGGGAATGATGAACCAAGCAATCAGCACGGAGTATTACTGGCAGGCTGGGAATGATGAACGTTATGTGCAAGGTTAAAAAGATAAAGGATTTTAAATTTGCAAAAGAGTATGAGTCCAGACTGCCAAATTTAAGTTTAAACTTGTTGTATGTAGTTGTATGTATATTAATCTTCATGTTATAGAATAAATTAAAGTTTAAACTTTATTTATTTTACAATGATCACTCTCGTTGGCGCGGATGAAAGCGTATATGTAGTCATTCGTGTGGGAGGAAACCGGAGTACCCGGAGAACACCCACCTGTCCGATCTGGCGACCACCGTACCATCTCGCATACTTCCCGGTCCGAGGATCGAACCCGGGTTGCATTGGTGAGAAGCGAGCGCGCTAACCACTGCGCTAATCGGCCAGCCAAACAAACGTGGACTCGATTGTATGTGTGGCAGTTGACTGTTCCATAGTCTGAGATAAAGGAGTTGGCATGGTATTTACGGTTTCTTGTGTATTGGGAATTAGACTGGAATTAGGTAATTATGGTTTCTTGTGTTTTGAACTGTGGAATTAGGTAACTTTTGTTGTGGTCAAGGAAAATGGTGAGATTGAAGGCTGTAGTGTGGTCGAGGTAGTCAAGGAAGGTGGTTTGGTTGAGGACTGTAGTGTGGTCGAGGTAGGCGATGTGGTCAAGGAAGGTGGTGTGGTTGAGGACTGTAGTGTGGTCAAGGTAGGCAATGTGGTCAAAGAAGGTGGTGTGGTTGAGGACTGTAGTGTGGTCGAGGTAGGCGATGTGGTCAAGGAAGGTGGTGTGGTTGAGGACTGTAGTGTGGTCGAGGTAGGCGATGTGGTCAAGGAAGGTGGTGTGGTTGAGGACTGTAGTGTGGTCGAGGTAGGTGATGTGGTCAAGGAAGGTGGTGTGGTTGAGGACTGTAGTCTGGTCGAGGTAGGCGATGTGGTCAAGGAAGGTGGTGTGGTTGAGGACTGTAGTCTGGTCGAGGTAGGCGATGTGGTCAAGGAAAGTGGTGTGGTTGAGAAAGGTGGGCGGTGGTGTAGTCAAGGAAGGTGGTAAGTGGTGTGTGGTGTGGTCGAAGGTGTGCTGTGACTGACAGCAGTGGTGTGGTCTTGGGGAGGTGGTGTGGCCTTGGGGAGGTGGTGTGGTCTTGGGGAGGTGGTGTGGTCTTGGGGAGGTGGTGTGGTCTTGGGATGTGGTGTGGCCTTGGGGAGGTGGTGTGGCCATTGTGAGGTTGTGTGGCCTTTGGATGTTTTGTGGCCTATGGGAATGTGGCTGTTGGCCTGTGAATGGGTGTTGCCTTTGGTATGTGGTGTGGTCTTGGGAAGGTGATGTGGCTTGGAATGTGTGTGCCTTTGGGAGGTGTGTGGCCTGGGGATGGTGATGGCCTTGGGAATGTGTTGTTGTCATGGTGAGTTGGTGTGGCCTTTGGAAGGTGGTGTGGCCCTGTAGATGTGGTGGTGTGGCCCTGGGGAGGTTTTGTCACTTGGAAAGGTGGTGTGGCCTTGGGAAGGTGGTGTGGCCTTGGGAAGGTGGTGTGGCCCTGGGGAGATGGTGGTGTGGCCCTGGGGAGGTGGTGTGGCCCTGGGGAGGTGGTGTGGCCTTGGGGAGGTGGTGTGGCCTTGGGAAGGTGGTGTGGCCTTGGGGAGGTGGTGTAGTCTTGGGGAGGTGTTGTGGTGTATGGAGGTGGTGTAATAAAGAGTAGTAGTATTTTGAGGGCGGAGGTGTGGTTGAGGGAATACACATCTAAGACTATAGAGATATCTATGTAAAGAATTGTTGTTCCATGGAGGTTTCTTTTTAAAGGTGTCTGCTATATGGAGGTATCTTTGTAAATAAGTGTTAGTCTATGGAGGTATCTTTGTAAAGAAGTGTTTGGTCTATAGAGGTATCTTTGTAAAGAAGTGTTTGGTCTATGGAGGTATCTTGTCTATGGAGGTATCTTTGTAAAGAAGTATTTGGTCTATGGAGGTATCTTGTCTATGGAGGTATCTTGTCTATGGAGGTATCTTTGTAAAGAAGTATTTGGTCTATAGAGGTATACTTGTAAATAAGTGTTTGAAGACGTCTAAGGAGGTATCTTTGTAAAGAAGTGTTTGGTCTATGGAGGTATCTTTGTAAAGAAGTGTTTGGTCTATAGAGGTATACTTGTAAAGAAGTGTTGGTCTAAGGAGGTATCTTTGTAAAGAAGTGTTTGGTCTATGGAGGTATCTTTGTAAAGAAGTGTTTGGTCTATAGAGGTATACTTGTAAAGAAGTGTTGGTCTAAGGAGGTATCTTTGTAAAGAAGTGTTTGGTCTATGGAGGTATCTTTGTAAAGAAGTGTTTGGTCTATAGAGGTATACTTGTAAAGAAGTGTTTGGTCTATGGAGGTATCTTTGTAAAGAAGTGTTACTGTATTGAGGAATTGTCGGAGGTTTCACTGTACCTTTTACCAATGTATTTCCCGTTAAGTGCTATAGCTTTTGATTTGCTGTCTTCATCATTAAATCGTACATAGTACAGTTGCTTTATTCGATTTCGACCAAAATCAAGATAACATATCTCTTCTATATTCAATCCTGGAAAAAAAAGAAAATTGCAATACAAAATCTGTAAACCTTAATTAGTAACACGCTTTTGGGGAAATACATTAGTTATTAACATAAAATTATATCGGATTTAAAGAAGCTTGTTGTCAGATTTTCACAAAAGAATGTATAAAACATTTGTGGTTTTAGAATTCCCACATAACAATTGGAACAAGCAAATTCGCTGAATCGATATCCCTCGGCAAATTGGTTCAGGGCGGCGGACAAATTGCTGGATATTTAGGCCATTAAAGGGCAATAACTCTGGTGATGTTACAGTGTTGACCCTGACAAAATATGCATGTGCACACCATACTATGGTGATACATATTTATTTTAAGCTTCATGTCCACTGGCAGACAATAACCCATGTCCCCTGGCAGACAACAACCCATGTCTCCTGACAGACAACAACCCATGTCTCCTGACAGACAACAACCCATGTCTCTTGGCAGACAATAACCCATGTCCCCTGGCAGACAATAACCCATGTCTCCTGGCAGACAATAACCCATGTCTCCTGGCAGACAACAACCCATGTCCCCTGGCAGACAATAACCCATGTCCCCTGGCAGACAATAACACATGTCCCCTGGCAGACAATAACCCATGTCCCCTGGCAGACAATAACACATGTCCCCTGGCAGACAATAACCCATGTCCCCTGGCAGACAATACCCATGTCTCCTGGCAGACAATAACCCATGTCCCCTGGCAGACAATAACCCATGTCCCCTGGCAGACAATACCCATGTCCCCGGCAGACAATAACCCATGTCTCCTGGCAGACAACAACCCATGTCCCCTGCAGACAACAACCCATGTCCCCTGGCAGACAATAACCCATGTCCGCTGGCAGACAATAACCCCATGTCCGCTGGCAGACAATAACCAATTCCCCTGGCAGACAATAACCCTGTCTCCTGGCATCCAATAACCATGTCCCCTGGCAGAAATAACCCATGTCCGCTGGCAGACAACAACCCATGTCCCCTGGCAGACAATAGCCCATGTCTCCTGGCAGACAATAACCCATGTCCCCTGGCAGACAACAACCCATGTCTCCTGGCAGACAACAACCCATGTCTCCTGGCAGACAACAACCCATGTCTCCTGGCAGACAATAACCCATGTCCCCTGGCAGACAATACCAATGTCCCCTGGCAGACAATGTTCAACCCATGTCCCATGGCAGACAATGTTCAACCCATGTCCCATGGCAGACAATGTTCAACCCATGTCCCTGGCAGACAATAACCCATGTCTCCTGGCAGACAATAACCCATGTCCCCTGGCAGACAACAACCCTGTCTCCTGGCAGACAAAACCCATGTCTCCTGGCAGACATAACCCATGTCCCTGGCAGACAATAACCCATGTCTCCTGGCAGACAATAACCCATGTCTCCTGGCAGACAATAACCCATGTCCGCTGACAGACAACAACACCATGTCCCCTGGCAGACAACAACCCATGTCCCCTGGCAGACAATAACCCATGTCCCCTGGCAGACAACAACCCATGTCTCCTGGCAGACAACAACCCATGTCTCCTGGCAGACAATAACCCATGTCTCCTGGCAGACAATAACCCATGTCCCCTGGCAGACAACAACCAATGTCTCCTGGCAGACAATAACAAATGCCACTTGGCAGTCAATAACACACGTATGTTGGTGTCCTCTCTGCCGTGACCAAGTATCGAACTGGGCATCTCTAATCCGATGTTCTACTGCTGGAACACGGCACAACGTGATTTTCAGAGAAAACTGAGTACATTCTGGAGACAGAAAGAGGGACAGTGATTCAACTTTCTACACCACTAAATCCAAGGCTAGTTGGGGTATGTCAACTTACCTTCAAAAAATGTTTCAATTTCAGTCTTACTACAGTTGTAAGGAAATCCAAATAAATACACATCTGTTTTATCATTTCTCAGTGACATGGCTTCGTCTATTGACCCTGTATTCAGTACGGACTCCAACTGGCCAGTCTTACTTGCTGCTGCAACTAGTCACAAATAATAAAACAGTTACTATTTTGCTATACTTTTATAAGTATGATTATGAGCTCTATACAGTACTTTCAAAAGTAAAGTAAAACTATGATGCAAATAAATGATGTATAAATGAACAAGCAATTGGAATCAGCCGATTGTCATGAATTGGACGACAACTGCAACGCGGTTTGAACATCGGTTTCTCCGATTGTTTGGGTGGGAGTGGAAATACCTGCTTGAGTTTGATGGACTGGCAAACAGCTACTAATAAGACATGCTTCGTGTTGCACGAAATTCTGACTCATTTGTCGGAAAATATGACAAATCATTGACATTATATATAACTGTACTCTGTATCGTTATTGAATTTTCGACCCCATGGCCGTCGTCAGGAATTTTCGGCCCCATGGCCGTCGTAGCGAATTTTCGACCCCACGGCTGTCAGCGGGATGCAAATGTTTATGTGGGTTTTCCGCTAAAAATGGTTTGAAAGACAACACTATGTATTAGCCGTGCACTCATAACTCCAATACTATCTCTATCTGGTGCTTTCTCAATATTCACACGACGGCTGGCAGATTTCTGGAATATGTGATGACCAAATTAGTTTGCCTTTTCTTCGCCGCTATTTCCAACGTTTCTCTATCAAGTCCATCTACTTGTGTGGCATCCGTGGTCCAGTGGTAGAGCGTCGGATTTGGAATCAAACGGTCCATGTTCGGATTTGGAATCAAACGGTCCCGTGTTCGATACTCGGTCAGGCCACGTATGTAGTGTCATTGAGCACCTCACACACATTGCTTAGTACTGGTTAATCGCTTAGGTCGGCTAAGCCTGCCCAGGAAAACATGTCTAAGTCCCCGCGAGGGGTTTGACATTCAAAGGAACATACAACATACTTTCTGCAACTTATGTCCTATTCGAAAATGAGCTTTAACGATAAGACCTTGAAACAACATAATTTTATATAATATATAGATAGGACTAGTGGTTTGATTGAAGTCAACGACCCTAACCACTCGGAAACGGAGCCGCATTTGAATCGAGTCTGTCAACATCTGCAATAGTCTAAAAGCTCCTATCGACCATCATGCACGTCTACCGCTGGACAGTTCATAATACGAAATACTTTCTTATCCGAATAACTGCAAGTTGGCAAGGACGTATGAACAAACATTGTTATTGCCAACCTGAACAACTTCTTGTTGGTGTCATCAAACTCCATTGTTTAATGTAGTGTCGCCGATGTAGTGTGGTAACTGTGGAACTCTCATACAGAGGAATTGTCCGGGAAATTCCCCTCAAACATGTTATGATTCTTCTACAAGCAGCCATGCTGGACCAATGTAACGTAAGAATTACTAGAGGTATCACACCACTAATAGTTCATTATAGCCTTCGGCCACGAATTCTCGGACGTAAATTGTATTGAAAAGCAATGATCACTAGCGGTTTCAGGGGGGCGCACCGGCGCACGCCCCCCCTAAAATCGCCGGATCATAGGTAACTAATGTGCCGTATTTTGCGTTAAAAATGTAATATGCAAAAAAAATCTCGCTGCGGTCGTACAATATATTTTATAAACTATTAGAACATATAATATCAAGCAATATCATGAACCATCTAGAATCCAATAACATACTCTATGACCTTCAACACGGCTTTCGAACATCGCGCTCCTGCGAAACTCAACTGACATCCCTCCTTCAATCTATTACAAAATCAAATGACGATAACATTCAAACAGACATCATTATCATGGACTTTGCCAAAGCATTTGACAAAGTTCCACACAAGCATCTTCTTTATAAACTAGAATACTATGACATAAATTGTAACGTTTTTAACTGGATTAACGACTTTCTATCAGATAGGACCCAGACTGTTGTCTTGGAGGGTGAAATGTCAGGCACGGCCTCTGTTACATCGGGTGTACCCCAAGGCACAGTTCTGGGCCCAATCCTATTCCTCATCTACATTAATGATCTATCCAAATATATCCAACATAGTACCCTTCGTCTCTTCGCTGATGACAGCATCATTTATAAAGAAATTAAAACACAAAATGACACCACATTACTCCAAGAAGATATTGATTCAGCTGGTAGATGGGAGCAAGATTGGCTCATGAAATTTCACCCCGATAAATGTAACCTACTCAGCATCACACAAAAACGTAAGCCATTTATATCTACATATAAACTCCATAACCACCCCCTTCAAAAAGTAAATGATGCAAAATATTTAGGCCTAACCTTGCAAAGCAATCTAAAATGGGACAAACATATTAACTCGATAATCAATAAAGCAAACCAATCACTAGGATTCTTGAAACGCAACCTAAAATTCACATCATCTAAAGCAAAATGTATACAAAGCACTAACTAGTAAGACCCAAGCTAGAATTCTCCAGTATTATCTGGGACCCACATTCTAAAACACAAAAACACCAAATTGAGACGGTACAGTGACGTGCTGCCAGATTCGTTACCATAACACTAGTTCAGTCTCCGAAATGATCGACAACCTAAACTGGCCAACACTTGAGACACGCAGAGTTAGATACAGATTGATTCTCTTCTATAAAATAATACACCAAATAGTAGCTGTAAACATTCCCATAAACCGTTTGATACCCGTAGACAACATAACCAGACACACAAACCCATATTGTTATAAACACATCCCTGTCAACAAAGATTCATACAAATTCTCTTTTTATCCAAAAACCGTCATCCAATGCAACTTGTTACTACTTGCCGCACATGAAGCAATAACAGTTGATGGCTTTAAAGCACTCATCCCTGTTTCTGCCCTCCCAACCATGATCTAAAGCATTCATTCTATGTACAAAATCTTAAATAAGCACTGTAGTATATTTGTCTTTGGACATTCACTTATTTGTTAATTAATCATTGTAAATATCATCATCTCAAAATTCACCAGCGACGACACATAATCCTCAATATTGAGGGAGTGCCGAAATCACCAAGAAGAAGATAACTGATTTGTTGATAAAAGTGCGGCTACGGTGTCTGCAACAACTATGCTAAACCGTCATGTGTTTGAGTCTGTGTCGCATGTTCAAATCCGTCCCGGCAACTATCCGCACTTGACATTCTGTCACTCGATGCTGTCAATCTAGTCCATCAAAACAATAATGGATGCCCCGAGTGTGAAACGCGTTAAATTTCAAACGATGACAAGTAGCTTTTTCCGAAAGAAACCAAAGGAAAGATAATTGTTCAGAAAATAAACATATATTTTGCAGATTTTTTTAATACAAAGTCCATTATTAAATTAATTCTACCACGTGTCACGCATGTCTTGTTAGTCTGGTGAAATTTCAAGCGCGGATCCAGAGTTTTTCTCAGGGGTTCCAAACCGCCCCTGATTAATAGAATACACCAGAATGCACCTGGTGTATCCATTGTTTTCAACATTTTCCGAGGGCTAGATGCCAAATCCTGTATCCGCCCCTGATGATTGCATTGCAACTATTCCGTTCGCAGGGAGGTAATCGGTTGAAATTTGTCAGACACAACGCAGTTACTTTTCTTGATTTTTTTTTAGTTTATACAAATTTATTTTAACTTGATTGCGAAACAAGTTCTTTCAACTTATATTAATCACTCTCCCTGGACCTTATGCACCTGAAGCGAACACGCATCGCATCCACTGCGCTATCACGACTTCCATAATTTCTTGAATATACGATGTTTTATATACGTTTGTTAGAAATTAGTAAAGTCCGTGTCATATTGTTTAGCTCTAAATATTATGCAGGTGGAAAATAATTATAATTGATTATATATTTATACTGTATGCGAAATATGGTTGAGATTAGTTATTGTCAGAAACAGTTGTAATGTTGGATATTGGGTGAACCTATGTCATTCTATGGTTCGAGGTCTTACCTGGACAGATCTGTAGAGTGGTTAATACGCTGGACTGGTAATCCAGGTTCGATCCCCCGTCTGACCCTAATAAAATTAACAGTCTTTCAGATGGGACATTAAACCGAGGTCTTGTGTCGGTGCTTTACATCGTGCATGTAAAAGAACCAGGGGAGACTCTGTATCATTGCACTATCCTCCAATAAATCTAAAATGATTAATCTCTTCAGGAGGCGTCGCTCATATGGGCAACCGGTAGCGACGATAAATAAATGTAACACACACACACTTACGTAGACTGCCTCCATGATCGAGTGGCTACAGTCGCTGACTTGTATACCACTTTAACCTATCATCACTGATGGTCACGGGTTCGAGCCCCACTCGATCGTGTTTCATTTATATGAAAAAGTTGGCAATTTCTTACGGAGGATGGTGCAACAAGTACTGGTTAACCGCTTGAGCCTGCCCAGGAAAGATGTTGTTAGGTAAACTGACCGTCGTATATGTACCGTACATATCCAAATAACAGTATAGATATTCCATGCTGGTACCATGGGTAAAAAAACAAAAACAGGGTAAAAAAACAAAAACAGCCAATAACTTATCTATTTTAATATTAATAACACAATTTGGTACACAGAATAAAACATCTGGAATAAATGATAACTTTTTACGAGTAGAATATACAACATTCCAACGTAACAGAGATTGGAAATTACATCTGTCGTGACATTGGTACCACGTACATACAATCATAAATTAACAGTCCAACATTGTCCTCAAGTCAGCGTTGAGTTTTATTTTAGTACGCTAATGAAGTTCATGATACACAGTGCCAAACTGGACTGGAAATCTAGGGTTCACACTTCAGTTGCATCAAAATAAAAAACACTTTCAAACCTGCTGGAATGATAGAGGGAGATGTAAGAAGTGTCAGACCCTGTTAGTCGCCTCGTACCGGTACCATTACCGGTACCATCATGCACTGAATAGGTAGAACTCTTAATATCTGGATGCCCCGGAAAACAATATTACGATAGATAGATCACACAGAATGAACGTTTCCCGGCTGGTGTTTGTTGCATTTCTACCCTATAATCGTGAAGGTAATACGTACGAGACTATGTTTAACCCATTCAACACCAAGTAACTGACATGGACTGGTGCACCCATTCAACACCAAGTAACTGACATGGACTGGTGCACCCATTCAACACCAAGTAACTGACATGGACTGGTGCACCCATTCAACACCAAGTAACTGACATGGACGGGTGCACCCATTCAACACCAAGTAACTGACATGGATGGTGCACCCATCAACACCAAGTAACTGACATGGACTGTGCACCCATTCAACACCAAGTAACTGACATGGATGGTCCATGATATTTTTAGACCAATAAATTAATAACAAAATTACATTTGGATCAGTTCATTTATCAAAATGGGTAATTCTTTTTCTAAAAATAGTTATATTACTTGAAAAAAGTGCAGATCCTGATGAGACGGCTCGTCACGAGCCGGCTCATCTGGATCTACACTTTTTTGTAAGCCAATTTAGAGGTCTGTGGTGTTGAAAGGGTTATGGTCTAGAGTACTGAGCTTAAAGCAACATTACATTGCAAAATGCCCTAAAAATGGCTCTCGTATAAATAGCATTGTTCATACAAATTTGTCCGAAATAATTCGAAACCTAACTATCTATACATAAACATTGTTTTTGTGGTATACAAACACTCAAAAGTGAAAGTTGGATTTCATATAACTGTCAGCTACGCTCCTGAATTGATGTTTGTTTACTATTGGAGTCTATAGCAAGTGAGTGATACTGTCAGGATACACTCATTGCATTACGCATCGATGTTGACCCTGTTTACATTAGTTTGTTATATCAACAAACGTCGTATACGACGTTAGTTTATTAGTTGAAATACTCAGCTTTTGAGGCAAATATTCGGAAAACATTTATACCATATAATAGGGAAATATATTCTGTAGAAATTTGCGTTTTCACCGATGTAGTGTCGCTTTAAACAGGCAGGCAAGAGAACCTGGCGGTCTAACTCAAAACAAATATAGGAAATAAAGAAAGGGGACATAAGATAATCATATAAATTATTTAAGAACACTGGCATCCTAATATCAAACATGAGGGTTGAGAAAAAATTGCACAACATACTTTACCACTAGCATGCAAAGAGTTGAGTCCTGTGTAAGAGGGCTAGGTTTAAAATAGTGAACGTTTGCAATATCTTGGACACGATAAAACACTGAATTAGTGCGAATACATGTGCATATCACATTGTTACATTCTGAATAAAAATAACGCAATTAATTAGCGGGAATGACTTCAAGCACAGAGAAAATCCATTACAGAAATGAAGTTGCTCATTGCCGCCCAACGTGACAAACAAATTTCGTTTCACATCTCATTTACATCAAAATAAAACCATGAGATATGGAACGAAAACTTTCACATCTGTTGAATTCACAGAGATACAGCAAAACCTCGTGTTCACAACATATTAGTCCGAGGGTAAGGCAATGATTCAATTATAACATTATATGGATGGTCTGAATCGAGACGGGGCATCACCGCAGCATATATGTGAACTATTTGAAGAGTTCAAGGGGAAACATCATTCATTCCAAAGGGGGACATTTAAAATATTTATGTAGAACAAGTAATGTCTACAGTTCTCAAGAGGAAATATGCTCATTTTACAGATATATTGACCCCACCCAGGGGAACATTTACCCCGAAGGGGAATATTTCATGCAAAACTATTAACCCTTTCAACACCACAAACCTCTAAATAGGCTTACAAAAAGTGTATATCCAGATGATCTGGCTCATGACGAGCCGTCTCATCAGGATCTGCATTTTTTGCCAGTAATATTACTATCTTTAGACAAAATTACCCATTTTCATAAATGAACTGGTACAAAATGGTATGTTTCAATTCTTATTAATTTATTGGTCTAAAAAATATCATGCACAAGTACTTGTCAGTTACTTGTCAGTGACTTGTCAGTTACTTGTCAGTGACTTGTCAGTGACTTGTCAGTGACTTGGTGGTGGTGAATGGGTTAATGGATATATAAATTACAGGTGTTATATTTCATGGACTATATATTCATTCATACATTAATTGCATAATCTGTAAAGGTCCTGTGATATGATCTATTATACTACAACTGTATAGCATGAAATATAGGCAACTAAAATAGATACAGAGACAACTATATTAATAGAATTTTATCAAACATATTCACACCTTAAAGGACTGGTGACCTACATAATGAACTTGCTCTTAGGCACAGTTCACTCTTGACAGTTTAGACACAAAGTTTTAACAACTTATATTAATCACTCTCGTTGGTGCGGATGAAAGCGTATATGTGGTCATTCTTGTGGGAGGATACACATAATTGATTATGTGACCATGGTATGGCTATCTATTGCACATGTCTTCGATGTATTGCTCGGTTTGGTGTGCTTGTTTCTATATTGTTTCTATATTTCAATATTGTTTCTAGAGTGGTGGAACCTATGCTCGGCGTAAATCCTACATATCATGGCATATAAAAAAAAGTTAAATGCACTTGTCGTATATTATTACTTTCTTAAGTCGTGAACACAACTTTCAAAAAATTGTTGTTGAAAATCTTAGCTTCATTACGTGACCATGCGCCTCAATAGAGCTATCGCAACGGCACCTGTCTCCATGGGGAACTAGATACTTTAGGGCACCTATGCACGGCGTACATGAATTTTTTATTTATGCACAGGTGAATGCTGAATATATTATTTTGGCTTAGCAACATCAATAACTAACAATATTACAACTCATAAGAAACTTTTTTTCTGGTTAATTGTACTTTTTTTTTCAATTCGGATAGCTACCTGAAATTCTCATTTCGGTGGAAAAAATTCTCCCAACAAGTTGTCTGTTTATATTCTGCTACTGAACCAGTCAGGTGACAGTTGCATTAGGCTACCAGTACGCACAACGGAATGCTATTGAACCATGCTTCACCTCTGTCAGCGAAAATATGTTAAAACTACTTAAATATTGTAAATACGGATGTAAATGGAAAAAATACGCCGAGCATAGGTTCCACCACTCTCTATTGTTTCTATATTGTTTCTATATTTCTATATTGTTTCTATATTTCTATATTGTTTTTATATTTCTATATTGTTTGTAAAGGAATATGGTAATATATCTTTAAACCATGGTAGGCGTTTTCTTAAGGATACTTGCGTTTAGCATGACCTCGTTAGTGATTCAATTTGAACAAACTTGGTAGGTGTTGATGCAAGGAGGCTACTAACCAAATTTGGTAACGTTTCATGTTACCATGTTTTCATGAGAAGTCGATTAAAAGCTGCCAATATTGTGGACCTAGTTATTGACCCCATGTTAACATACCTGGTAGAGGTTGCTTAAAGGATATTACAGACGAAACGTGGACACTTCCTACCAGTGGTTCATGAGAAGAAGTCATTTAAATGTTATACATTCAGCTGACCTAGTTTTGACCTCATTGTCAGAGAAAAGATATTTCAAATAGAACGTATACTAGATCCCTGCCTGAGGCAACAATCTTCTCCCTCGTATATCATAATCTATTCCCTATTTTGAAGGTCTAGTTAATGCCTTGAATATCTACCTGCAAGTAGTGAAATCCTATAAAATCTAGTAAATAACAATGAAGTACAACGGCTATTCACAAGAGGATCTGGTTTGAGATTTGTAACAAGTCCACGTGAGTTAACCAAGTTTAGTAAATCCTGTTTCTTGGGTTCTCGGAGGACCACGCATAAGACGACGTTTCATCACAGATACAACACTCCTTGGTTACTGCGCTGCCCGTCCCTCTGCAAAATATAGAACAGTTAGTGACTAATAGGATTTAAATCTCTTATGCCCAGGTCTCTCCGCCACAATGTACACGACGTGACTAGGCCCACAGTCACAGCAGGGAAAAATGGTCAGGATTCGTGACGCACAGCAAGCCTCGTCTTGGAACATTAGAAGCCGCGTGATCAGTATGGTGGGCACCAAGCCGAACACCTTATCCTGACTTTCGCCCAAACCTAGGATTTAAATTCTCTGTATGCCCAGGTCTCTCCTCCACAATGTACACGACGTGACCTAGGCACAGCTCACAGCAGGAAAATTGGTCAAGGACTTCGCTGACGCCAGCCAGCCTCGTTATTGGAACAGTAGAAGCCGCGTGATTCAGTATGAGTGGCAACAGACTAACTGACCTACTTGGCGAAACAACAATGCTTGGTGCTGCGGACGGCGGATAGCTGGTAAACATTTTTAGCCGGCTCCTTCAAGGCACCTCTCTGGTTAACCACTTAGGTCGGCTAAGTCTGCCCAGGAAAACATGTCTAGGTCCCCGCAAGGGGTTTGACATTAATGGAACATACATACATACAAGAGACGGTGGGATGCACTTCAACCTTGATCCAGTAGCGACGAAGACCCCAGCGAAGAAACCATAACCATTCTTGCTGCTGTGTGCTGACAAATGGTGGAGGATGTGGTCCTAAAAGGGACTGCTTTCGAAAGAATGGATACAGGACGTGTTGCCCTGGGAAGAAAGAGGATGCCTCTTTGGATGTCTGCCTAAACATCGTAGCAGTCTATATAAACTACTTAGAGAAACCAGTCACCCACATGCCTCAGTCTCATCTTGGGGAGGGCAGCTTACTAATGTTGTTGGAACTTGTTGCCCAACCCATTTTGCTTTTTCTTTGCTTTGTCACGATTATGTATGTAATGTAAAATAGCAAATAAAACACAACTAAACCAAAAAATAATCTTACACCAACTATCATTGAAGGTAAATACCCTCAAATTCACCCGCACCTCTGCTTTGTGAATACTGAAAATGTCTAAATTCAAGGGCTATGACTCTTGCATAGCCTGTACATCAATTGACTTGTCGGAAACATCCCTCCTGCGAATCGTTTCAACATTGCATACATTTGTATATTAAAACTTTCATTCGGTTGAAGAGATGTAATAGACAGAATGATATTGTGACCTTTGACGGGAAGTGTGACCGTGTACAAACACATTACTGACCATATTACTCTGCACAGTCTTCATAAATTGTCAATTGTATTGTTAATAATTTCTAAACCTGGTCGTGAAATGGGTTGTTAACACTTACCGTTTTCATCAAACAGAGTAAAGACAACCTCAACGACATGATCAGACAACTCCACATGGATCACCGTCTTCGAAACATGTTTTAATGTTTCTGAAATATATAGTATTCAACATGTTATTAATGTGAGACACACAGTATTCAACATGTTATTAATGTGAGACACATAGTATTGAATATGTTACTAATGTGAGACACACAGTATTTAACATGTTATTAATGTGAGACACATAGTATTCAACATGTTATTAATGTGAGACACATAGTATTCAACATGTTATTAATGTGAGACATACAGTATTCAACATGCTATTAATGTGAGACACATAGTATTCAACATGCTATTAATGTGAGACACATAGTTGTATTCAACATGTTATTAATGTGAGACACATAGTATTCAACATGTTATTAATGTACAACCTCATACAATAGTCTCAGTAAATTCTCAACAATAACCGTTGCCGTATATGAGAATTGTCCTCAATTTTGCAAATTTTCAATTTAGGAAAGTAGATTCAAATCATATTATTATTTTTCAGGATGGCAACGAGTAGCAATTTTGATACTTGAGTCAGGGTTCCCTCTGTCTGAATGTTTGTCTGCGCCACTTCTGTCGCCAATTGAAAAACACTGGAGCCAATTAAAAAAACTTGGATTTGACAAAATATGTGCCAAATTTTTTTTTTAAATAAAGTTGCGCCAAATATTTTCGCCAATTCACAAACTTTAGCGCCAATATTTGTTTTTTGGCGCCATTGACGACCGCCAGCGGGAACCCTATTGAGTACTCGGAAATGATCATTTGATTCATGGCTACATGTAATGGGATCGTATGCTTGATGTAAGTTCAGATATTTGGTAAGTATTTCAGATGATGCTTGTCTGCAAACTGATGCTCATTTATCTAATTGCGTTGTAACGAAGGTAAACATGAAACATAACACGTACCCTGGTCTATGGATACTCCGGCTAAATGGTAGAAACTCAGAGCAGTATCCACATCAGTGATGTTTTGAAGGAATTTCCAGAAATTCTCATACTCTTCAAATGACACACCCTAAAATACAAACACAAATGATACTAGAACAATGTGTAGACATGGAGCGTGACACAGGACTTGGCATTGGGATTACTGATAGCTTAGTCTATACAAATTTATTTTTAGCTCGAAGTTCTTACAACTTATATTAATCACTCTCGAGACCTTATTCTTGATGGAATCCATCGCCACGAGGGAGAGAGAAGGATCAACATGGAATTTGAATGCCTTGCTGTCCAAGGGCACAATCAAAACGGCTCCAGCAGGGCTCAAACTCTGGACCTTTCGCTCCTATCACGACTTCCACTCTAGCAGGGACGATGTGCATAATTTCAAGGTATACAGATTACTTCCATTATAATTGCATTTGTAGCATAACCTGTATAGAGCAGGTGCGCGCTTAACCAATTTTGGTTACAACAGTTAATGACTAGGGCAATAAAGCAATGAAGTTTCTAAATTAACACTCACAATTTAGTTTGTCAACAAATCAACTATTTTATTTGTTTTTGTTGTTGTTTTTAACGTCGCACCAACAGCAATGGCGACTCTTCAGCTTTTATTGGTGGAGAAAGACGACTGATGCCCCTCCCCCCTACCAGTATTTCTGGCACAGCCGGGCATATGGGTAGAAGCATAAACCATCCGCACACCAGATTATTTGTAATTTTAATCAATTACAAGGCTATGCTTGCTGATGTCGACCACGATATAGAAACTTGAACAATTTGGTGCTAAATGCTCATTGGATAACATTATTTTCTAAGAATCAATTTAGCATAAACTAGAACTATCACTTCTTCTCCGCCGCTGACAAGAAGAAGAACTATCACTAATGGTGATGAATACATTCATATGTACGGCTCTTTGATACAGCAAAATAATTTCTCAAGTGGTTGAAGAGTATTGAACCATACAAATACAGTCACTTTCACATTCAAGAGTGGCCGCGACTTTGGACGAACATGATTGGAGCATCGATTCTGTACGTCATCTTGGTGAGGTAAACATTTAATGTAGGTTTAATGAAAATCAGTGTCGGTGTTAGTTTATACACATTTATTTTAGCTCGATTGCGAAACAAGTTCTTACAACTTCTTTCGCACCTGAAGCGAACGCGCATCCATTGCGTTATCACGAGTTCCATCGTGTCGGTGTTCAAGGAAGATATGGCCAGGACAAGTTCCAGTGTAACCCTGGCCATGAAACAACACGGCTGAAACCGTCACTCTGCACATGGATCTTACTACAACTGTCCGGCGGCACATGAAAAACGGCACTCGGACAGAATTAACGAAAATGAAGTTGATATAACGGGTCTAAAAAACAAATTCCGAAATTTTTTCGACTCAATAAGTTACCAATTGAGAAAATTGTGACTTATGAGACACATAAACAGATGTTTTGAAACGTCGCAGCAACATTTAATGTTATAATATAATATGGCAACCCCAGTTACTATAATATGTAATCTTGGTTGCTTATGACGTCAGTATTTATTTAATATCAATTTAAGAAATGGATATACATGAGATATGAAATTCTTATTGTTCACATATCATGCCATTTTCTTTTTCAAAATAATGGGTTTGGAAATTGTCCCTATGGCGATGGTTTTGAAAGTTTATCGCTAATTAATATCAACATTTAACCCATTCAACCCCAAGTAACTGACATGGACTGGTGCATGATATTTTTAGACCAATAAATTAATAAGAAAATTGCCTTTGGACCAGTTCATTTATCAAAATGGGTAATTTTATCTAAAAATAGTAATAATTATTACTGGCAAAAAGTACAGATCCTGATGAGGGCAAAAAATTTTTTTTGGGATTAGTCAGGGTCCCTAGGGCGACAAATTCGCCCACATCGCCCCTAGAATGATCCCTGGTCTATTGTGTGTTTTATTAGTTCATTAAAATATGTCCGAATGCCCATGTTCGCATGGCGGCTGCCAATCTGATAATAAATAAAGTGTAAGCTTTGAAGGAGAGATAAACCTTTGCCCTTTCATTGTTCTTGTAAGCTTTCTTTACTCGTCGGATCATCATAGCTTTTTTCTTGTCAGGGATGCCAGCATACGTCAGCAACATGGATGCAAAGTCTTTCTCCGATATTCTCTCTTTGTCTGGTTCATATCTATTGAACTGGCACGAGACGAACAGAACAGAACAATAATGAATTTACTTAAATATGATTGAAGACCCCATACATGTATGCACTAGCTAACAATATGCTGAACACTGATTATTGTCTATTTCCGCTTTTAATAGTAAGTTATTCAGATTTTAATTTTTACAGACGGTCTGTAGTCCAGTGGTAACACGCTGGACTGGTAATCCAGGGATCGCAGGTTCAATCCACCGTCTGACCCTAATAAAATTAATAGTCTTTCAGTTGGGACTATAAACCGAGGTCTCGTGTCGGTGCTTTACGCCGTGCACATAAAAGAACTAGAGGAGACTCTGGAATGGGTCTCTGTCTATCATTGCACTATCCTCCAAAAATCTAAAATGACTAATCTCTTCAGGAGGCGTCGCTCATATGGGCAACTGGTAGTAACGATAAATAAACGTAAAACACACATTTTAATCAAATTTTGAAGATCGGTCAACAAATGAAATTTTGTTTGTAAATTACCTCCCTTTATGGATATTTACAAACTCACCAATAACTTTTACAAATGGTGGTTTACTACAATTATCACTGGGATAAATGTACATTAATTATACAATATACTCACGACTATCATAAAAGCTCAACTGAACATTAAACTGTCTGAATCTTAAAACAATCGTAGCCGATCAGTGGTTCAATGGTTAAAATGTTGGACTCGCAATCCATGGTCGCAAGTGTGATCCCTCACTATGCCATAACAAATTGACTAAAATTCTAGTTAATACAAATTTATTTTAGCTTGATATTAATCACTCTCAAGACACCATTCTTGATGGAATCCATCGCCACGAGGGAGAAGAGTATATGCCATGCCTAAGGGCACAATAGTAACAGCTCCAGTTGGGCTCGAACTCCGGGCCGTTATCACCTGATGCGAACGTGCTACCACTGCGCTATCATGACTAACATTAATTTGTGTTGATGCTTTACATCGTGCGTGCAAAAGAACCATGGGAGCTTCTGGAATGTGACTCTATCTGTATTCTTGCACTATCCACCTAAATCTAAAATGGCTGATATCTTCAGCAGTTGCTGCTCATTTGGACAACAGGGAGCGACGATAAACAAGCACAAAACACAACTTAAAGCAAAATGTCACCCTGCTTCTAATTTTGACAAAATTTGGACGAGGATGAAAAATGGCCGTACTTCCAATTTCAAAACTTCCCTCTGTAACTCTTGCTGGAAGTCTATAAACTCCTTCACCGTCAATTTCTTCTTGCCGTCTGTTCCAAAGAAGTAGGTCGTGAGCGCAGAACCGATCTTTTTGACAACATTCCCAGTATTGGCATGATCTCTGTGGCGGCGTCCTACGCTCGTTTGATTACGCAATATATCGCTGATCTGAAACAAGTTACAAACTGTAAGAATGGGTCTCCGTGGCTGAGTGGTTGCACTTTCCATTCAGAGCTGTAAATTCGAATCCCACAAGGGATGTCGAATTCTTTCATGTAAGGAAGCTATCCAGCTGGCTTCCGGAAGGTTGGTTGTTCTACCTGTGTGCTCAGAGTGGCAGCCGGGGTTTCGGTATGCTATTTCCATCTATATTTGGTGAGGGCCTGTCCCATGGTAGATCGACGCAATGAGTTACTCTCAGTAAATAAAATCTTTATTATTATTATAGTACTCTAGTGGTCAATTTGCTATTTGTTTTACTGGTATCCCAAGAAATAAATTGTCTTCACAGATGAAGAATACTGATTGTTGGGCAGTCAAAACCGCCCCCAGTTTTAACCAGCGGTTATAACCGGTTAAAACCGGCCCGGTCAATACTCCCCAAGTGGTCAATACCGGTCAATACTGATCGATTGGATAGTCAATTGGGTATTTGTTAAGAAATGTTTCATTTTAATATCAATAATGCATTTAAAAACCCTGCTATACCACTTAGCTTCTCTATAGAGTAAATTAAAGTTATATCTGATTCAACAGATCAACATTTGACTGCCTAATTTTTTATTCTTAGAGTAGTGTGTTCACGACTTGTCAATTTTCACAACTTTTGACATAATGGATAATGTTCTTGTCATCTGTATTTCTGTCATTCTAGTTACACTGTAACACACAAGTTAATTTCACCAGTCGTCAATATTTGAGCTTCCACGTAAGCAGCGAAACCACAACACAAGCTTCGCTGCTGTCTGCAGACCATGTCTGTTACGCAACTTAGTCTGCACATGTCCAAAGTTCGAGAATATACGTTCCAATGACGCAGAACTTGCTGGCATAATCGGTAAGCTCCTAGCGAGCTTGCAACTGGCATAATCAGTAAACAGCTGGCATAATCAGTAAGCTCCTAGTGAGCTTGCAGCTGGCATAATCAGTAAGCTCCTAGCGAGCTTGCAGCTGGCATAATCAGTAAGCTCCTAGCGAGCTTGCAGCTGGTATAATCGGTAAGCTCCTAGCGAGCTTGCAGCTGGCATAATCAGTAAGCTCCTAGCGAGCTTGCAGCTGGTATAATCAGTAAGCTCCTAGCGAGCTTGCACAACGACTGATTATCAGAAATTCCAGATAGGATCTTTAGGTTTCATTTTGACTGATAGCTGAACAGTATCAAAGTAATGAATGATGATTCTAAGAGATATTTGTTGTTGCTTTTTTAAGTGCTTAATTTGTTATCCAAATTTGAGAAGTGTGGCCATTTATTATTTTAAAACTAGTGTAAGAGGTGTAAATAACAATTGGGATCTTCAAAGTGGCCATCACAGCTAATTATCAAGCAACACCTGCAGCTTTTTTTTATCACAAACATTTTAACTTGCTAATCACCTTTGATAGAAGTGCAAACTATCACAATATGTTCAAACTAAGAATAAGAGATCAATTTGTCCAAGACTGGCGTGATTGTATTAATTCTATGCCAAAATTAGATTATTATTGCAGATATAAGACTGAGTATTGCTTTGAACCATATTTGGATATTATACGAAATGATCAATTAAGAAAATTATCAACCTGTATGAGATTATCGTCACACTGTCTAGAAATTGAAATAGGCCGGTACAATAATGTTGACAGACAAAATAGATTGTGTAAACTCTGTTCACAAAATATGGTAGAATCCGAATTTCACTTTATGTTGTGCTGCCCATTGTATAAATTTATAAGATCAAAATATCTGGGCAGGTGTTCCTGGCCCACCACTCAAACATTCAACGTGTTAATGTCAATAAAAAATAGAAAATGTTTGCTGAATATTGCTCGATTTGTGAAAGAAGCGCTATGCCTACGTAAAAATACTCTTGGAAATTAAATTAGATTTGTCTACTGATCGTTTACTGTACTGATGTGTTTGTGTGTTTTGTTATTTGTATAAATTATATATTTATTGTCATGTATATATATTTATTGTCTTTGCCATAAGTTAGTGAAATTGTAAATGGCCAAAGGCAAATGTTTTGCCGATTTGCTAATAAACTTGAAACTTGCTAATCATTCATTTTCACATGATCACTATGGGTCATTATGGGTGCTTCTGTTACATGTATGGATTACACTATGGGTCATTATGGGTGCTTCTGTTACATGTATGGATTACACTATGGGTCATTATGGGTGCTTCTGTTACATGTATGGATTACACTACGGGTCATTATGGGTGCTTCTGTTACATGTATGGATTACACTACGGGTCATTATGGGTGCTTCTGTTACATGTATGGATTACACTACGGGTCATTATGGGTGCTTCTGTCACATGTATGGATTACACTACGGGTCATTATGGGTGCTTCTGTTACATGTATGGATTACACTACGGGTCATTATGGGTGCTTCTGTTACATGTATGGATTACACTACGGGTCATTATGGGTGCTTCTGTTACATGTATGGATTACACTACGGGACATTATGGGTGCTTCTGTTACATGTATGGATTACACTACGGGTCATTATGGGTGCTTCTGTTACATGTATGGATTACACTACGGGACATTATGGGTGCTTCTGTTACATGTATGGATTACACTACGGGACATTATGGGTGCTTCTGTTACATGTATGGATTACACTACGGCACATTATGGGTGCTTCTGTTACATGTATGGATTACACTATGGCACATTATGGATGCTTCTGTTACATGTATGGATTACACTATGGCACATTATGGATGCTTCTGTTACATGTATGGATTACACTATGGCACATTATGGATGCTTCTGTTACATGTATGGATTACACTATGGCACATTATGGATGCTTCTGTTACATGTATGGATTACACTATGGCACATTATGGATGCTTCTGTTACATGTATGGATTACACTATGGCACATTATGGATGCTTCTGTTACATGTATGGATTACACTATGGCACATTATGGATGCTTCTGTTACATGTATGGATTACACTATGGCACATTATGGATGCTTCTGTTACATGTATGGATTACACTATGGCACATTATGGATGCTTCTGTTACATGTATGGATTACACTATGGCACATTATGGATGCTTCTGTTACATGTATGGATTACACTATGGCACATTATGGATGCTTCTGTTACATGTATGGATTACACTATGGCACATTATGGATGCTTCTGTTACATGTATGGATTACACTATGGCACATTATGGATGCTTCTGTTACATGTATGGATTACACTATGGCACATTATGGATGCTTCTGTTACATGTATGGATTACACTATGGCACATTATGGATGCTTCTGTTACATGTATGGATTACACTACGGGACATTATGGATGCTTCTGTTACATGTATGGATTACACTACGGGACATTATGGATGCTTCTGTTACATGTATGGATTACACTACGGGACATTATGGATGCTTCTGTTACATGTATGGATTACACTACGGGACATTATGGATGCTTCTGTTACATGTATGGATTACACTACGGGACATTATGGATGCTTCTGTTACATGTATGGATTACACTACGGGACATTATGGATGCTTCTGTTACATGTATGGATTACACTACGGGACATTATGGATGCTTCTGTTACATGTATGGATTACACTACGGGACATTATGGATGCTTCTGTTACATGTATGGATTACACTACGGGACATTATGGATGCTTCTGTTACATGTATGGATTACACTACGGGACATTATGGATGCTTCTGTTACATGTATGGATTACACTACGGGACATTATGGATGCTTCTGTTACATGTATGGATTACACTACGGGACATTATGGATGCTTCTGTTACATGTATGGATTACACTACGGGACATTATGGATGCTTCTGTTACATGTATGGATTACACTACGGGACATTATGGATGCTTCTGTTACATGTATGGATTACACTACGGGACATTATGGGTGCTTCTGTTACATGTATGGATTACACTACGGGACATTATGGGTGCTTCTGTTACATGTATGGATTACACTACGGGACATTATGGGTGCTTCTGTTACATGTATGGATTACACTACGGGACATTATGGGTGCTTCTGTTACATGTATGGATTACACTACGGGACATTATGGGTGCTTCTGTTACATGTATGGATTACACTACGGGACATTATGGGTGCTTCTGTTACATGTATGGATTACACTACGGGACATTATGGGTGCTTCTGTTACATGTATGGATTACACTATGGGACATTATGGGTGCTTCTGTTACATGTATGGATTACACTATGGGACATTATGGGTGCTTCTGTTACATGTATGGATTACACTATGGGACATTATGGGTGCTTCTGTTACATGTATGGATTACACTATGGGACATTATGGGTGCTTCTGTTACATGTATGGATTACACTATGGGACATTATGGGTGCTTCTGTTACATGTATGGATTACACTATGGGACATTATGGGTGCTTCTGTTACATGTATGGATTACACTATGGGACATTATGGGTGCTTCTGTTACATGTATGGATTACACTATGGGACATTATGGGTGCTTCTGTTACATGTATGGATTACACTATGGGACATTATGGGTGCTTCTGTTACATGTATGGATTACACTATGGGACATTATGGGTGCTTCTGTTACATGTATGGATTACACTATGGGTCATTATGGGTGCTTCTGTTACATGTATGGATTACACTACGGGACATTATGGGTGCTTCTGTTACATGTATGGATTACACTACGGATCATTATGGGTGCTTCTGTTACATGTATGGATTACACTACGGATCATTATGGGTGCTTCTGTTACATGTATGGATTACACTACGGGACATTATGGGTGCTTCTGTTACATGTATGGATTACACTACGGGACATTATGGGTGCTTCTGTTACATGTATGGATTACACTACGGGTCATTATGGGTGCTTCTGTTACATGTATTGATTACACTACGGGACATTATGGGTGCTTCTGTTACATGTATGGATTACACTATGGGACATTATGGGTGCTTCTGTTACATGTATGGATTACACTACGGACATTATGGGTGCTTCTGTTACAGTTGTCCAATTGACCAGTATCGACCAGTATTGACCAGTATTGACCAGTATTGACCAGTATTGACCGGTTAAAACCAGTATTGACCGGCGGCCTGATCAATACTCAATTGACCGGTCAATATGCCAACATTGAGAATACTGCACTAGAGAGAAAATAGCACATAGTTTTACTTTGACCTTGTGGACGTCGATGCAATTTTATCTTAATCGTAACAAGGCCACCATCCCATGGGTGTCTCGCCATGCATGGTTTACTGGTTCAGCGAAATAAAAATGGTCTTTTACGCTTTTCCAACAAATTGTTAAATTCAAGATCAAGGGGAGGATGGGGGGGGGGGGGGCCTTACAATGGGTGTAGGTGTAGTTTCGAAGCAATACCGTTGATGGGTTTTGAGAAATAATAAAATTTGAGACTTACTTGACGTATCAATAATTTCTGAAATGGTTCTATTTTGGCCACAATGTCAAGTTCAAGGTCACTGATAGGGTGGGGACTTACAATATGTGTAAGAAATTATCGGATCTGTATGCAAAGTTTCAAGACTATAACTTTTACCATTATTGAGAAATGATAATGTTTTGAGTGTTTATTGACATATAATAGTTTCTGAAATCGGACTATTTTGGAAACAATTCAAGGTCAAGATCACTGGCAGGGTGGGGACTTACTGTGGGTGTAGAGAATTAGTCCTAAAATGTGCATGCACAGTTTCAAAGCAATAGTGTTGACAGTTTTTAAGAAAAGATCATGTTTGAGGGGGGAAGGGGCATGGAACAGTTCACCCCTAGAAACATTATGCAAGCAAAACATTATATTTTGACGTTTTTTTTAGTTCTATGCAAATAAGTAATCGTTGACGATGCTGCCATCACTGGAAAGGTGACTGCTTTGTCTCGCTAAAGTGGGCGAGACAAAATAGAATAAAAATCTCACCCGTGCAAATTCTGCGAAATCGACTTCTCCGTCACCGTTGATATCAAACATACGGAACGCTATCTCAAAATTACGAGGGGGTGCTGAAATACAAATGACATAATCAATTAACAGCACTATATACACCCCATGCAACACGACAAAATAATCATCTCTATGTACATTGGATAGAATGGAACACGAAAATCAATATAAATAACTGGTATGCGATTCATAGTGGTTTTTATCATCTATTTTTGGCTTATTAACTATTTGCATGCTGGGTAAAATAAATGCTATAAATAGTTCAAATAATTGAAGCATACGACAATTTTTTAATGTGTTTTTCTTATGAAACTAAAAACTCTGGAAATATGTCATGTTAATAATGAAATTTCATGGCATATTTAACCCATTCAACCCCAAGTAACTCACATGGACTGGTCCATGATATTCATAAACCAATAAATGAATCAGAAAATCACATTTGGACAAGTTCATTTATCAAAATGGGTAATTATGTCTAAAAATAGTCATATCACTGGCAAAAAGTGCAGATCCTGATGAGACGGCTCGTCACGAGCCGGCTCATCTGGATCTACACTTTTTGTAAGCCTATTTAGAGGTCTGTGGTGTTGAAAGGGGTTAACTGGGTAGAACATTACTGCCAAATTTTAAATGCTTGATTGCATACACACTCAAATCAGGGTTCTAAATGCATCTTGTAACACTTTGTGGTCACAGGGGTGTAGCTAGCCATTTCTGAATGTGTATAAATTCGAGACGATATTAAATGAGTTTGTACCCTCAATGCAACCTACTAAGATTATTTTTTCCCCCTCTCAATCAGGGATCAGTTTAGAGGGCGATGTGGGCGAAATTGTCGCCCTAGGGACCCTGACATCGCCCTCTGGGGCCATACTTCTCCCTAAAAAAAAATAAAAAAATGTTGGTTTTTATGATTTTTAAACAAAATTTTGTCTAGTAAGATACACTGGCCCATTATAAAGCACTCCTTCTATTCAAATGTTGTATTTAATTGTTGTACTGTGCATTTTAACCCTATTTTGCAGAAGTATATGAAAGAACACCATTTAAGGAAGCGATCACGCGCTTTCTCACTTCTCCCAAAAATTCTGACCTAGAATGAACCCAGAGTCAATAAAATTCAGGCATTAATAAGTTACAAATTGAAGCGACATACTGGAGAGTACGGTAAGCAAGAAGACGTAGTCAGAGAAGCCGATGAGCCCACACTCTCCCAGCTTGTTGAAGATGCTGTCTGGTTCAATATCCAGCTCAATCTTGTCAAACTGTATCAAACAAAATATATCGAGTTAAAACTGCTACACCTACATGTAATACACACCCACCCTATGTAACCTGATACAACAATTCATCTTTACAGTGAAACATGATACAACAAAACATGAACATCATTGAAGCCACTGAACTCTCCTTCAGTTATTTAACCTTCAGCATGCTGTAGGCAAAATGAGCAGATCATTTCGGGACAATTTGAATGAAATGTGGAGCCCTACTTTATAGGAAATATAAGAAAAATATTACACATTTGTTATCTGCTCATTTCACCTGCAGCGTGTTAAAGGTTAATTGTTTCAACACCAAGTAACTGACATGGACTGGTCCAGGATATTCTTAGACCAATAAATGAATAAGAAAATTACATTCGGACCAGTTCATTTATCTAGATGGGTAATTTTGTCTAAAATTAGTAATACTACTTGCAAAAAGTGCAGATCCTGATGAGACGGCTCGTCACGAGCCGGCTCATCTGGATCTACACTTTTTGTAAGCCTATAAATAGAGGTCTGTAGTGTTGAAAGGGTTAACTTATTTTCATATTCCGTTGTATAAAGTTTTCACAGTAAAGACAATTTGTTGTATCATCGTGCATAGGGTGATACATCCAAACCTATCTGCATGTTTTATTCTACAAGCTAAGCAGACCCTTGCCACACTGCTAAACGGCCGCACCATTTGTTCCTAGATGTATCGTACATGTGTATTCAGAATATCTTTCACTGGTCCACACTAGACATTTTAAATTTGGATATTTAGACGACTGCAGGTAAATACATTCTGACTGGCTTGGGTTGGCGATTGCCACTTGAAGAGAGAAAGTTCTGATTGACGTATAGAAACTAGATTTTGTTTTTGAAAAACGTATGTCTCTCTATTCGCTGTTGCTTCAATGAAGTAACAAAAGCATGGAACAGAACTATATGAAGTCATTGCAATAAAAATTCATGTGTCATGAAGTTTTGAAGATGAAGCTTTGTACTATAAAAATGTTCAAAGGCCCGTAAATCGGCCAAACTAGATACAATGTATAATACTGATGCTTCCTGTCAAGTTTGGCGGCGAAAATCCAACGAGGTTTTGGAGAATGAAGTGCATAATTATAAGCTTTGTGTTTTAAAAATGTTCAAAGGCCCGTAAATCGTTCAAATATCACCCAACTGTTACGGGATTATAATATGCACAACTAGATACAATGTATAATACTGATGCTTCCTGTCAAGTTTGGCGGCGAAAATCCAACGAGGTTTTGGAGAATGAAGTGCATAATTATAAGTTGTGTTTTAAAAATGTTCAAAGGCCCGTAAATCGGCCAAAAATCACCCAACCGCTACGATAACGGTACTTCCTGCCAAGTTTGGTGAAAATCCAACGAGGTTTTGATGAGCGGAAAGTTTTGTGTTATAAGGATGGTTAAATAAAGGACCGTACAATCTTGCCAAAGGTAATTTCACTGTATGAACTTTTTATCAGTAAAGACATTGTCAAGATGTTAAACTTGTGACCACTGAATCATACACATCATGTAAATAAGGGGTGACTAAAGCACGTACAAGATATATACAACATGGCAACACAACCATAGTCATGTACTTCTTCCAAACAAATACATGATACAGAAACAAGTACATGTAATTCAAATTCAATGCAACAGTATAATTATTATGGTTCATCTAATCCGTAAAAATGTCAGTTTGTTCTATTTCAGAATCTATTATTGAATTTTGCTGCTGTTTGTGGTGAGATTTACAGGACATGCAAACAACATAGGTCTAATTTTAAACCCCTTTCCAGACAGTAAGCTAATTTTTAACCCCTTTCCAGGCAGTAAGCTAACTTTTAACCCCTTTCCAGACAGTAAGCTAATTTTTAACTCCTTTCCAAATAGTAAGTCAACTTTAACCCCTTTCCAGGCAGTAAGCTAATTTTTAACCCCTTTCCAGACAGTAAGCTAATTTTTAACCCCTTTCCAGGCAGTAAACTAATTTTTAACCCCTTTCCAGACAGTAAGCTAATTTTTAACCCTTTTCCAGGCAGTAAGCTAACTTTTAACCCCTTTCCAGACAGTAAGCTAATGTTTAACCCCTTTCCAAATAGTAAGTCAACTTTAACCCCTTTCCAGGCAGTAAGCTAATTTTTAACCACTTTCCAGACAGTAAGCTAATTTTTAACCCCTTTCCAGGCAGTAAACTAATTTTTAACCCCTTTCCAGACAGTAAGCTAATTTTTAACCCCTTTCCAGGCAGTAAGCTAATTTTTAACCCCTTTCCAGGCAGTAAGCTAATTTTTAACCCCTTTCCAAATAGTAAGTCAACTTTAACCCCTTTCCAGACAGTAAGTTCATTTAAAACAGTTTTCCAGACAGTAAGTTAATCCAGACAATAACAGTTAATTTTTAAGCCCATTTCCAGACAGTAAAATATAACAAGACAAGATCTGAAAATATGAGCCATATGTCCTACCTACATACAAGAAAGTAACATGCCACACAAGACTAGTCTATAAATACATAGGGGATTCCATGCTAGATACAATGACTTGTTGTGACTCGAGAATAACATTGCAAGCTACTGTATCCACTATAATAACATGCAACATTCAACTGAATCAGAATATCTATGACATTATCATGGAGCGCCTCTTTTAAATTTTTAGAAAAAAAGAAGCTGAAAATTGATTCAAAAGACACACACAGCCAACAAGACAACACTATATTCCGAGTCTCATGAGCCCAGGGACCTGTAAATATGTTACAAGGACAGAGAACAAGACAACACTATATTCCGAGTCTCACGAGCACAGGGACCTGTAAATATGTTACAAGGACAGAGAACAAGACAACACTATATTCCAAGTCTCATGAGCACAGGGACCTGTAAATATGTTACAAGGACAGAGAACAAGACAACACTATATTCCGAGTCTCATGAGCCCAGGGACCTGTAAATATGTTACAAGGACAGAGAACAAGACAACACTATATTCCGAGTCTCATGAGCACAGGGACCTGTAAATATGTTACAAGGACAGAGAACAAGACAACACTATATTCCGAGTCTCATGAGCACAGGGACCTGTAAATATGTTACAAGGACAGAGAACAAGACAACACTATATTCCGAGTCTCATGAGCACATCATCATCATCAATCCTCTTCACCCCGGTTGGGGTATAGGGCCTTCACCACTGCTCTCCACTTGGACTGGTCCGTTGCTGCTGCTTTGGCTTCCCCCCAGGACATCCTGCTTCGGCGCAGCTCACTGTCCAGAGTCCTTCGCCATGTCGTAACTGGTCGACCTCTTTTCCGTGTGCCCTGTGGATTCCAATCCAGTGCTTGGCGTGCTATGTTGGGCTGGTCTCGTCGTAGAGTGTGCCCTATCCACCGCCACTTCCTCTGTGTGATAAGAGTCTGTGATGGGGTCCTGTCTTGTTTGCCGCCACAACTCCTGGTTGGTGATCTTTTCTGGCCATCTGATGTGTAGGATCTGTCTGAGGCAGTTGTTGATGAATACCTGTAGTTTGTGGTCAAGGCCCTTGGTGCGTCTCCAGGTCTCAGCTCCGTACAAGAGGACTGTCTTAACATTCGTCTCAAACAGTTTGAGCTTTGTCTTGAGGTGGATGTTATTGTTGTTCCATACTGGCTTCAACGTCACAAAGGCATGTCGTGCTTTCCCAATACGGGCTTGGATGTCTTCTTCTGTTCCCCCCGTTTTGCTGATGACACTGCCGAGGTAGGTGAAGGAGTCAACATTATCGATTGGATGGCCATCTATCTGAATGGGTGTGTTCCTTGCCGCGTTTACCCTGAGGCACTTGGTCTTCTTAATGTTGATCTCCAGCCCTGTAGTCTTTGCAACTGTGTGTAAGCGTTCTGACTTCTGTTGCATGTGTTGGTGTGTGTGGGACAGGAGGCCTATATCGTCCGCAAAGTCGAGGTCCTCCAACTTCTCTGTAAGTGTCCACTGTATTCCTCTTGGTCTGTCTACTGTCGTTCTCATTATCCAGTCCGACGGAGAAAATGAGAGGCGAGAGCATACAGCCCTGACGGACGCCGGTGCTGACGGGAAATGGCTGTGAAAGGTTCATGTCATGGATCACATGGCAAGTGGTGTTGTTGTACAGGCTCCGAATAATGTTGATGATCTTTCCTGGTATGCCGTAGTGCCCGAGGATGCTCCATATGACGTCTCTATCAATCGTGTCAAACGCTTTCTTGAAATCGATGAAGTTGATGTAGATTGGAGACTGCCATTCGATGGACTGTTCAACGATGATGCGGAGTGTTGCTATCTGATCCGTGCATGATCTTCCTGCCCTGAATCCTGCCTGTTCTTCCCTCAGCTTGGCGTTCACTGCATTCTTGATCCTTTCTAGTAGGAGTCTCATGAGCACAGGGACCTGTAAATATGTTACAAGGACAGAGAACAAGACAACACTATATTCCGAGTCTCATGAGCCCAGGGACCTGTGAATATGTTACAAGGACAGAGAACAAGACAACACTATATTCCGAGTCTCATGAGCCCAGGGACCTGTGAATATGTTACAAGGACAGAGAACAAGACAACACTATATTCCTAGTCTCATGAGCCCAGGGACCACTAAATATGTTACAAGGACAGAGAACAAGACAACACTATATTCCGAGTCTCATGAGCCCCAGGGACCTGTAAATATGTTACCAGGACAATAACAAGACAACACTATATTCCGAGTCTCATGAGCCCAGGGACCTGTAAATATGTTACAAGGACAGAGAACAAGACAACACTATATTCCGAGTCTCAAAAAACATATATTGGCACTAAATTTTGTGAATTAGCGAAAATATTTAGCGCAACTTTTTGTTTTTAATTGTCTTTTTTGTTTCTTTTTTTTTTTGGGCACATGTTTTGTCAATTACATGGCTTCAAATATTTATTTGTGAACTATACTCTTAGGTGGCTCCAAGTTTTTTAAATTGGCTGCAGTGTTTTTCAATTGGCGACATAAGTGGCGCAGACATTCAGACAGAGGGAACCCTGATATCTTACTGACCGACTCATTTCTACATATACAAATCAATACATGAAAACATGTCAAGATAAAGAAAAGCAAACGGGTCGGTAACGGTACAAATTCCACAACACCAGTTACCGGTATGTCTTATCCCCAAAGCAACGTCCCTTGCTGAAGTTGGACAAACCTGATCACAATACCTGGCCATGAGCTTTCAGCTCAAGCTCAGCTCAGCTGAATATAATACACAATTGGTGTACTAAAACTACAATCTTATAAAATAACAATAAAATAATTCTTTATAAACCAAACTGAATGGATAACACACAAAAAACAAGCTGGTTCTACAACCCAAAAACTCAACAGGTCACACAGGTAACCTACCATATGTTTCTTCTGAAAATGAATATAATATAAAATTCATAAAATATGTTTGAAGTTGACTAATATTTCAATTTCAGATTTCACTGTATAATAATAATCATTTTATACTTTAATTCTAACATGATATTTTCTTCCTATAAACAAAGAACAAATCTACCGCTGTTGAATCTGCAATAAACCACTGCTACGGCTGTTGAATTTTGCACCTCCTATAAAAAACTTATTTATGGACGTAAATATGCGCAACTTTTAACAATTTTACATTACATAAATATAGTTTTGATAGCTGGATGGTGATTTTCAGTGCCACTGGAATACAGAAGGTATTTTACAGGGAGGTACTTTACAGAAGGTATTCTACAGGGAGGTACTTTGTAAAGCCATCATCAGCCAATCAACAGACAAGGAGACAAAATAACACATTTATTCGTTTATAGCATTATATTGCGTCATGTTAGAACTGAAATAATATTTGTCGTGCTGTTGTCAATAAACGGCAAGACAAATATTATTTCCTAATTAAAGCACTCTCTATTCACCCTATGCAAACCAAGATGCAACATGTCATCTTTGCTGAGAAATGTTCATAGAATGGAACCGATAGAGATTGAAGCACTTGCAACGCGCTCTAACCATATGTCAATCAATTGTTCAGTCTCATCACATCAACTTATTTATGTCTCCTCTGTTTTTATCGTTGTTTCCTTTAGTTCATACAAATTTATTTTAGCTCGATTGCGAAACAAGTTCTTACAACTTATATTAATCACTCTCGATACCTCATTCCTGATGGAATCCATTGCCACGAGGGAGAGAGAAGAGGCAACGTGGAATTTGAATACCTTGCCTAAGGGCACAATCGTAACGGCTCCAGCGGGGGCTCGAACTCCGGACCATTTGCACCTGAAGTTGCTTCCTTTGCACAATATGCTATCAATTTTCATTCACTTTCTCATCATATAATTATTAAATTACTAAATCCTGATAGATGTTCTACAGTATCTTACCGGTATATGTTATTATGTTATATTTCGGGTTTTACGCCTGCATCAGCACCATTTTGGGCTATATCGCCGGCGGGCAGTTTACCTAACAACACCTTTCCTGGGCAGGCTCCAGCGGTTTACCAGTACTTGGGTGCACCAACCTCCGTAAGAAACTGCCAATTTTTTCATAGAAATGAGACACGGCCTGAGCGGGGCTCGAACCCGTGACCATCAGTGATGATAGGTTACAGTGGTATACAAGTCAGCGACCGTAACCGCTCGACCATGGAGGCGGACTCTACAGTATCTACAATGCACGTGTCACTGTAACAAATTGTTATTTAATTACATGTAACATAATTTTGATAACAATCACATTAATCATACCACAACATTTGGTTAGGTAACAACAGTAAAAACAAAACCTCAGTTTGCACAGGGTGAAATGAATGACATTATGTAAGAATGACATAATTGTGCAAAATTAGTACCAGTACAAAACACAATCAGGTGCTTTTCGTTTATATACGAAACAGTCAAACCTGCATCAACCCATTCAACCCCAAGTAACTGACATGGACTGGTCCATGATATTCATAAACCAATAAATGAATCAGAAAATCACATTTGGACAAGTTCATTTATCAAAATGGGTAATTATGTCTAAAAATAGTCATATCACTGGCAAAAAGTGCAGATCCTGATGAGACGGCTCGTCACGAGCCGGCTCATCTGGATCTACACTTTTTGTAAGCCTATTTAGAGGTCTGTGGTGTTGAAAGGGTTAATAAGAAAATTACCTTTGGACCAGTTCATTTATCAAAATGGGTAATTTAATCTAAAAATAGTAATATTACTGGCAAAAAGTGCAGATCCTGATGAGACGGCTCGTCATGAGCCAGCTTATCTGGATCTACACTTTTTGTAAGTCTATTTCGAGGCCCGTAGTGTTGAAAGAGTTAAGCGGCAAGCCAAGGGAGTTATAACAGGTGACTGCTGAACATAGGTTGTTGGTTAATAGATGCTAACTAATTAATAAATTGTTACACTTGGAATCTAGTAAATGGCTGCATAATGCAGGCTGGCTGCGTAATAGAGGTGACCGCTAACATATCTTTAAACTATATGGTGCTATAAACGTAAAGCTACAATTACAAAGAAATACCGTATATCTGGTTATATTCGCGCATTGCAAATTTCGCGTTTATGTGTCCGTTTTAATATTCGCAAATGTAATTAATATTCGCGATTATTTAGCTTCGAAATGCATTTTTCACAAACTGCTGTTTACGTGGATAATCTTACCGTGATACCGGTTCTGGATCAGGATAAAATACGTAGATGGTTTGTACCATGAAAATAACGGTACTATATATGTATACGGTATTAATTTTGTGATTATATTTGCATAGTTATGGAAACATATGAATGAGACCATCAAATATATATGACTGAGAGCCTACATAATATGACTGAGATCCTAACATATATGAATGAGATCCTGACATATATGATTGAGATCCTAACATATATGACTGAGATCCTGACATATATGACTGAGATCTTAACATATATGAATGAGATCATAACATATATGAATGAGATCCTAACATATATGACTGAGATCCTAACATATATGACTGAGATCATAACATATATGACTGAGATCCTAACATATATGACTGAGATCCTAACATATATGACTGAGATCCTAACATATATGACTGAGATCCTAACATATATGACTGAGATCCTAACATATATGAATGAGATCCTAACATATATGACTGAGATCCTAACATATATGACTGAGATCCTAACATATATGACTGAGATCCTAACATATATGACTGAGATCCTAACATATATGAATGAGATCCTAACATATATGACTGAGATCCTAACATATATGACTGAGATCCTAACATATATGACTGAGATCCTAACATATATGACTGAGATCCTAACATATATGACTGAGATCCTAACATATATGACTGAGATCCTAACATATATGAATGAGATCCTAACATATATGACTGAGATCCTAACATATATGAATGAGATCCTAACATATATGAATGAGATCCTAACATATATGACTGAGATCCTAACATATATGAATGAGATCCTAACATATATGACTGAGATCCTAACATATATGACTGAGATCCTAACATATATGACTGAGATCCTAACATATATGACTGAGATCCTAACATATATGACTGAGATCCTAACATATATGACTGAGATCCTAACATATATGACTGAGATCCTAACATATATGAATGAGATCCTGACATATATGACTGAGATCCTAACATATATGAATGAGATCCTGACATATATGACTGAGATCCTAACATATATGACTGAGATCCTAACATATATGAATGAGATCATAACATATATGAATGAGATCATAACATATATGAATGAGATCCTAACATATATGAATGAGATCCTAACATATATGAATGAGATCCTAACATATATGAATGAGATCCTAACATATATGACTGAGATCCTAACATATATGACTGAGATCCTAACATATATGACTGAGATCCTAACATATGACTGAGATCCTAAGTTATATGACTGAGATCCTAACATATATGAATGAGATCCTGACATATATAAATGAGACTTTAAAACATATGAATAAGACCCCAAACATATATGAATGCTATCAAACATATATGAATGACACCTTAAGATATATCAATGAGATCCTAAAAATAAGAATAATACTGCAGAAAACAAGTTCTGTCTACATGTTACAAACTTGTTCTAAATTCTAGTTTTACTAAATATAATCATTTAGAGAATCTAAGTTGGTTTCTAAATGAAATGTATATCTTCAAATAAGGCATAGAACGATATAAGCATTAAAACATTTCATGAAATTGTTAGATACATCAAAGGCAAGAAACCTAGCAGATCCTCTACAATCATAACATGTTATATTTATAGATTTTTATATCACGGTTTTCATACCAGCTTTCACAATTTCTTTCTATATAAATTTTTGCAAATGGCAGATTTAGGTCATGGTATAATATGATCATAAATGAAAGTATATCAATGCAGAGGACCAACGGATCTGTAGTCCAGTGGTAACACGCTGGACTGGTAATCCAGGGATCGCAGGTTCAATCCCCCCCATCTGACCCTAATAAAATTAACAGTCTTTCAGATGGGACGTTAAACCAAGGTCTTGTGTCGGTGCTTTACATCGTGCACGTAAAAGAACCAGAGGAGATTCTGGAATGGGTCTCTGTCTGTATCAGTGACGGCCATACGATTGGCTGACTAGTATGTGCTTTTAAAACCAATATATATTAGATTGGTCAGAAATAATTCATATTGTATGTAAAATTTATAAATATTATAATTACAAAGTAGAATCTATATAATTATAATATTTATAAATTTTACAGTCCGTTGTCGGTATCATAAGTTTGGGGGTAGAGGGGAGGTATTAACTCATCCTTTCTGTGGCCATGCTCCGTCGGTCAATCTTTTTACGGTGCATGTCATTAATGCAATCTGGTGCATTCGGGGGTTGGGGGTGGGTTGGGGGGGTGGGGAAATGCATTTAGGGAATGGGTGTTGATGGGAGATAGTATCTTGCTCTTCATTGTTTGGTTAATATTGGGCTAGTGCTCGTGCTGGTTAAATGTTAGCAATGTTCCTGTAGAAGATTTAAACAGCTTGGAATCAACACATGGATTCTCTATATGCATATCCCATTGGAAACAACCATTATCTTACCAACAAACCTCATTTGTAAGGTAGAAATAGATTCAGCAAAAGCTTTCAACTTGTCAAAATAACTTGCCCGTAAACTTTATTTACAAGAGCAAGCTGGGCCATTTCTTCAATAGACATAAAAATCTTATTGGGGGTCTCGAGGGCATCTTATTGGGGGTCTCAACAGGTGCACACCCCATCCTGAAACCAAACTGCTGGACCTATCTCGTGTGTCACTTTCATGTAATCTTCTATCCAGAACCTTTACATTCAGATGTTTTGAGCATCTTAGCAACAATATATAAGGCCATTATAGATCATTTGCTAGATTCCCACTCCTTCTGTCCTGTCCTCTTTTTCCCTGCCCACTCCCTCTTTCCTGGCCCACTTTTCTCCTTCCCACCCCACTTTCTCTTTCCCTGCCCACTTTCTCTTTCCCTGCCCACTCTCTCTTTCCCTATCCACTCTCTCTGCCCACTTTCTCTTTCCCTGCCCACTCTCTTTTTCCCTGCCCACTCCCTCTTTCCTGGCCCACTTTTCTCCTTCCCACCCCACTTTCTCTTTCCCTGCCCACTTTCTCTTTCCCTGCCCACTCTCTCTTTCCCTACCCACCTTCTCTTTCCCTCTTTCACTCTCTCTGCCCCCACTCTCTCTTCCTATCCACTCTCTCTGCCCACTCTCTCTTTCCCTGCCCACTCTCTCTTGCCCACTCCTCCTTCTCTGCCCACTCTCTCTTTCCCTATCCACTCTCTCTGCCCACTTTCTCTTTCCCGCCCACTCTCTCTTTCCCTATCCACTCTCTCTGCCCACTTTCTCTTTCCCTGCCCACTCTCTCTTTCCCTATCCACTCTCTCTGCCCACTTTCTCTTTCCCTGCCCACTCTCTCTTTCCCTATCCACTCTCTCTGCCCACTCTCTTTCTCTGCCCACTCTCTCTTTCCCTATCCACTCTCTCTGCCCACTCTCTTTCTCTGCCCACTCTCTCTTTCCCTATCCACTCTCTCTGCCCACTCTCTTTCTCTGCCCACTCTCAATCATGGTCAGTAATTTAGCATTTGTACCAACCCCTACACTGACATGGTCTTTAGAGGTAGGGTCTGAAACTCTGAATACTTTTGGCTTTGCTGCGTAACTATGGTTCAAGCAGGTTGTCAAAGTTTTGGATGCATATCCCATTTTGTTATATTTATGTAATTTTTATATATGTTCGCGTTGGGCGCCATTATAAGTTTAACCCAAATAATGTTGGTGTGCTGTAAAACACAAATGAACAGCAACATTAATCAGTTATTCTGCAGTACTACATGTATATGTAAGTGTAGTCACTGGGCTTTGGTTGGGAGTTTCAGTGCAGTTGTTAGGGCTTTGGTTGGGAGTTTCATTGCAGTTGTTAGGGCTTTGGTTGGGAGTTTCATTGCAGTTGTTAGGGCTTTGATTGGGAGTTTCATTGCAGTTGTTAGGGCTTTGATTGGGAGTTTCATTGCAGTTGTTAGGGCTTTGGGCATTGCAGTTGTTAGGCTGGGGTCATTGCGTTTTAGGGCTTGTGACACAGTTTCATTGCAGTTGTTAGGGCTTTGGTTGAGAGTTTCATTGCAGTTGTTAGGGCTTTGATTGGGAGTTTCATTGCAGTTGTTAGGGCTTTGGTTGACAGTTTCATTGCAGTTGTTAGGGCTTTGGTTGACAGTTTCATTGCAGTTGTTAGGGCTTTGGTTGAGAGTTTCATTGCAGTTGTTAGGGATTTGGTTGGGAGTTTCATTGCAGTTGTTAGGGCTTTGATTGGGAGTTTCATTGCAGTTGTTAGGGCTTTGATTGGGAGTTTCATTGCAGTTGTTAGGGCTTTGGTTGGCAGTTTCATTGCAGTTGTCCATACTTTTAACATACCCAGTAGTCTTGTTGATCACGATGTGTTGAATGCAAGCGGTAATAAACTATAAGAGAGGAATCTCAGGGATTATCGTAATTACAAATTTTGTATTACCATTGAAAACATTTACATTTCCTATTTATAAAATAAAACATTCACACAATGGCTAACAAAACACAAAAGCAAGGATGAAAATAATAATTTGGATCTATTCTTAACACACAATTCAGGAAAAGTGTGACTTTTACTGGCGGGGGAGGTCAGGATCTGCCAAATACTTGCTGTAAGAGAGTAATGGTTAAAAAAAAATCAGTGTTTTCGCCAGCTTTTGCCCGAAGGGGGCCCTCAAGCACGAATGTAGGGGGTCTTTTTTTGGAAAAAATGGGGGCCAAAGCAAATTGGTCTTTTTTCCACATAAATGCACAGTAATTACCCTAATATCGTATATACCGTGATGTAAATAAATATATTATGTATTATATGATTATGTACTATGTACAAGTCTGATAATAATATGTTGTTCTGTTCTGTTCCTAATATCAGGATGCCAAACTTCTGTTCCATGATGATGATGATTGAGCTTATTTATGCTCGCCTTCGGCGAACCATATGGGCAAGCGGACTTCTGTTCCAATATTTATTGGTGAATTTATAGTATGAATCCGGACAGTCAATTAAGTTCATAAAATCTTTCCGATATGAAACTCATCAGTCAATCTATCTGTACACCCATGGGTCAATCTATCTGTACACCCATGGGGCAATCTATCTGTACACCCATGAGGCAATCTATCAGTACACCAGATTGAGACTCAGTTTGAAATTAATTAAATGTTTTATAACCTTATGACATGACAGATAGATTTTATGGTAATCGATGTCAAAAGAGAGTGCGACATTTATGAAATAAATCATTTTATTCACTGTAGCATGCATAATGAATGCCGAATGCAACTCGTTTGTCATTTGTCCACTAATTTTCCTCCTTTATGCCATTTCCACCCTTCGGATATTGGATACAATCTGTGATCCACTTCGACATTTTCAGATTCTTGCAAACACTAGCAGACAACATCTTTGCTCAATTGAGGGATACTTGTATTGTTACTGTCAATTGACTGCACATTAGGAAACGCATATAATTACAGCAATAATTATAGTGAGCCATCTATAAGAAAAGTAACAGCCTCGGTGTATCTTATAACATGTGCATGTCTAAAAATAGATGTGTGGAATTTCCATGTTTTCATTCCAGAACATTTAATTTACTTTCAGAAAGCCCTTTCAGGCCCAATGAAGCACTCCCAAATATAATTGACTGTGCTGAAAAACGTAATGGCGCAGGCTGGAGAAAACACTGAAACACTGATGCAAGCATCACTTACCAACTCCGCAATGCTATCCTTCTATGTAGCAAAAGTGAAGGGTATAGTTAAATTAATGTGAACACATATACAGTTGAAATTCCTACATGTGATATTCCTTAAAAAATTCTAATTTTTAAAGCTATTTTTTATGGTGATAAACAGATTTTAATCGCAGTGATAATAATGCTATTGTATATACTTGGCCATAAGTCGACAATACTTGCTTTTAAATAACGCTCTAAAATGGTTCAGCAGGAGGTTCGAGGAGAAGAGGAAAAGAATTATATAAGACTCTGTCTTTCATTCTAATCCTTTTTCTGTATTTTGATATGTGTGATGTATGCATTGTTCAATATGTATTATATTGGGAAATAAAATATGTTTAAACTAATGGTTCAGTAATATATAAAATTTAAACAAGAGGGCCATGGATTGCCAACCTGAGCTGAAAGGGCTATAGAAACATATGTTGCTGAATAGAGGTAACCGCTAGCACACTATCATAGGTCTCACTTACACTGCAAAATATCAAAGCTCTGGGCAATGTGGTTTCTGGTTTAAACATATTTATTCGATAATAATGTACATTACATATACATTGTATCCAAAACGAAAATGGATTAAATCGGAAGCTTAAAGCTTATTAAGATTTTCTCCATTGCATATATAATGTTGTGCACAAATGTGGTTTCTGAGAAGACTTTTAAAGTTGTACATGTCTATGTAAACTATGTGACCCCTACTGTGGGGTCAATTATGACCCCAGGATTACAATTTCAGCAAACTCAGGAATGTTCCACTAGGTGATGCCATATGCAAACTATCAAAGATCTGCACACAATGTGGTTTCTGAGATAAATGAATGTTAATCATTTTTACGGTGTAAGTCAAAATAAATTATTGTGACCCTATAGTGGGGTAAAATATGACCCCAGGATCAAGAGATTAACCCTTTCAACACCACATACCTCTAAATTGGCTTACAAAAAAGTGTAGATCCAGATGAGCCGGCTCGTGATGAGCCGTCTCATCAGGATCTGCACTTTTTTCAAGTAATACTACTATTTTTAGATTTTTTTTACCTATTTTGATAAATGAACTGATCCAAATGTAATTTTGTTATTAATTTATTGGTCTAAAAATATCATGGACCAGTCCATGTCAGTTACTTGGTGTTGAATGGATTAACTAAGTGGAGGTTCACTAGGTAATGATACAAGTCAGTTATCAAAGATATTGGCATGTGGTTTTGGAGATGATTATTTAAACAGTTTTTCTATATAAGGCTATGCAAACTAGTTGACCGCTACTGTGTGGTCACTCACGGCTGCATGGTCACAATTTGAACAAACTTAGTAGTGGTTCACTTGGTGACGTTACATACCAAATATCAAAGATCTGAGTGGAAGTCGTGATAGCGCTGTGGATGCACGTTCGCTTCAGGTGCGAAAGGTCCGGAGTTCGAGCACCGCTGGAGCCGTTACGATTGTGTCCTTAGGCAAGGCATTTAAATTCCACGTTGCCTCTTCTCTCTCCCTCGTGGCGATGGATTCCATCAGGAATGAGGTCTCGAGAGTGATTAATATAAGTTGAAATAACTTGTTTCGCAATCGAGCTAAAATTAAATTGGTATAAACTAATGATCTGACTGGACATTGTGGTTTCTGAGATTTATTATAAAGAGTCTTACTATATAAACCAATACAAAATTATTTGACCCCAGGATTATAATTTGCGCAAAATTAGTAAAGGTCCATTAGATAATGCTTACATGCAAATGATAAAGGACCACAATGGAAATAAGAGAGATTTGTTGCTCTCTTTTTGTTGTTATCCTTGGTATTGATTATGTCATCTACTCTGCACGTTAATGCTCACATGTACTATGTTGACATTGATTTTGTATTTGTTTTACGACATATATTCTATTTTTACCAGAATGAAACTATCTATCTATCTATCTATCAAAGATCTGTATATTGTGGTAAATGAGAAGATGTTCAAAGATATAGGAAATATACCACTCACTGGCAACCAAGTTTTTTGACGAATCCATATGGCTTGAGCAAATTATCAATGAATAATATTCCACACAAAATTATATCACATTCGTGCTAGTAATTAGGTTGGAGAACACTTTTGAAATGTTGGCACTCCTTTGACCTAGTTTTAAGACATAGTGACCTAATTTGAGCAATCTTGAAATGTTGGCACTCCTTTGACCTAGTGACCTAGTTTTAAGACATAATGACCTAATTTGATCATTGCTATGAAGTTACATGATGATTGGAGCAGTGGTTCAGGAGAGGACGTTTGAAGCAAAATGTTGATGGACGCCAGAAAAAAGGTGATCACAGAATCAGCTTGATTAAAAACATATTATAATTATATTCACTAAAATTATTTTATAAACTATACCAGTAATGTGTCATCATTAACATTGACCTCACCAATTCAAATAGAAGTTACATTGACGTATGTGTATATAAACATATATGTTTTAGTCACAAAGTACGACCTCGACTTAAAGAATGATGTCGACATATGGCCGATTATATATGGTAACACATTCTGCTGCAATGTATCGCAGTCGGCGGGTGTGCATTGGCCTCCAAAATAGTTATATTATATTTGTTGAAGAATTCTCAGATATTATACATTTTGGAAGTCAGATTCTCAGTTGATAAAACTTTGTCACAGAACTCAAACTAAAGCTTAATTTGATTGGTTGAGTCAGATGCACTTAGCACCAATCAGAGAGCTTGAGTCCGAGTTTTATCCCCTCCAATCAAGGATTTTATCACCATGGCTTGACCCACTGGCATCACGATATAATCGGGTCACAGTGCACACATGTAATAATAAATAGCGTAATTATGACACATTTTGAAACAGTAAAAATGTAATGTTCTAATTTAGAAATTTAATAAAACATCACATGAATGGAATTCACTTTTACAACACAAATGATCATACGTTAGATTGTTTCTGTTTATTATAACACCATGCACCATTATCTCCACAATAAATAACTGACATCACATTGTGTCCATTGTTCTATCATAAGCATTGCTGTATTTGCATCTTAAAGACATCTTCTGTAATAGTATTTTACTGACTTTGTACATAAATATACAGAAAGGGAGGCAAATCTGCAAATAGTAAATTCACAACAATTTGTGGATAGGTCTTCAAAAATGAAACATGTACTTGAGAATGTAAGTAAACGAGCACGTGTGAGAATGTAAAGAGACAGAAAACAGCTGATTGTATGATCACTAAGGGCTACAGCTAGATGGTTATTTGGGAGAAACCCCTATTTTGAGATCATGGAGAAATGTGTTCGTAGAGAGAATATAATCATAGAGCATCCTTGGCAGAGCCATCTCCTTCATATGCTACAATCCACTCCCTATCTTGCAAGTCATGCGTACGGTCTGTCACTAGGGCACCAAAGGTATGGCGAAAATAAGAATACAGTCAAACCTGTGTTAGTGGTCACCTCCATTAAGCAGCCAACCTGTATTAAGCAGCCAGTTTCCAGATTCCCAATTGGTTGTTTTATTATATATTTGACCTCTATTAAGCAGCCACCTGTGCTAAGCAGCCACTTTGTCTGACTCCCTTGGCTGGCTGCTTAAGACAGGTTTGACTGTACTTGATAATAATTAAGAGCTAAATAACCAAAATGTAGTTCCTAAGCTGAATTGGCACTGCAGTGTGATTACCAGGCTTCTCTAAATATAGCGTTGTTTCGGAAAAATTGCTTTAACCCTTTCAACACCACAGACCTCTAAATAGGCTTACAAAAAGTGTAGATCCAGATGAGCCGGCTCGTGACGAGCCGTCTCATCAGGATCTGCACTTTTTGCCAGTGATATGACTATTTTTAGACATAATTACCCTATTTGATAAATGAACTTGTCCAAATGTGATTTTCTGATTCATTTATTGGTTTATGAATATCATGGACCAGTCCATGTGAGTTACTTGGTGTTGAAAGGGTTAACTAACTTCACTATGCGAGACATGTGCTTACAATATGTTGGATTATGTGCACATCTAAATTTTCACTAAAATAGTAGGGAAATTTGTTATTTTTCTCACCTCTAACTTAACACCATTCAGCCTTCAGGTGGGAATACAGTCAAACCTGTCTTAAGCAGCCAGCCAAGGGAATTGCAGAAAGTGGCTGCTTAGCACAGGTTGCTGCTTAATAGAGGTCAAATGTTGAATAAAATGTCATATTGGGAATCTGGAAACTGGCTGCGTAATACAGGTTGGCTGCTTAATAGAGGTGACCACTAACACAGGGTTAACTGTATATGTTTTCCTTCATTCAACATTAGTTTTATAGAAAGATAATTAGACTTTATTCGGATTCATCTCAATTGGAATATTAGGTCAACGTCTTTCGCGCCAATTATATCATAAAGACGTACAGTATTCATGACTTTATAAAAGTTTATATTATGGAATATTGCAAATGTTTATACATATTTGGAACAGGCTTAAGCTAACATCATGCTAACACTGAAGAAAGAATTGATCATAAAGTTGAACATCGCATAGCAATCCCCAAATGTACATGTTGAGGAAAATATCTTAAAACCACCAACATTTATGGCACAACTGTACCATTTGTAGAAACTACATTTAAACCCACCACCACATATATATTGCATAAAATGTACTATTTGTGGAAAATACCATTACGCCCCCACCCCCGAACACATACATGAAATAAATGTACCATTAAATGGGAAATGAATTTAAACCCCCATATACACGGCATAAAATGTACTATTTGTGGAAAATGTCTTTAAAATCTTTGTATTGGCACTATTACAGCATACAAGTACTATCTACTACATTCCATGTGTATGACAATGATGATACCGGGGGTGTTGTACTATGCAAAGTCTCCAGCTCAGCTGCTGATGCCAGTCTTTTTCTTTTACATTTTCTCTGGAGATCATCAAAATATTAGCATATCTTATTAACATAACATCCTCTATACAGCGCCAATAAGTTGCACGAATAGGCTTTGCAGCATGGAATAGGAGAACAAAACAACAGATTGGGGCGTAGTGAGATTGTTTTGATATTCGCTCTTGCATCTGTAACATGTTTCAATCATTTAACCCATTACCTGTTACACATATAGAACTGTTGGCGTCTCTAGGTGGGAATGGCTTAAGTGGTTGAAATGTCAAATTTCACATATTGAGCTAAATCACAAACTAGTGACATAGCCTATTGGTGGACGGAATCGAGATTAACCCTTTCCCTCATAGAAGCACCCCTTACGCCATTACCAATATGACATACATTGACAATGGAGTAGTCAAACAAATGTTCATAATAGAGGCAAGAATCTCATGTAGTCGCAGTAATATCTATGGAGGTGGGATAGATATGGCCACTACTTATCCACTGCATGATAGCTAAATGGCTGTTGTTTGTATGGAGATATAGAATAGTATATTAACCTAAATATCTATGTAATCCCAGTAATATCTATGGAGGTGGGATAGATATGGCGACTACTCATCCGCTGCATGGTAGCTAAATGGCTGTATTTGTATGGAGATATAATATTATATGAACCTAAATCTCTATGAAGGAAAGGGTCAACAACAAAAGATTGGAAGAAAACGATTGTGAGGACTCTGCAATTTTTAGATCCAGCTTAATCAAGTACTAACTGTATTATTTCATTGATGCAATTTATCCATCTTCCTCATAGACATAAAGACGTATGTACGGCATGCTACTGTACGTCCAGGAACGAGCTACGTAAGTGGTCATAAACCAAAGAATAAAGATAATGGGGGAAGAAAGAACCCGTCCTCCTTTTGCCTAAAATGGCAAGTTGTGCTATATATGTCACTCAGTTTGTGTTTTAAAGTACTCATATGTTCTATTTATAATTAATGACATTATGGTAACATTCTCACAAGAAGTGCCTTCAACACCAAGTAACTGACATGGACTGGTGCCTTCAACACCAAGTAACTGACATGGACTGGTGCATTCAACACCAAGTAACTGACATGGACTGGTGCATTCAACACCAAGTAACTGACATGAACTGGTGCATTCAACACCAAGTAACTGACATGGACTGGTGCATTCAACACCAAGTAAATGACATTGACTGGTGCATTCAACACCAAGTAACTGACATGGACTGGTGCATTCAACACCAAGTATCTGACATGGACTGGTGCATTCAACACCAAGTAACTGACATTGACTGGTGCATTCAACACCAAGTAACTGACATTGACTGGTGCATTCAACACCAAGTAACTGACATGGACTGGTGCATTCAACACCAAGTAACTGACATGGACTGGTGCATTCAACACCAAGTAACTGACATGGACTGGTGCATTCAACACCAAGTAACTGACATTGACTGGTGCATTTAACACCAAGTAACTGACATTGACTGGTGCATTCAACACCAAGTAACTGACATGGACTGGTGCACTCAACGCCACGTAACTGACATTGACTGGTGCATGATACTTTTAGACCAATAAATTAATAAGAAATTTACATTTGGTCCAGTCCACTTAATCAAAATTGGTAATTTTGTCTAAAAATAGTAATATTACTGGCAAAAAGTGGAGATCTTGATGAGACGGCTCGTCACAAGCCGGCTCATCTGGATCTACACTTTTTGTAAGCGTGTTTAGAGGTTTGTAGTGTTGAATGGGTTAAAAAAAATGCCATTGGTGTACAGAAATGGTATTCCTACATGTCATATCTCGACTAAACAACAAACAAAATTACAATTACAGATTCAAATATTATTCAAATTCGCTGGTAAGAAGAGCTTGTTAAGTTATTACACGTATTTCTAGCAAATGGGATGCGGTTTTACAAATCTAACGTGTCCCAATTACATAGGATTTGGAGTTTGTGTTGAAGTGTTTGATATGAACTGCATAACAAAACATTATTGTAGTAGATAAGTATTTCTTCATTCCACAGTATAACCTACTGTATGCAATACAAACCAGTAAGACAGCTGCATGCAGTTTAAACTCAAGAACCCAAAATATGTCAAAGAAAGTGTAAAACTTGCAATTATACCATTTCGTAAGAATGTTCTTTAGCTTAGGGATTGAAAGATCTACTGATATACTGATTGAGTTCCGAATAAAAGGAGTTGAAAAATCAAACAAGTTATCTTACCAATTTTTTAATAATCAATTTTCTATCTAGATTTTCTATTTTGTTATGTTAGATTTCGGGTTTTACGCCTGCATCAGCACCATTTTTGGGCTATATCGCCGGCGGGCAGTTTACCTAACAACACCTTTCCTGGGCAAGCTCCAGCGGTTAACCAGTACTTGGGTGCACCAACCTCCGTAAGAAACTGCCAACTTTTTCACATAAATGAGACACGGCCTGAGCGGGGCTCGAACCCGTGACCATCAGTGATGATAGGTTACAGTGGTATACAAGTCAGCGACCGTAACCACTCGACCACGGAGGCCACTATTTTTTTATCATAAATTTAATGACATTTTTAACTTATTATGATTTTCCACACAATATATAGACTCAAACGAAATCCGGAACAAATCCGGCACGTTACGGGACATAGAGAAATATAGTATGAAACATTTATTTCCCTTTGTTGTAATACGCCATTTGTCGTTTTGAGTCTTTGAAACAATGGAATTTAGTTCTAAACTGGAGTATAAGACGCACCAGACTTTTGGATACTATTTTGGAGGGAAAAAAGTGCGTCTTATACATACACGATTACAGTACTTGTCCTTTCTGAAGTACTTTGACGTAAACTGAACTTAATGGACAAAATTAGCATAAAAATCTTTCAATTTGTACTTGACTTTATACTCCTATATCATTGCAACCTGCAATATCTAGCAGACGTGTGGAACTTTCCATCACTGTAGAGTAGTATATAATTACGTAGTGTGAATGATTGTCAATTATAAGCATCCATAATCTGAGTTTGAGCTAGGAGATTTGGAAGATATAGTTTCTCATTATCAAATAGCAAAGGAGATTTTTAAGGACATTGCAAAGTTCAAGTACAGCACGAATTCACTGTAGCCACAGGCTTGATTGTCATTGCTGAAAGTGACGCCATCTTGGATTTTTAATATTTTTAAGTCTAAGTTTGGCTAATACATGAACGTGTACCCCTAAATCCTGACTGGAGCTGGATGACAAACTAGGAGGAATAGAAGAGTCATCCTGAATACATATTTTGAACTCGGGGAGAAGTATTTTCATATAAAACATATAGAGGGAAATTGGTCCGGTGAGCAAACGTCTCAATCGAATACATTCAAATTTTGAAGGTCCAGTTTTAGAACCTTAAATTTTATTTTATCATAACAGTTAAAAATCCTTGTTTTCGACTCATAATACAACAAACAATAAAATGACAAGTCATTTCGTTGTCCATAAAAATGGCTGCCCATATACGGTAGACAGCATTTTCAAAACAATTGCTCACAACTTTCATATTTTCATAAAATATTCACCTATGTTATCATTCTCAGATTCAATTAATGTTTGCTCTCTCCTTAAACCCGTTATCACATCCAAATATATAACAAATGCTCCTTCTAGGTGGGGTATGAGCTACAGTAGAACATATCAGAGGACGCTGCGCTTAGTGACCTAATTTCTCCTGAGGACGCTTCGCTTAGTGACCTAATTTCTCCTGACTACATGTATACAAAAACAACTTCTCCGTCTTGCAATGCCCAGCTTAAAGTGCCGAGAAACACAATTCTGAACAGATACAAGATAACTATGCCACAAATCCTGAATATATGGGAATACTACGCAACTAGTATGCCTTGTACAACATGCTTACACGAACTCAATGAAAACAAGATTAGCTATACAAACCTGCGGATCAAACTTCTTGAACTGATCGAGGCCCAGGCCTGAAGTTGAAAACATGCAAATGTGAATACTGATTCAAGGACAAAGAATGGTTTTGGTACACACAGATGATAAGATCAGCATAGATTAACTGCTAGATTCTCATCAAAATGTTGTCATAAATGGAGAAAGCAAGGGTGACATTATAAATTTTCAGGGATCATTCTAGAGGGCGAAATTGTCGCCCTAGGGACCCTGACTTCGCCCTCTGGGGGCCCCACTTCTCCCTAAAAAATTTTTTTTAAATAAATAATTTTTTTTTTGGTTTTTACGATTTTCAAACAAAAATGTGTCTAGTAAGATACACTGGCCCATTATAAAGCACTCCTTCTATTCAAATGTTGTATTTAATGGTTGTACTGTGCATTTTAACCCTATTTTGCAGAAGTATATTAAAGAACACCATTTAAGGAAGCGATCACGCGCTTTCTCACTTCTCCCAAACATTCTGACCTAGAATGAACTCTGAATTTTAAGTCGCAATTTAGTTTCCTATCTATCTATCTTCCCATAATGCCAACCCCCTTGCAGGGATTTAGACATGCTATGCGTCAAACCGCAAAGAAGTTAAACAGATGAGCAGCTAAAAGCAAGTATAAGAAAGTATCGGTAATGCAAAATAAGTTGAGTTAAAAGTTTAAAAGCAAATAGGCAGAACAACTAGGGGCTGGCATGATCAATACGGCTGTTGGCTGTACTGAACAGCTCTATGGTAGGGAGATGGGCAATGTCAGGAGGGAGATGGTTCCGATGAAAAATGGTTCTTGGAAAAAAGGAAAACTTGTATTAGTCTGTTATTCCTGAAATCAACCTAAAGCGTAATTATGGCAGTGGTGTGCGGCGGCAGTAGAGGGGAACAAGGTAATTCTCAATGGGGATAGGAACCAGATCATTGTGAATTCTATACATAAGGGATAAGCTATTGTCAATACGCCGGAGATTTAGTATGCGTAGATTTAAGGAATGGAGCATGTCTGTAACACTAGAGGTACGATAGAAATCAGCCTTTTTCCAACTGGCTGCTCTTCAACTTGGTCTATCAGTGTTTGGGTATGGGGCAACCAAATCTCAGAGCCATTTTCCAGCTGGGGTCTCACTAGTGTCTGGTAAGCCATGGACTTAGGGGGTGTGGATTTGACCTGGATGTTTCTACGTACTGTAATAACCCTAATGTTTGGTTAGCTTTCTTTGTTGACCTATTTATGTGAGCGTCCCATGACAGGTTATTTGAGATATCCATTACAAGGTGAGGTAACTGACTCAAGTAGGCCTCCATGGAGATTATATCGACTGGGAATAGGATGTTTCTTTCTAGTAAAACATTTGGAGGGGTTAAACTGCATGTCACACTTCAACTCCCACTCTTCTAACTCATTTGCAGATGTCAGTGATAGATAGACTCATATGCAAAGATACAGACCTTGGAACTGATGTGTGTGTGTTATATGTTTATTTTTCGTCGCTACCGGTTGCCAATACATTCTTGGCACTGTCTCCTTATATTATTAGTCATTTGTGATTTTTGGAAGATACAGTGATGATGCAATGATACAGACAGAGACCCATTCCAGAGTCTCCTCTGGATCTTTTACTTGCACAATGAAAAGCACCGACACGAGACCTTAGTTTAAAGTCACTCTGAAAGACTTAATTTTATTAGGGTCAGACGAGGGATCGAACCTGCAATCCCTGGATTATCAGTCCAACTGGTGGGAGGTCATTTATATAGGCTATGAATAGCAGGGGTCCAAGTACGGATCTCTGTGGAACTACAGAAGACATGGCTTTTGAGCTGATACCATTATGGAAAACTGACTGGATAGTCATGCATTTTAAGTAGTACCTTCTCATGATTGATAATATCGAAAGCTTTACGGAAATCTAATAGGATGAGATCTAGAATCGCATATTATATGGGAACACTAACGAAGCGCGCTGATTTTTTAAATCAACATGAGAAAACTTCAAAGAAAAATTTATAACAGTTTATCTCTATTTTTTAAATGAATCTAAATTGATTACCTAGACATTTACCGTCCGCCATCGTGGTTGAGTGGTTACGGTCGCCGACGTGTATACCACTGTAACCTATCATCACTGATGGTCACGGGTTCGAGCCCCGCTCAGACCGTGTCTCATTTATACGAAAAAGTTGGCAGTTTCTTACGGAGGTTGGTGCACCCAAGTACTGGTTAACCGCTGGAGCTGCCCAGGAAAGGTGTTGTTAGGTAAACTGCCCACCGGCGATATAGCCCAAAATGGTGCTGATGCAGGCGTAAAACCCGAAATATAACATAATAGACATTTACCATATTATGGAATAGTTTTTTACAGTATCCACATGCTATGTGCTTGCCCCCGGGAGATACCTCCCCAATAATAGCTGAACAGCCTCCATCCAGCCCCCGGGAGATACCTCCCCAATAATAGCTGAACAGCCACCATCCAGCACCCGGGAGATACATCCCCAATAATAGCTGAACAGCCACCATCCAGCCCCCGGGAGATACATCCCCAATAATAGCTGAACAGCCACCATACAGCCCCCGGGAGATACATCCCCAATAATAGCTGAACAGCCACCATCCAGCCCCCGGGAGATACATCCCCAATAATAGCTGAACAGCCACCATACAGCCCCCGGGAGATACATCCCCAATAATAGCTGAACAGCCACCATCCAGCCCCCGGGAGATACATCCCCAATAATAGCTGAACAGCCACCATCCAGCCCCCGGGATATACATCCCCAATAATAGCTGAACAGCCACCATACAGCCCCCGGGAGATACATCCCCAATAATAGCTGAACAGCCACCATCCAGCCCCCGGGAGATACATCCCCAATAATAGCTGAACAGCCACCATCCAGCCCCCGGGAGATACCTCCCCAATAATAGCTGAACAGCCACCATCCAGCCTAAGCTGACATTAAACCCAAATAGTGAATACTTATTTAAACCTTCAGGCTGCAGCATCCCTGGTGTAATGGATCGCACAAAGTCTTCAGGCGTCATGAACACCTCCCACTCCGCGCTGCCGTGAACTTTGAGAGTGGCGAAATAACGGAAGATTTTATCTGGGGTTGAGTAGGCTCTGATTCTATTCTCATACTCAATCATCTAGTAACATGAAATAATAATATAGTAACATGAAATAATAATATAGTAACATGAAATAATAATATAGTAACATGAAATAATAATATAGTAACATGAAATAATAATATAGTAACATGAAATAATAATATAGTAACATGAAATACATTTAGTATAGTAACACGAGATTACTGTGTTTAACAGACTATAGAAGGTAATGAAGGCACGAGATTACTGTGTTTAAGGGACTATAGAATGTTCTGAAGGCACGAGATTACTGTGTTTAACAGACTATAGAAGGTTCTGAAGGCATGAGATTACTGTGTTTAACAGACTATAGAAGGTTCTGAAGGCATGAGATTACTGTGTTTAACGGACTATAGAATGTTCTGAAGGCACGAGATTACTGTGTTTAACGGACTATAGAAGGTTCTGAAGGCACGAGATTACTGTGTTTAACGGACTATAGAATGTTCTGAAGGCACGAGATTACTGTGTTTAACGGACTATAGAATGTTCTGAAGGCACGAGATTACTGTGTTTAACGGACTATAGAATGTTCTGAAGGCACGAGATTACTGTGTTTAACGGACTATGGAAGGTTCTGAAGGCATGAGATTACTGTGTTTAACGGACTATAGAATGTAATGAAGGCACGAGATTACTGTGTTTAACGGACTATAGAATGTTCTGAAGGCACGAGATTACTGTGTTTAACGGACTATAGAATGTAATGAAGGCATGAGATTACTGTGTTTAACGGACTATAGAATGTAATGAAGGCATGAGATTACTGTGTTTAACGGACTATAGAATGTAATGAAGGCACGAGATTACTGTGTTTAACGGACTATAGAATGTTCTGAAGGCACGAGATTACTGTGTTTAACGGACTATAGAAGGTAATGAAGGCACACTATTACTGTGTTTAACGGACTATAGAAGGTTCTGAAGGCACGAGATTACTGTGTTTAACGGACTATAGAATGTTCTGAAGGCACGAGTTTACTGTGATGATAAACCTTTAACAAACATCTAACAACTTACTCTCTTATCATGAAATCCAATCCGTTTCTTCTTCTTTGCTTCTTTCTCGTCTGAGTCACCGTCAGCATCTTTATCACTCTGCTTTACATCATTGTCTCCTTCTATCTCAGATGATGCAGCCTTTCTGTAGAGGCAGAAGGTTTATAGTCTGTGGTTACATAGAACGTGTGGTACACTTGCATAAATTCTAAGTAGCGGATGATTAGAAATCGTGATTATGGGGTTTATACTTCCCCGTGTCATAGCTGCTATAAGACACTGAAGGCCCGGGCCTGCAGATGTTCATAGAAAATCCAAATAGGCCAAAAATGCAATAAGAAGAGGAGTGTGTATTAGCATGTCTGTATGGTACAGAGTCTAGACCAACGGTCACGTATCTCCAGGGATCATTCTAGATCAGAATTTTTGGGAGAAGTGAGAAAGCGCGTGATCGCTTCCTTAAATGGTGTTCTTTAATATACCTCCGGACATTGCCCATCTCCTTACCATAGAGCAATTAGATATGGTTGTTTGATGTATTCATGATGCCAGCCCCTAGTTGTTTGCCAGCCCCTAGTTGTTCTGCCTAACTGCTTTTAAACTTTTAACCAAACTTGTTTTTCATTACCGATACTTTCTTATACTTGCTTTTAGCTGCTCATCTTTTTAACTTCTTTGCGGTTTGACGCATAGCATGTCTAAATCCCTGCAAGGGGGTTGGCATTATGGGAAGATAGATAGATAGGAAACTAAATTGCGACTTAAAATTCAGGGTTCATTCTAGGTCAGAATGTTTGGGAGAAGTGAGAAAGCGCGTGATCACTTCCTTAAATGGTGTTTTTTAATATACTTCTGCAAAATAGGGTTAAAATGCACAGTACAACCATTAAATACAACATTTGAATAGAAGGAGTGCTTTATAATGGGCCAGTGTACCTTACTAGACACAATTTTGTTTGAAAATCGTAAAAAAAATTCTCCCAAAAATTCTGACCTAGAATGAACCCTGTCATGATACTCGGTCTCAATCTTCTCATTGGTTCTGCCGGTGTAAAACTTAGATTCAACCAATCAATTTCCTTGAGCTTGAGACCTGAGAAAAGTTTTATAACCTTGAGTCATTGATCACATGAGCACAGTAACTAACTAAATTTATAATAATCATCCTAGGTCAGCATTTCTCGGAGAGAAAGTGGCACGATTGCGTCCGTAAATTAGAGTTAAAATACACAATATGACCATTAAATACAATATCAAAAAAGGAGGAGTGCTTTACAAATGACGAGTGTAGCTTACTGGAAAAACATTTAAGGGAGAAGTGGGGCCCCAGGGGGCAAAGTCAGGATCCCCAGGGGCGACTACATTACCCATGTCACCCTCTAGAATGAGCCCTCGTACTATGCAAATACTTTGATATTCACTTGCAACTGTTAGACAAGCATAACAGGGCTAGCGCTGGCTTAGAATTTTCTTGAGCCAAATGTTTTATGGCATAATTCTGACTTGAGTGCTCACATTATTGTGCGCGCGCGTAACCACTCTACTCTTAGTTTTTACAAATTTATTTTAGCTCGATTGCGAAACAAGTTATTTCAACTTATATAAATCACTCTCGATACCTCATTCCTGATGGAATCCATCGCCACGAGGGAGAGAGAAGAGGAAACGTGGAATTTAAATGCCTTGCCTAGGGGCACAATCGTAAATGAACTCTACTCTTAGTTTTATTATTCAGAAATGGTCTATTATATAAGGTACAGACCTAGCTTTTCCTAAAAACAAATTTTCAGCCACAATCTACCAGTAAATAAAATAAAAACAATGTAATCCAGTCATACTATTTATTTTACTAGAATATTTAGAATATTTTTTATTCAGGAATACCAATAACACAAAGGTGCTAATAAAATCTAAAAATAAATACATGTACTATGAAAAAAACTGTTGTACATGCAGTGTAGCCAGAAATTAATTAAGGATTCTACGGGACTATGCTTTTCAATAACATTTATATTCTTTTAGCTCATTACACTTTAGTACCGGTACTCATTCCAGTTTTCGATTTTCCTAGACTCGAAAGAGAATCCATTTTTGATGCATAAAATAATTCATGAACTAATTAGAGTGTAGGACAATATCCCCCCCGTATATTTTGACCCAGGCGGACAATATCCCGCCCATCAAAAATACAAGGCGGACAATATCCCCCCCGTGGATAATCCTAGGGCGGACAATATCCCCCCGTGGAAAATCCTAGGGCGGACAATATCCCCCCCGTAGAAAATCATAGGACGGAGAAAGAGTAACTAACAAGAATGGGTTAACAACCTTCATTTCCGTATACAAGCACATAAGCATGATAAATAATGATGTAGGACAGTGCGATATTTTGTGTGAATTTTGGTGTTTATTATAGTCTTATTCACGAAAGTGCTAATTGAGACTTGTCATTTAGCACATAGTGGCGAAACCTAAGAATTGTTCACAGTCTTATATACTCGCCAATCGCGAACAGGAAACTGACTGTCGTTTTCGCTCCATCCCGGTACTGGCGGCATAATTTGTTAAGTCTCTTCTGGAGAGAAACGCTCGTCTTCTTTGGCGCGTTTGGCCGATGGTTGTCCAGTCCGCTGACGTTCCATCTCGGTGTTCACGGCTGTCTGGTCTTTCTGCAGACAGGAGAGTACTGTCCACAGACTGGGATTACTATGTCCAACTAAATGTCTAAATGAGTTATTCCAACTTTCGCAATTGTTATTAGTTCTGTCGCCTCCATTGAGTGTAGTTTCATGTACATTCCATGTGGGTTGTGGAAAGCGCGGTGGTGTACGGCGCATTCTGATGATTCCATTGGGTCCCCTAACCGAGTTGTAGCCGCCGCTGACATATGTGTTGTCGAAATAGTCTATCACTGGCATCAAAGAGTCTGGCACAAGGTCCTTCAGTGCAGTCATTCCTTCGACAACCTCGTCAACCGGCAGGAACGCCAGGCCGTCAATAATTCCGACAAATTGCTTCAGCTCGTCGTTTTCTCGGTACTCAGTGGCGAGGCCTTCCGCTTGTACTCGTCTCCAGGTACTCTGGGTGAGATGATGGAAACACCCCTTGATGTCGACGTTTACTTATACAGAAATAAAATAAAGCTTGTTAATTTGCGTTAATTTATAAGTTTATAAGGGGGGATAATGTCCGGGGGGGATATTGTCCGCCCTGTGATTTTCTACGGGGGGGATATTGTCCGCCTTGTCTTTTTGATGGGGGGATATTGTCCGCCCTGTGATTTTCTACGGGGGGGATATTGTCCGCCCTGTCTTTTTGATGGGGGGGATATTGTCCGCCTGGGTCAAAATATACGGGGGGGATATTGTCCGGGTGGGATATTGTCCGTTCCCCACTAATTAACTTTGCTTCGTTTGTGTTTTGAGATTGAATCCTTTTTAAGCACAGTACATCCAGTTCCAGTGAACAAATTCCCTTTTTTATGTTTAATACACAAACTGCACAAGAGTGATTTAGATTCACAGTCAATAATCAACCAAGTGTTGCCAATTTTTCTTGTGGTTTAAGAGATCTATTTTCAGTATTTTTAGCTTTTTTGGATACTGGCGAACTGCCAGATTCAGATTCTACTTTTACGTTTCTCAGCCATAATTAATAAAGCAGAAATTAATACCAATTGCATTTCTGTATACATATATATATATATCTACGAAAGAGTTACTCATTTATATCCTTTTTAATCAGCTTAATTACCATGTTCATAAACAAATTATCTAAAACACTTAGCAGTGATGTGCTAAAACTGTCCTTTGATCTGTTTCAATTTCGCCAAAGAAGTAGCAGAATCCATTAATGAGAGCATGTGTCATAAACATTAGGATTAACCATGCATTGTCTGCCTGTTTTGATAATAAATCAATCAGTTGTAAATTATCAACACCACTAACACAACAAAGACAGAAATTGCCCTAAGGTCAATGACCAAGATGCCAGTTTACTGGACTGTTACAGATTATCGATTTATTTTTCCCATGTGAAGCAAATTAGTAAGCAACATTTTAAACCAGTCTGGATTGTTTTAGCAATTTACATGCAGTGTTCTAAATTTAGCCATGACGGAAATTAAAGTTGCAGATTTTCGTAAAGTGATACTTTTTAGGCTTTGAGCCAAATATGAATTTTCTTGAGCCACATTTTCGTTTTTTGAGCCTTTGGCTCAAATGGCGAAGCACAGCGCTAGCCCTGCATAATTACTCGACAATTATTGTTTAGTTTTAACAAAACTCAAATAAATAATATATTAATCATATTATATATAAAATAGTCATTCAGCTTTAGAAATACAAATACAAGTATTAACCCAATGACTTTCATTTCTACTCAATAATTTACTTACGTCTTGTTTCCAATACACATTATCAGAGGGATAGCAATCAGAAACAGGCAGAAAAGTTTGCTCTTCCACGAATTGGTTCTCCTTTTATGTCCGAAACCTGAATAACTCTCTGTACTCATACAGCGAAATTGTTGTCCAACAAACGCAATTAAATTTGCAGGTGCTTTCAAGGAAACATGTCTATAAATTCTGTTTTCACGATAATTAATTCTAAGCTCGCTAGAGTTTGTGGAAATGGATGTGATAAATTGTGTTTTATTAAGTTGGAGATTTACGCGTGCCCATAATCTCGGCACGACCACAATCCCCGATTTACATATCCCTGGAGATGCCATGATTCTGTGCTCACTGTTCCCAGTCCATCAACATTCTGAAATTATTAAATAGCTCAAATTTAAGATACATGTAAATCAAGCACGATGTACTGGTACATTGACTTTCAAATAGCAACTGTGGTGGATCCTATGCTCGGCGTAAATCCCACAGGGTTAGAGCCGAACTGTCCAGACTTGGGACGTTGGGTATGAATCGCCTCTAGCGCTAACACTTAATCCTGGGTATTAACTGTCCAGAACTGGGTACGAACCATCTCTAACACTAACCCTTAATCTTAGGTTACGAAATGTCTGACGTGTGGCATCCGTGGTCCAGTGGTAAACGGTCCCGGGTTCGATACTCGGTCAGGCCATGTATGTAGTGTCATTGAGCAAGGCACCTCACACACATTGCTTAGTACTGGTTAATCGCTTAGGTCGGCTGAGCCTCCCCAGGGAAACATGTCTAAGTCCCCGCGAGGGGTTTGACATTAAAGGAGCATACATACATACATTGGGTACGAAATGACATTCACCCAGACTCGGGCCAGAGAGTCTCAATGATCAATCACGAATCAGCCGTGTACCAAAAGAAATAATGATTGCATTTGTTTCAATTTACAATACTATTCAACAGTAATGTTCAGTTTTCCTTATGGCTACCTTAAATAGTAGTGAATGCTGATTACTTTGATTATGAGTATGACATCCGATGTCTGAGCTTGGATCAATCTTGTTTGTTTACGGGACTGTGATGTTTTATGAACATCTCCGAATATGCATATTGCGTGATCTCGCGTGAAGAACGTGTGTACACTTCAACCAATCAGAATCCTCAATCGATTAAATTGCGCCAGAATATCGTGGCGGGAAAAGTATATTCTGCTGATGTCAACATAATTTAAGGAAAGAAAGTGGAAGTTTAATCTGTGGACATCTTGTAAATTTATGTGTGATTTCAGTACGAAAACGGGTTGATCTTATTTTATATCGCATATTTAATTTATCCATCGTTATATTTATAAATTCAAAATGTTTGAAGCTAGATTAATCCAAGGTTCTATGTGGAAGAAAATTATTGATGCCGTCAAAGATTTGCTGAATGAAGCTACTTGGGACTGCAGCTCATCAGGAATTATGTTGCAAGCCATGGACAGTTCTCATGTCAGTTTGGTATCGTTAAATATGCGACATGATGGATTCGATACTTACAGATGCGACAGAAATATGTCGATGGGAATAAATTTGGCAAGGTAATGACTAAACATTTTCCCGCTATATTTATTTTGTAAACAAAGAACACTTTTAACACTGCTTATTGTTACATATAAAATCCTATGCAGCAATACTATTCATAATTTAATTTCTAATTGTTTTCCATGTATTTCATTGTATGTGTAATGTGAAAGAATTGCAAGGAAATATTACATATTCATTCTTGAAAGAACATAAATTTCCAGCTTGCTCTGTAGTGATGTGTTTATGGTTAGTTTATACAAATTTATTTAGCTCGATTGCGAAACAAGTTATTTCAACTATATAAATCACTCTCGAGACCTCATTCCTGATGGAATCCATCGCCATGAAGGAGAGAGAATGCCTTGCCTAAGGGCACAATCGTAACGGCTCCAGCTGGGCTCGAACTCTGGACTTTTCGCATCTGAAGCGAACGCGCATCCACTGCGCTATCAAGACTTCCAATAGTCCCTAGTTCATAATATTTATTAAAATGTTCCTACCAATACCCCCCACAACCTTGTTATACGGGCATTTGATTTTCTAATATGTTTAAATTCTGTTAAATAGCCATACATAAGATAAACAATTCTACTCATATGGCAGTCGTGATAACGCTGTGGTAGCGCGAAGAGGCAACGTGGAAATTAAATGTAAAAGATCATACATACACATTATACGAGACTACTATTCATCTGTACCTACACTAATTAATAGTTACTATGTATAACATACCATTTAGTGATGTTCCCCATCCTGTTCATCTACCGATCCGCATGTACAATAAGCATTCAGCATAATTGCTGCCCAGGACAAGTCAATTTTGCAAGGTCAATTGTCCTCGAACAATTCAATTAAAAAATAGTCTAGACTGACCATTTATTTTACCCAAAATACTGGTGAATAGTAGTGATGTAAATCATTTGAAAAATTCACAATCGGTTAATCGGAGAGAGTACTATCGATAACTTTCCGATTAATAATCGGTTGATTTAGATGCAAAAGAGAACTGACGAGTCGTGGCGACAAAGGATACACTTCTAGCATAAAGAATAAGCACACTACATATCATTGTAAGTGTAATTGGACTAGTAAACAAAATCACAACACTGCTCACTGCTTTATAATTTAATTAAACATTGTCAACTGACTACCATATCAGCTGCAGTGTAACGCTGCATCTGATCAGGCTCTATGCTGTTTGCTACTTGGATAGTGATGCTCAATGCACTGGGCAGAGTAGCAAACAGCACATATCCTGATCAGACACATCGTTAGGCTGTGGCTGGTCTGGATCTATGCTGTTTGCAAAAGCTATGTAATTTATTCAGCGGGATAATGGTTAAACTTGGAATCCCTAGTTCCCTACCAGTACAACTTTTTGTTCATGTTCATAAAAATGTATTTATTCACATTCTCAGGGCTGAGCCTGTTCCTCTTTTTGCTGACAATAGTTCCCGCTAAGCTAAATACACTATCTGAAGGGACTGAACTTGCTGGTACGGCCAAAACGGTTTTAGCAACACGTGAAAGCATTGGAAATTGATATTCATTGTCTTTCCACCATTGTAGCAAAGTTAGATTGATATCCGATTGTTTACGTTCCATTTCAAAATACTTGCCGATTTCTGACTCGACCAAAGTCTCTGTTGAGATGGTGCACTCTCCTGTTATGCAAACATCGTCCAACCAGTCTATCGAATCTGCACACTGTATCATAGCACGCTTGGTTTCAGGTTCTCCATCTAACTGTACAAGGTCATCAGGTAGTATACTATTAGGTAGAATTGGCAATGCTGGATCAGTGACAGTTTTTTCAGGTTCTCCCTTCACTTTACCTGTCAGCATCTCCGCCTTTTCTTTCATCGTCCTCTTTCTCTTTCATTATCTGAAAGGAATGAGACATGTTTCGTGTCTGTGTTCAGTAACGCAGCCATTAGTGGTAGGTCTTCTGTATCAGTTCTAGCTGACAGCTCCGAAGACACGGTACTTTTCATCTTTCTTATCAGTTCAACTTCAACATCACCTTGTGGCTGTACTGCTATAATAAGCTTTTTTGTAACTGGACAGACATGTTGCATTGTTGGTGTTGATTGTGAGCACAGCACTAGTGTTGCTTTTTCAAATGGTTTGAGTACTTGCACAACATGTTTTAGAGTGGAGATACTATCCAAGCTGTAACTGTTCTCCACGATAACCTGGGAAGCATGTTTAGACAAATTTGGATCATTCGCCATGCTCACAATGTAAAAGGTTTCTGTTATCAGACGTTCTAACATACATAATGTACTATTCCATCTGGTAGGACAGTCCATAACTAATCTATCAGGATTTAACAGTTTCTGCTTTTTTACCAACAGATCAGTTGCAGACGAAGACTTATGGAAGAAGGATACCAGAGTTCTCCCTTTTGTCAGGATATCTGTTAATTCTCCTATTTTTACAGCTTTCTTCACAGCTAGGTTGATCCTGTGCCCATAGCATCCAAAGCGTGTGAAACCTAGTTGACGGATAGCTTTCTGTTCATTTGATGCGTTATCTGTTGTCATGGCTGAAGGAGTTCCTATGTTCCATTCATCTATACTGGATTTGATATTTGCTGCAATGTTTTCTCCAGTTTGCTGTCCTTCTACCTGCAACAGAAATACAAACACCAATTACAGTCATGTCCAGGTTATAAAAAGCAATATTTTGGCAGTATGGATTCAAGTCAATCTACACATTTTGCAATCACCAGTTCACCACAAGCAAATTCGTTGATTTGGTTTGCCCTGTCGAATAAGGTTCTTTATTTATGAAATGGCGTCCCCCACAGAATAAGGTCCTTTATTATGGCAATTAATCATTATCAAATTAACATTTTTTTTATCAATTCAATGACTGACGGATGAACAACACCACATCTAATATCTATACCCCCTCCGGTCTGAAGCCTCCCGATCATTTGGATCGGCAGGTGATATGTGTGGCATAATTTATATTAATTGTTATTCATTTTACAATAATGACAATGATGACGTGTGTGAAGTTTCAACCTAATACCTTCATTAGCATTGGATAGCTTAGACTAAGTATTGGATATATTGTATTTGAAGGCAAATGTTAACCAAGACAAATAGTAAAATAGCTCCACTATTCTTCGAATAGTCGAGATAAAATGTTTATGCAATTAAACGTGTGCACACTGATGGATTTTGCTACATACTTTTAATGTCCCAAGAACAGCATGTTTCAATTCCCAGTCATTCGTGATCATGTGGCATGTCATAGTATCATAACTTTGGGTAGAGTTACTGGTGCATCCATCATGGGTAAGAGCTACAGATTCAGCTGAAGACAAGTCCTTTTGTAACTTGGTTTTCATTTGAGAGAACTTCTGATCCAACTTCACAGTTGCTGTAGGTTTAGACGGAATGCTATACCTATGTACACAAATAAACTAATACTGTAAGACAGAATTAATCATAGAAAAAGTCTGTGATTTAAATAAAGAGGGATTTTCAGGATAAGAAAACTGTACATTTAAAAATAATTTACAAGGCATTTAAAATTTTAATTAGAACATGACACAAAATTTAAGAAAATACTAAATAACTTATCAAAAAGTTAAATAAACTAGATAACAATTCCGTAACGGTTAACCGATAGAGGGTTAACTTTAAAGCATATTTTCTAACCCTGCGTACCAAAGATCAGGGCATCCATCCACATGTTAACTGTTCGACTACAATTTGACATGCTAACAGTATACTAAAATGTGTGTTGCTGTTCACACAAAATGTTTGCTTGCTGCTTACCAAGTTACCTGGGATTACAGCTATAAAACAGACTGTGACCTTTATAACAAAAGCCTTGAGGCGAAATATTTCAAGCTGAATTTCATACACTGGAAACTTTAATAATACCTTGGATCCAGCTCCGACACAAACTCTTTGAAGATCTCATTGGATATCAGGCTGAGTGGTAGTGACTTGCTGATAACCAGTTTCAGCATTATGTCATCTAGTTTGGCTTGCCTTTCCTTGGGTATATGCTGTCGAGACACAGCTATGTCTATCTTTGGTTGAACCATGTTCTGTTTATCCCTGACTGGTTCATCTGGGCTGGGAACAAGCTCTTTGTGGTCATTCTTAATATGAAATATCAAGTTGGTGGTGTTGCCTAAAATGGAAAACATTTAACAAAAGGTCAACAACATTAATTTTCTTTGATGTGGTACTTACGAAGTTACGACTACTTATTCATAAATAAAACCAATTGCATGTTCCACTTACACGTATGACATAATGACTTGGTTTTCACGCCAAATAGATGGGAATATAGCAGTAAATAATAAATATGGGCTTGGATAACCCCGCAGGTTTGAAAATTCAAAAGATAAAGTCACCAGAACGTGGCGTCCGTGGTCCAGTGTCGAATTTGGAATCGAACGATCCCGGTTCGATACTTGGTCAGGCCACGTAATACGTATGTAGTGTCATTGAGCAAGGCACCTCGCACGCATTGCTTAGTACTTGTTAATCGCTTAGGTCGGCTAAGCCTGCCCAGGAAACATGTCTATGTCCCCACAAGGGGTTTGACATTAATGGTACATACATACATAGAACATATTTTGGTTAGGGGAAATGACAGAATGGAAGTGGGTGGGCCAATGTCTATTAACCAAATCTGTGTAGCCTGTATGTGTTTAATCAATTGGTCTGTTCAACAGAATTCCTATGACATTTAAACAATAATACAATTTTAACTTTAATTGTATTGAAAATGTGCATAACCAAAAACGCCATACAACAAAAAAGCTATACTATAGTAAATTACCTTTGTTAGTGTATGTCTTGTGACATAATTTGCATACTGTTTCTCTAATATCTAGCTTCCCATCTAACCCTTTCCTAAACATAAAGAATTCCCAAGCCAGGGACTTTGTTTTCTTCCCAAGATGCGGGAAAAGTTCCACATTGTTTTCATCCATATTGGCGTTGGGTACAGTCTAAAAATGTTCGGCTAAGTTTTCGCGACGTCGCCGACCAGAAATTCATAACCGATTGTCGCGTCGGCCTGGGTCTGCCAACCGATGTCTGCGACTTCACGACTATCATAACAACACTAGTGAATAGGAGAATTTTTCATCATAATGATTAATGCTAGAAATACATGTAATGCTGTATTACACTGTTCCTGCGTGCCTGGTTTCCTGACTCCACAGTTTCAGTTCACTATTTCATGAGTGCCTGGTTCCATGACACCTCACAGTTTCAGTTCACTATTTCAGCATGGCCAAGATTATCAGGTGTGCTGGAAATGATGATGCAATCACGATCAAATCTGGAGATGGTGCAGATACAATTTCATTTGTGTTTGAATCCCACAGTAAGTTTGTAAATATTTAATTTCCATTCACGAGCATCATATTGGCATTGATGCGAGTCGACTGCATAAGCTGGAACATAAATATTATATACATATATTCATTTAAAAGTACATAGAACCTCCATGGCTGTGTGGTTGAACTTGTGGCTTACTTTACTTGCCTTTCACTGCTATCATCAGTGCTGCATGTTGGCTCCCCATCGGGGACAATTGATAATTGGTGATATGCGAGTGTGTTGTCGGTCGCTTACAGAGGTTAGAGTATTGAGTACTGGTTCTTGGCCTACACTCCGCCACAACAGATTGACTGACCTTCCAATAATAATAAATGCGTAATAATAGAAATAAACATCATTGATTAAAACATAAAATAAAGCTAGGTTCCACAACATGGCTATTGTCTTAATTTGTCCATATACTGTTGTTTTCCACCTGTTTGTTGCTTTGTTGACTTCATTTGATAAATATGTACCCATTTACTTCCAGATAATGAAAAAGTGTCCGATTATGAAATTAGACTGTTGGATATCGATACAGAACATCTTGGAATTCCTGTAAGTTGACAACAATTATCTGTAATAGGGGTTGTGTCATCAATTCTTTATGTACACTTGTCTGTGTTTTTCTCAGTAACAATCTTAATCATAACTGATTGTTCGGCAGTATGAAGTTGAACTTTTACATGATTTTTGATGAAATTCATTAATACATAGTCGGAGATGTGCATATTACAGTATTTCATAGTTTATACATAGTCGGAGATGTGCATATTACAGTATTTCATAGTTTATACATAGTCGGAGATGTGCATATTACAGTATTTCATAGTTTATACAATAGTCGGAGATGTGCATATTACAGTATTTCATAGTTTATACATAGTCGGAGATGTGCATATTACAGTATTTCATAGTTTATACATAGTTGGAGATGTGCATATTACAGTATTTCATAGTTTATACATAGTCCGAGATGTGCATATTACAGTATTTCATCGTTTATACATAGTCCGAGATGTGCATATTACAGTATTTCATCGTTTATACATAGTCCGAGATGTGCATATTACAGTATTTCATCGCTTATGCATAGTCGGAGATGTGCATATTACAGTATTTCATCGTTTATGCATAGTCGGAGATGTGCATATTACAGTATTTCATCTATGGAGAGGCGAGAAGCCTGTTGGTTTTGTAGAGTGTTTGATGCACCACCGCTTGTCAAGAGTCTGTTGTTTTTGGTTGTAAACCACCCAAACAGTATAATTTATTATTAGAATAATGGCATTTATTGCAAACAAACAGTAATCTTCTTCTTTTTAATATAATCAGGACTTGTTAATAATATATTATATCTGTAATATCGTATTTGAATATAGCAAATTTTCCATTATCTAAAGATTTGGCAGCTTTCAATACAACTGTTTCCCATTAAAAAATACATTCCCGGACAACTGCAATGGGTTCCCCCAAAGTATGGATGGTTTGTTTAGCTAGAAATGACACCCCAGAAATATATCGAAGAAATCTATGGATATTTCTTAGAGCAACCCATAGGAGATGCCCTACCAATGACTGTGGTGGCCGAGTGGTAATGGTTGTTTACTCAAAATTGCTTGCCCCTCAAAGCTGTAGGTTGGAATCACACCTTCCAGGGTTAGTTGTATTGTGATGGTTTGTAATGTTTTGCAGGACACTTCATACGATTGTGTTGTGAAGATGCCATCCGCAGAGTTCCAGAGAATATGCAGAGACTTGAGTCAGATAGGCGAATCGGTTGTCATTTGTTGCACCAAGGATTGCGTAAAGTTTTCGGCCACCGGAGATCTAGGAACAGGTACTGTAGCGAGATTCCCACATACAGTTGTAGTCCGCCTCCGTGGTCGAGTGGTTAAGGTCGCTGACTTGTATACCATTGTAACCTATCATCACTGATGGTCACGGGTTCGAGCCCCGCTCAGGCCGTGTCTCATTTATATGAAAAGGTTGGCAGTTTCTTACAGGGGTTGGGGCACCCAAGTACTGGTTAACCGCTGGAGCCTGCCCAGGAAAGGTGTTACGTAAACTGCCCGCCAGCGATATAGCCCAAAATGGTGCTGATGCAGGCGTAAAAACCTGAAATATAACCTAACACATAGTTGTTGAATTGTTGCTGGTCCGAGGTGAAGGGCATTGCATGGACTTACAGGATATATTATTGTGTGTGTATTGTATGGTAGCCATACTTTATGCCCCCTTCGTTCTGACAAATTGACATGAAATGTTATCCTTGTTGGTTCAGCGTTTATGCCAAGACTTGAATCGTTGCTGTTGAAATACCTTGCACGATGTGTAACGAGGCTCAAACCAAGCCAATATTGATACGTCGAGTAGCCTCTCTCCCTCCAGACCATTTAGCGAGCATGTTTATGTCGTATTTAGCAGGAGTTTTGCACACTACTGGACATTGGGTACAAAATAATGTAGAATTGGGTCACGGTGTGTTGTGTGCATTCACAACATTTGTATGATGACAAATCCATCTTTTATCGCCATTTGTAAACAGGCTTCCTTACAGTTTAGGATTTTGCTACACTGATCTTATGCTTGTCTTCCAATTGTACAATAAGTAATACATCACTTACCGATCAATTATATAGTCATGCTTAGAACATTTTCAGTTTCGCGCTATTTACCACAGCGCACAGTATTAGACAGAGAGCCGTCGGGCCGTCTTTTCGACGGCCTATCACCTAATAAGACGGTCAATTATATTGGCGACGGTTAGACGGCCAGTTAAAAAAATGGCTGATAAGTTGTTTTGTTGTTGTTTTTTTCTCCGAGACCTCACTAGGTTTGTTAACATATATATGCAGCTGTAAAACAATGACAAGAACTGGACCTATAATAGGCTAATATTGTTCGCAATTCCTTTTTGGAGAGGCTTTCCCATCCAGGCTTTCCCAGTTTCTGCTGCATTTCGATCACGTCAGTTCGCCGTTCTCACATCGAGTCCGTGCGGCAATTTCCGTCATCATTCGGGTCCCGCTCTGGGGCTGGACTAATTTTTTTAGACTCCCATTTGGATATTTCTGCCTAATACTATGCCACAGCGTACAAAACATTCCTGTGAACCAGCATGTATTGTAAATATTCCACAAAGTTAGTCATCGTATATACATTTGTAATGATTTTTTTAAAAATCTACCATTTTTCAGGAAATGTAAAGCTCAACCAGAATGCTACTACTGACAAGGATGAGGACGCAGTCATCGTTGAAATGTCCTCAGCAGTAGCGCTAACATTTGCTCTACGGTATCTCAACTACTTCACAAAGGCTACACCGATCTCTCCTCAGGTCACACTCTCTATGTCGGCAGATGTGCCATTAGGTAAGCGGTTGTATACCGGGTTCGTACGGGTTTTGAAATGTCATGGAAAAACAAACTTTGTTGCTGGGTTGGGTCATGGCAAAATCCTGGGGAAATGAAAAATTGGCCTATTGGATAGAAAAGCACATTTAGTGCAAAAATGTCTCATTTGATTATTTCTCTGGATGTATCCGGATAACAAACATTGTCCTGTACAGTGTGCGACATTAACATTTTGAACATCATAGCCAATGGGGCTATGAAGTGTGGACTTTTCATAGCCCTAGCCAATGTTTCATAGCCCCACAAAATTTATGAAATTTGTTTATAAATTGGTCTAACAATAAACAGATATCGTATTTATTTGATATTTATTTTTAATTTCAGTTTGAATATTGTATGATTTTGAGGCAGTTTGATGAGTAGGCTTCATCAGAATCATAATCTGATTCCTGTTCAGAGTCAGACTCGTAACCGTCTTCTTCCTGTGAGGTTTCTTGTATTGCTGGAGATTTTCTTGAATCAGACAGAGCCCGAGGCCTGCTAAAATCTGGCCACCTTGGACGTGTACTGGATGCCTACAATATATAGATATAAGATACGATATAAAACGATGAAACTAAATAAGCTGTGTTTATTATGACGTAGGCTACAAACTCCTCAGTGGTCGTATAGTATGGCCAATGAGTGGCATTCTGTTCTGGCTAGTTGGACGTTTTGTGAATATTGCAATACAATGATTATGTGATTATGTAATATATTATGACTGTAACATACCTTAACATTTTAGTAGAGAAATACTTTATTGGGATCATTCCAATGAAATGAATTTATGACAGGTGACAGATATGACATCATATGTTGTTTCCTATCTTCAGATACAAAACATAATTTACATTATAGGACTATGGTAAACAGAGTTTCATCAATAAGAAATGGTAATGCTCAATTCAGGACATTATTATTAAAAGTAGAAGTACTTACAGACCAAAGATCAATGGCGGGCAAAGGGTCAAATTCACTCACATCCAGCGTATCTAATTTCACAACCATTAGTTATGTCATTGTTGTGCTCTTCAAACGGCACCATCGGTCTTAAATATAAAAATTATATTAAAAGCCAATACTAGTTAGTAGTATATTAATATTATTACATAACTTCTAAGAACAGAGTAATTGTATAATAGGTAAAATTAAAAAATAATAATGAGCATACATGTAGGTTTCACAATAGTGAGTAAACAATGTACAATATGTAGTTACCAGTTTTCATTAATTTCATGTGTGAAAATGACCTCTCAGGGCTCGACACTAACCACTGCCCGATTGCCCGGGGCAGGTAAATGTTGGCGGCGGACAAGTACTTGTTGTTACTCGCTTGCCCAACGGGCAACTAGTTTTAAAAAACAAAAAAACTAGTTTTTGTTTCAATATTTTACGAAACGATAGCTACTCTTGCTCGACAATAATAACGTACGCCTTTTTTCTCAACCACCCAACTGAATAATGACATCAACCACGCGTTTTGACCCTAAGCCCAGTGTTTTGGCTCCAATATCTGAATAGCAAACAGCATAGAGTCTGATCAGATGGTATGTTCTGTGCAATCTGATATGGCTCTATGCTGTTTGCAAAAACGAGTATACTAGTTTCCAGCGCAGTAATGGTCAATGAATGATTTCATCATCATTTGATAATCAGCCAAATAGTTCGAGAGCTAGTCTATACTAATTTATTTTAAGCTCGATTATCAAACAAGTACTACAACTTCGATTAATCATGGCATGCTTACGTCTGTTCCTGGGACCAACCACAGTACTACACAATTTTGGATAAAGTTTCTTGCTCAAGGAAACAATGGTAGGGCTCGAACTCATTGGGATTGTTTGTGATACAGCTGCACACAGCATCACATAAGATTTAGAGTGGTGCAATATGCACAGCCAGAAAACATATATAGTGTATACAGTGTTGAAAAATTAAATATGAACAAATAATCAGAAGTAAAACTTCGGGCAGGTGAAAATCTCATTCGGGCAGGTAAATCTGCAGTCATGGTTGCCCTTTGGGCAACCAAGGTAAAACATTAGCGTCGAGCCCTGCCTCATTGAATACAGATGTTGGTGGTAAACTTAAAATCAAGTCTACCATATCCAGGCCATTGTCAACACAATGTCCACATAAAGCCCTAGCCACCTCAGGCCACTTCAATGTTTGCAGTTCACTGTCATATCTGCAATGATAAGCAAAATACATAAGTCAATTGTTGGGCAACATGATAGAGGTTAAATACAAATGCCAAACACGGTTGATTAAATTATAGATATGATAAAATGCTCAATATACCTTTTGTATATGATGTTTTTCATCAATGACCATTCAGTCTTCAACTGATCTATGTCTAGTTCCTTGGACAGATATGACTCAAAATATATCCGAAATCGTACATAGTCCGAACATTGATCATGTAACGGAAAAGGGCACTGACAAATTATTACCTCTTTCTCATATCTTCGACGTTTTGTAGACGTGTCGCTCATGTCTGCCTGTCTCTTCGCCTTTCCTGGTATTGCTCCAGGGACATATTTGAGCGTATTCAGCATTAATGTTGTGCGTGTGCAGACAGCGATATCGTGCGTCTGCAAGTAACGGATCGAGCGGTAATCGAGAAACGGTGTTAGGGTAAAAACTACCAAAATACGAAAATGCATCGATGAACTTCGCTGCAAGTTGCGAGTAATTTAATATATTTTGCTGTGATTCTGGAATGTAATTTTGAAGATTACGGCTAAATAACGTCATTTTCAAGTGATTGTTCCATAACAAATTTTTTTTTTATAGATACAACTCTTTTTTTCCTTCATAGCCCGACGGGCTACCGTGACGATTTCTTTGGTCGCCCCAGCAGTTTTTTCATCGCCTCGGGCGACTGTTAATGTCGCACACTGCCTGTATGCATGCAATATATGGCAACCATTTTTCATTTTGTTCTGTAGCTTGAACTACAGCCTGATTACTGTGCGCAAAATTAAATGGGAAATGTTAATCTCTTATCACCATCCTACAACAACTGGTGCATTACAAAACATTTCATCTGGTGTTCCTGTTCATATAGAGTGCTTGTCTGCTTGCCCTGACACATGGAAGTCATTTTTCTTGCATTAGTTAGAAAAGTCTGGACTTCAAAGTCTCAAAATGGAATTACACTATCGTAGCTAAAGTTTTAAAATTTAGTTTATTTCTGTTCAATCTTTACTAAATTAGTGATTTTGCTTTGATTACAGTTGTAGAATACAAGGTTGCTGATATTGGATATCTACGCTACTACCTAGCCCCAAAGATGGACGAAGGCGATGACAATTGAAAGGTGAAGGCTGTGCCATGGACTGTGATTTATTATTTACTGGAAAACAACTTGTATTTGATAATTGGATCAACCAGTCGTATGTTCCATTTACAATACTGAGCATTACGACATTAATCAACATACAGACATGCGTTCTCCAGCGCGGTTTCATTTTCAGCGTCCAATCGGACAGAACTTGGAATTTAAGATCATGTAACGGTTGCTAATTCTAGTATGTTTCAGCTGTACACGGTTGATGATTGTTTTACTCATTGAAGTGATGTCGGAATATGTGCCTATAGCATCCTATGCAGTACTACTTTTCCCACAATTGTGTAAAAATGTTTGTCGCCATGCAGCAACAAGATGCAGCATAAATTTAGAATAACGTTCCTATTACTACAACTGTATAGTTGATATACTATTTGCTGTGCACATGAACATGAACATTATCTATATTATGCAATTTTACGACAACAAAATGCCAAACTCTATGGGTACCGGTATTGTTCCCATTAGTTGGTGGGGAATTATATTACCGTACACACCTTGTAACTTTGTGAAATTCAGTATGGAGTTTGCAGGCGCTAGATCTAGTTAACTATTTAAAATGGTGAATATTGAAAGTAAAATTCAGTATGGAGTTTGCAGGCGCTAGATCTTGTTAACTATTTAAGATGGTGAATATTGAAAGTAAGTGCTAGCTGTTTATTGATGTATAAAAAATTCATTATAATTGTGTTGTTTTATCTTTATTCATCATGAGTATTGCAAACTGTATATTCAAATTTCAATTAGATGAAAATCTTTTGCAACTGGGTTTGATGTTCAAAGCTACAGGGGGAAAGTATAAACTTTATTTATATTACGATTGTGAAATAAGCTTTAACAACTTGTATTAAACAATCTCGTTGATGAAGATAAAAGTGTAGATGTGGCCATCAGTGGGAGGAAACATGGCAGAAATATAATGCTACAAATTACGATAATATTATAGAATTATTGAAACTGGAGAAGTTTACTTCTGGGCCACTGTATTGACTACCTGTCCAGAAGGATTGACTACACATTTAAAGGTTGTCGATATGTAGGCCATCAACGTGACTGCTGATGTGTTCAATACTATCATATCACAGTCTTGTTTGATGAGCTTATAGTTGACTTTAACATCACATGTCTGAAACTGGATCAACAGCAAACTAGGATTGTACTGTTCCGGAACCAAACGAATATGGACATCTATTTGCTACCAGAATAGATGCCTGGTTTTATCTTGCCAACCAACTAGCTGTGGATGTATATGTGCTACCAGAACATGTTATTTTGCTAGCTGTCGGGGGAGAATGGATAATGTATACGTACCAGCCAAGTGGATGTACATTTATCGGACGAGTTGTTGTTTTGCCACCGGACCAGTTGTTGATGCATTTATTTGTTTTGTATCACAGCTGGCTTGAGTGAGCAGAATGAGACTAGTAGCTACCTATATTGTACCAGTATAGATTACCGTACACTGCATATGAAGTATGGATTATACATTACCCTACACTGCGCTATGGAGTATAGAATACCCTACACTGCCTATGGATTACCATACATTGCCTGTACGGAGCCAAACAACCATGAACATATTGAGTATTTCTGTTGAGCTACTGATGTATTTAATAATTTCCATCATAAGAGGGCCTACATCGATCGCTCCCAAATATTAAACGCTGAAGGGCCATCTCGAGCATTGTAGGATCTAAAAAAGAATTTTGCTATGTAAGTCTATGTATATTACATTGTCGATCACCTGCAATGGGTCCAAATATGATCTACAGACCACTAGGTGATATTTATGCCAAATATAAGCTCCTCTGGCCATTGTGCTTTACAAGACTGGTTTTACTGTGTAATATACGTGTATTGTCAACGAGAGACATTACTGGTTTTTCTATTACCTCCCTTGATGGATAAAGTCCGATTTATCCCTAAATGTTTATTGGTCATTTTAGTTGGAATCCTTTGTTTTTACAGTTGTCGTCTAAACATATGTTGCGTTAGGATAAATGTAATTTTATCAAAATCATGTTAGTTAATTGAACCAGTTTTTACAGTAAGGTATCCATTGGACATGGTAACGGATAGCTGTCGAGATTTCATAATTATAAGAATGGAAAACATGTGGTGCAAAGGAAACTGCGATAAAAACAGGAACATCAATTACGAGGACCAATATATTATTATTATGAGTATTTAGGGGCAGTAACTGACTAATGTTTATCGACGCCATACAGTGAACTCGGTTAAATTAGGATTGCAATTTAAGTATTGGTACACGATGAATATCAGATCTTGGCATTGTGGTTTTGGAATTGTATATAAATTATGCGACCCCTACATTTAGTTTATTCTTGTATATCACTGATGCTCACGGGACTCTTAGATGAACAAACAAGTTGGCCCCAATTTCATACGGAAACCAACTTCTGGAGCCTGTCCAGGAAATGTGTTGTCAGGTAAACTGCCCGTCCCTTAAATGGGCAACCGGTAGCGACGTTAAAATAATCCATTAAAGTTAATACAAACTTATTTTACCTTGACTAAACACACTAGAGACCATAGTCCTAATGGAATCCATTACCAGGAGAGTGAGAAGAGGAACGTTTCAATGTGGAATTCAAATACCTTGCCTAAGGAACACACTAGTAACGACTATAGCTGGGCGCTAACTCTAGCCCTTTCGCATCTGACGTCGGTCAATTATAACCCCGAAATCACTATTTGAGCGGACGATTAAAGCCCCCACTAAAATGCCGTCCACAAGCAACCATGTTTGACGAATCGATACTAGACCATCATCTAATAAGGCTTCTCTCAAAAATGTCATCGTATTTGTAGATTTTTGACTCAAAATCATTTGACCTAGCTTTAAACTGACATAATTTGAGCATTCGTGAAAGCGGATGGCCCACGAGGGTTGGGACCAGCGGTTCAATAGGATGCGTGTTTGTAGCAAAAACTTGCTAGGAGATATTTGCGATAGTTTAGCTAAAAGTGGGAAAGTAACTTCACGATCAGTGACCCGCCCGAGTGTTTTTGCGATTTCATTGGCTGGTTGCTTACATGTGATGTAATTATTGTGTATTTGTAAATGCGTACAATTGGTCAACATTTCACAACTAGCTTAAAAACGTAAAGAATGTTTAATTTTGTAAGAACAAAACTAAGTAAAACAAGAGTTATATCCATTTGACTGGGGTGAGGAAATATTTGTGGAAAACAAATGACCCAACTATGTGGAAGCTAATAAGCATTGTATTTGTTGTTTGTGGTGTAGCAGCTCGGTTCCGGGAATATGTATATATACCGAGTCAAAAAAGAAACGATACCAAACCAACTTGAAGAAGATGCAAACATATTGATGCCTGTGATAAGCCACCACTTTTCAGTTCGGAGTGACATAAGACTATGATATTCATCCATATATAAATAATGCATCCATATTTTCCCAACGCCGTTTTGCACGTGATCCTCGAGTAATACGAATTGTGCTATACATGGATAGATCCACAAACCAGTTTGTAATTAGTTCCAGCAAAAACACCAACACGATCTGCATTTTCCTCAAAAGAAATGTCCAGACTACCAAAATGGGATGGTTGAAGCTGGTTTACGTCATAACGACGTGGCTAATCGCCTCGGTGTGTACCGGATCACGATCACACGTCTACTTGGACGGTACCGAACACGTGGATCAACTGACGACCGCCCACTTCCTGGTCGACGACGCCAGAACATGACCGTCATATTCGGACGTCACATTTACGTGACCGCTTCCTGTCTGCTACTCATACCGCCATCGTTACTCCTGGGAGGACCAACAATATAATCAGTGCTCAAACAGTTCAGAACAGGCTAGCTGAACGTGGAATCCGTCCGTACACCGGGCCCATGTTGACGCGACGTCACCGGAACGAACGTTGTGAGTGGACGGATGAACATGCACGTTTTACTGGCAGGGCTCAAGTTTACCGTTGACAGAGATAACGTTACGCCGATGCGTGTGGAGGCGGTAGCGTTCTGGTATGGGGCGGCATCACATTCGACGGCCGCACACAACTGATTAATGTTGACGGAAACTTAATCGCACATCGGTACTGTGACGAAATTATTACACCCGTTTTGCCATTCCTTTAACGTCAATCGACGCGTCAAACTGTTCCAACAGTACAACGCCAAATGCCATACTGCACACATTACCACTCAATTATTGGAGCAGGGGAACATTGAACGTTTACCGTGGCCAGCATTGTCTCCGATAGAACATTTATGCGATACCTTAGACCGTCGTGCAAGTCTCCGTCAGCCGGCGAAGTTACACCAACTGAGGGATATTCTGCTTCCGGAGTGGAACATGAGATTCTGACACTTATTCGTTCCATGCGACGGCAATGCATTGCAGTGAGAGATGCCAATGGAGGTAATACACGGTATTGATTATTGTGTGAATATTCCACTTGACCCCTTGGTCACAAATGACGCCACAGCGTAACAGATAATGATAGTGGGGCAGATAACAGCAATTTTTGAGAGGAATCGTGCAAATGAGGATACAAGCATCACATTTGGCACACTTGTTCTCCAAGTGATACTAATCAAATCTGCCCGATTGGCCAATTGAAAATCCAAGATGGCGGCCAAATTAGCTGCCCGAAGTTGACGTTTTGCTTAGAAGTATTTGTAGTTGTCCGATTTGCATGATCTAGGTGTGGATTCCTATGTTTTCAAGCCTGCTGAAGTAGATTTTCCTGTTTATAAAACACACTGACACATATTTTTCAAGATGGCCACCAGATTGTCTGTTTTTCATTACGTAAGCTTTGCCTTGGCTAGTAAATGTTCAAAGTTATGCATACCATGCCACTGGTCCTCCAGCTGCTACTGTTCACATATGCAGCTGCAGAGTGATGTGCAGGGGAGCTCTGACTGAAAGCACTTGCATCTTCCTTTGCAACCTTTCTTACAGGAACATTTCGTCAGTTCCCGACAGCTCGCTGCAATAGGGGGTAGTGTTGTCCAACATATTTGCCATGTCTCTCCTTTCTGTGTTCACCCCCATTCAGCGGGACTGCTCGTGTCTGGATTGGAGATGGTTGCCTGGCCCCAGATGATCCCAGCCCGATAGGCCGCACGCTTTGCATGTTCTCTGAGGGCTGCCTGTGTTGGTGGAATTGAGTTGTACGGCCTCTGCTTGCGGGCAAAGAGATCTAGTCTTGCTTCGTCCACACCAGTGGCTGCGCTTGATCTGTCGTACATGAGGACAACGAATCTCTCCAGCCTCTGTAGGTCAAGATCACGAATCAATGTTGGATGCTGGCTGAGATTAGTGAATGTTTCAGAAACATCATCAAATATGTTCCAAGTCTGCCATGCAAATTTCTTCGCTTTCCCACGGAAGGCAGACACGACGTCACATCCAGTGAACGCATGGAAGTATGGGATCCCTCCAGCTTTCTCAAGCCTTATTGCAGAAACTACCTCATGGACTGGAATCCATCGCATCTTGGCCAAAGGCAATCCACATTTTCTCAAGACCTAGTTCCTGTAAGGATGGCAGTACAGATATTGCTATGACTAGCACGTCCGTGTCATTAGCCTTAATGATAATAGACTTGCTCCCATTAGTCGTTGCATCCCTGGCGTGTACAAATATTCGACTGTCAGCTTCTTCATTACAACATGGGGACACAGCATCCAGAGACTTCCTTGTGTTGCTAATGACATCTCCTTTTGTGACGATGACTGTGCTTGTCGTCTCTGCTTCACACATCTTTTCCGCAAGGAAGTGAAACAGCTCAGTCTTGTTGCTGGCGTCACGAAGGAAGCTTTGCCAGTTACCTGGTGTCTTACTCGTTCCTGTCACTCTTCTTCTGATTCCTTGCCCCCTTTTCGACCTCGTCTCGGATTTCAGACTTGACTTCTTGTACACATCAAAGATTACGTCCACCCGCTCGTACCTGGCACCATAGGATTCCACCTTTGGGATGATGTCTTCTTTAGCATAGTCAGAAAATGTCTTTGAAGTACGTGGAGGTAAGGCATTGATAAGTGCTGAGCCATCAATGATGATTGCATCTCCCTTTGGTTCTCTGTCTGGGATGTTCACTTGCGCTTCAAAAATGTCAACCAGCTGTGACTTCTGACACGTATGAAGCTTGCCGCTGTCACTGAGAGATGCAGGGTGTGACTGATTCTCGTGCTTGAAGAATTCTTGCAAGTCACACTGCCTGTTCTGGCACGAGATGAACAGTCGCGAGAATAACGAACAGTCGTCTTTCAGGACTTTCACCTTAGAAATTCCCTCAGCCTGCTCTTCTTTGAAGAAAGAAACAAGGTTTTCTTGATTGGATGATAGAAAGGACTTTCACCTTCATCCTCTAGCCCCTCCATGAATGATTGGAACTGCTCTTTTCCCTGCCGGTGATGTGTAGCTACCATTTCAGCTAGAGTTGGGTCTGCAATGTTCTTCGTGTCTAGCATCAGCAGGTCGGCTGATTCTTCTTGGAATGGTTTGCCCATCTCCTGCATCACTGCATAGAGTGATTTCACCTTTTCAAAGAAAGATTTCTGGGCACTCAGTGTCTGCTGCTGTGGCATCTTTCATACCAGACATGGCCTCGTATCCAGCTACTAGACGACTAACTTCGGGTCCAGCGACCATCCACCTACGAAGTGCTGATGGGTCTTCTGTCAACCCAATTGCTCCTGTCACCTTTGATCACTGCATTATTGTGCTCATGTGCTTGGTCGATCGCCAGGGCAGAGAATTCTCTTCTTGACTTGTGGATGGCGAAGTTCCCTTTGTGAAACTCCCTGGCCACATCTGGATGTTGTTGCTCAAGTGACATCATATCTCGGAGGTGAATTGGGACCCATCGCGCATAGTTGATCCTATCGATCTCAGTGCAGCCATTTCTATATGAAGTCCACCGAACATGATCACGAACTTGTCCTCTCCATATTCGGGCCACTTCCATTGTATTTGTTTTGCCAGAGCATACAACGGTTGGTCAGCAGCAATGACAGGTGTCTACCCTGGGTTCAGGAAAGCCACTGTATCACGGACCTTCGCCATGGCATGCTTGATTGTTGCAACAGAGTGAGCCTGGTCTCGCCACAGAGGCATCATTGCTGAAATGCTCACTTCAAATGGATGGCTCCTTTTCTGCGTTGCATGGTGGGCTGACCATGTGATGATGACTGCATCAGCCACATCCTCAATGAGGAAGACTTCCTCCAACCAAGAATATTCTTCTTTCAAGTGTGACCAGATCGACTCGGGTGCTGGTAAGGATTGGCTTGCTACTGGAGGAGGATTGGGGTTTATCGTGATGTATGCTGGTCGAATATTGGTGTATGCTTCTGGAAGCTCTGGAACTTTCTTAACCTTCATTTCTGACTCTAGTTTGAGCGGCTCACGTTCATCGCCAGCATTTTCAGTGCTTGGATGTTGGAAAATGGCCACACTTGTACCATGGAAAGATGTTTGAGCTGTGGTCGCAGTCGGATTATGATCTATGTTGTCCACTGCTGCAGTTGTGAACAACTGCTTTCTCAAGACTGGGGGACAGATTACTCCATCTTCCACATACTGTGCAACAACTGCTTCTCCTAACTGTGCTGAGATTTCTAGGACTCTGTCGTATGATATGCTGAGCCCATTCTCATGGAGCATTTCAATGATTTTTTTTCGTCTTGGCAAACACATACAGACCCATGTAGACTGCGAAAGGTGGCTCACGGTCCTTGGAATGCCTGTGGACATCCGTTCCTTCCTTGTATTTGGCAAAGCAGTAGGAGTTGTGATATAGAAAGGTCAGATTTCGATGCTCCATGCTGGAGTTGGGACTTGATGTCTGCACCATGTTCGATCATGCATACAAATTGCAGCAGTGATGGTGGTACAGCCTGTTCTAGGTCTGTGTCGTGAAAGCTGCTGCTGAAATTTGACTTTTGATGGAGCATGTCTCGTCTTATTATCCCAGCAGCTTACGCTTCACCGTACTTGGATGCTTCATCATTTTCAAAAGCCAGCAGAACATCTCGTCCTTGGCGATGAGCTTGCAGCCGGGGCAAAGCTTACGTAATGAAAAACAGACAACCCATCTTGAAAAATATGTGTCAGTGTGCTTTATAAACAGGAAAATCTACTTCAGCAGGCATGAATACATAGGAATCCACACCTAGATCATGCAAATCGGACAACTACAAATACTTCTAAGCAAAACGTCAACTTCGGGCGGCTAATCTTGAAAAATGGCCGCCATCTTGGATTTTCAATTGGGCATATTTGATTAGTATCACTTGGAGAACAAGTGTGCCAAATTTGATGCTTGTATCATCATTTGCACGATTTTTCTGCTATCTCCTACACTATGATCAAATTTTAAACTTGTAACATTGTCTCATATGTTTCAATCTTGGTACACGAAATTTCAGATGAATTGCTTATTTAGTAATTAAAATGCATATGTGTTTTATACCATGTATCATTACTTATTTGACTCGGTATACACCCAACTAGCCATACTACGTGTGTGTACAGACGGATCTGTAGTCAACATGTTGGACTGGTAATCCATGGATCGTAGGTTCGATCCTCGTCGACCCTAATAAAATGAAGTCTTTCAGTTTGGACTTTAAACCGAGGTCTCGTGTCGGTGCTTTACACCGTGCACGTTTAAGAACGAGAGGAGACTCTGGAATGGCATTCAGTGATTGGTTAGTAAAGAGCATGTGATTAAATATGGTCATGTGTCAGGTCAAAAGTATGCGTCACAGACGGATCTATAGCCCAGTGGTAACATGCTGGACTGATAATCCATGTTCGATCCTCCGTCTGACCCTAATAAAATTAAGTCTTTCAGATGGGACGTTAAACCGAGGTCTCATGTCGGTGCTTTACATCGTGCACGTAAAAGAACCAGAGGAGACTCTGGAATGGGGCATCTGTCTGTATCACTGCACTATCCTCCAAAAAATCTAAAATGACTAATCTCTTCAGGAGGCGTTGCTCATATGGGTAACCGGTAGCGACAATAAATAAACATAAAATACACACCACGTGTGCTATTCCTATATCGTTCTGCCGTGTTGGAGAAGGCACCAAGTCTAGCTGTATGAAAATCACCTACATGTAGAATATAACAAGTTTCAATTGACAAACACCCGTGATTCATTGAAAATACACAAACGTTCTCGTATTACTGCACATTAATCTCGTTTCATTTTTTAATTGACCAGTCTTGCCTGGGTAAATTATATCCAGACTTGTTTACATAATTCATGACAACTGCTGAACTAAAAATGGCCAATACGTTCGAACCTTATCTTGGTAATTTAAAGTACACTGGAAGTGATCTACCTTTAAAAACACAAGTTTGAAATAGTTGCAGATGGTACTTATGCAAACTGACTATCTTGCACGATTGCCATTTGAAACTTTGGTAATATTCTAGAATACATACCGGACACCAAGACTGAAGAGTATGATACCTAGTTCCACATTCTAACATGTTCTTGCCAATTATGTTGGCTTTTCGTACAAGGTAACCCGATATATATATATACACAACACGGTTGAACTATTTATATGCTATATTTCGAGTTTTACGCCTGCATCAGCACCATTTTGGGCTATATCGCCGACGGGCAGTTTACCTAACAACACCTTTCCTGGGCAGGCTCCAGCGGTTAACCAGTACTTGGGTGCACCAATCTCCGTAAGAAACTGCCAACTTTTTCATATAAATGAGACACGGTCTGAGCGGGGCTCGAACCTGTGACAGACTCACAAGGTTGAACTAAAGAAACAAAAAAGAGAATAGTTTTATGGATTTATTGCAGTGATTCTTCTCAACGACACGATCCTACTCGAAACATTTGTGTGATTATGTACATCAATTCTTCAGAAGCTGTGCCAAATTTGTACATCTTTCACCAACCACAGCACATGGTATATACACTATGCACATTCTTAAAGCACTTGTGTGCAGCTCTTTCACACGATTTGGAGACGTTGCACGTCTAGTAGTCTATACACAATTTATAATGCACGTCTAGTAGTCTATACACAATTTATACAGTCATATTTCACACACCTCCCCACAATGCTGGAATTGTTACTTTCAAAGTAGATAATGCTTCCAAACTATTTAATTTATATGTCACCAATCAAACCCTATACAACCAAACAACAAATGTCTTTCTACTGTCTATACAAGGAAATCCATTGGATATAATAATCTTTAATCTAGTATTTCACGAGCAGAAGGGCACACAAGTAGAACCACTGACCTTCCACAAGCCAGCTCCTCACATGAAAGAATTCCATAACCCCAAGGTGGGCTAATCTATTTGTAGTTTCTTTCATCAGTGTTCGTGTTCAGTTGCATACATTTCCCATGAAGACAATTTGTGGTCTCAACATTTTACCTAATTTCGACAGTAGTGAATACCTTTATTTTACAATTATAAAAAAATATACATCTTGTACACTCTATAGCTTAGAGTCATTCCTGACCTAGGACACGTTGAATGAGCCTTGCCATAGGAAAACCAACATAACATCGAAACAACTTGTGAACAACGATACTGATAAAGGACTTGTGAACCACGATACTGAATAACAACTTGTGAACCACGATACTGATAAAGAACTTGTGAACAACGATACTGATCAAGAACTTGTGAACCGCGATACTGATCAAGAACTTGTGAACAACGATACTGATCAAGAACTTGTGAACAACGATACTGATCAAGAACTTGTGAACAACGATACTGATCAAGAACTTGTGAACAACGATACTGATCAAGAACTTGTGAACAACGATACTGATCTGGTCGAAAGAACACAACTTATGAACCGCGATACTGATCCGTTACCGCTGACATCACACTTATATATATATTCAATACCACCACATTTCCAACAAACTCCTATGGTGAGGTTACAAAAATTGCATATGCAAGTATTAGCAATGTTGGGCATCCCGTGGCATGGCTCAACATATTGTTATTAACGATGTATTTTTATCAAATTAAAATAGTACATTGTTACAATCATTTAACCGTCAAAACATATAATACCCGTAGCTGCACACTAAGTTGCAGCTATAAATTACCATACAGGGATCATTCTAGTGGGCGAAATTGTCACCCTAGGGACCCTGACTTCGCCCTAAAAAAAATATTTGTTGTCGTTTGTTTTTACGATTTTCAAACAAAATTTTGTCTAGATTCAAATGTTGTATTTAATGGTTGTACTGTGCATTTTAACCCTATTTTGCAGAAGTATATTAAAGAACACCATTTAAGGAAGCAATCACGCGCGCTTTCTCACTTCTCCCAAAAATCAGTCCACATCAATGAAATAATCACTGCAACGATTGAGCAAATTTTGAAAGTTTGATTACTTAAACCTATTAAATAATGTCCAATATTCGTCTATAGAAACACAATTCTACCCAAAGGATAATCAGATTTATGCTTGAAATATTTTACATTTAGTCCAAAGTCCCTTCTATAATGCCCAAGTGAATAACAGTAGTAGAAATGCCCCATGTTATAGTAGAAATGCACACATTTATTAGAATAATATGTATATAAGATTTTTTACACTACAAAATGGCAGTTTATAGTAGAGACAAGCCCGAGGTAATAGTTAATGATAGATCTGTTCAAGCTTACAGTAGAAATGAGCAGGTATTTGCTAGAAACACCCATATTCTGATGTAGATGTAAAAGTCTACAGTAGAAATGTCCAAGATTATGCTCGAAATTCTTGCACAAGAGCATCATAGCTTTATCTCCCCCTATAGAACCATGTACACACACTTTCATACTGCATTGCAGTACATTGAGGAACACTATTTGGTGCAATACTGCTGTAACATTCAACCACGTGTAACTCTTGCAAATTATGTGAGTTACTATATTTATCTGAAACTCCAACCGAGTAGCCGGCCTGACGGATATAACACTGCTTGCTCAGGATAATCTTAGATGTCCTAAGCTATGGTTGGCTGAATATGAGATTTGCATTCAGCTCAAACCAATCACAAGAGCTTGAGTCTGCGACTTTTGAATTTATAATTCTCTAACTCAGTCGCAAGCTTTCTGATCAGTCAAGTAGATTACATATCTCGGAATAGAACGATCAAATTACTCGAGATCTGAGCAGATATAATCCCTGTTCAAAATATGTCAAAGTGATACGTCCGACTTTCAAATTTACAATTTTACGCTGTTTAATTGAATAAACATATCATATAATTTCATCCCACTGAATCAAGTCGAGCCCTTCTACACGGAATCCTACGATTCCAGATTGTATGATTTCAAAACCGCTTTCTAACGAGACTTTATTTTCATCTTACAACAGAAGATTTCACTTTCTTTTCTTTTTCACACTTGTGCTTCTTCTTTTTCTTTTCTTTCTTCTTCTTTTGTTTCTTTTCCTTTTTATGCTTGTTTCTCTTGTGTTTGTGTTTCCTCTTCAAATCCTCCTCAGAGGAACTCTCGCTGCTACTGTTCTCCGAATTAACATCATCCGAGTAACTGTCGTCGTCATAATCGGGCACAAATCTCGAATCATCTATCACCGACTCCTTACGAGGCAGAGATCTCCCCGAACCATGGCTTTTGTTTGTGTTTGAGCCACGTCTATCTTGTCTATCATAGTCTCGACTGCTACGCCTATCTTTATAACTATCTTTTCTCTTCCTGTCCAAGGGGCTTCTGTCACGATCTCTGTCTCGGACAGAGTCTCTAGACCTATCATAGTCTCGAGAATGATCACGTTCACCGTCGTATCTTTTCTCTCGCAATTTATTTCGAAGATCAATGTTTGTCGCCACTTTCCGCTTCTCGTCGCCCGTTACGGTGATTTTCACATTATGCTGCTGCTTCGGCTGTACACGTCTCTCATCCTTCTTGTCGGGTTCCATGAAGACACGGCGCTTGGGTTCTATTATCGGCGATTTCTCTCTCTTCTTGACAGCTGGCTCGGGTTCCCGGACCTCCGGTTTCACATCCTTCTTGCCCGGCTGTATGACTGAGACGGATGAGCTCACTGTGGTAGGCTTCATTACTTTCTGAGCAAGAACATTCTCCGCTTTCTCTATCACAGCTCTGGAATAGATATTCTAAGGTTACCATATATCGTCTTGGAAACAAAACGCCAAAGCTAAATTTTGTGAAATGGCGAACATATTTGGCGCAACTTTTTTTTTGCACATGTTTTGTCAAATACATGGCTCTTAGTTGGCTCCAAGTTTTTTAAATTGGCTTACTCTATTCAGTGAATAAAGATGTGTTCAACATTTATAGAGGAATGGCATGATATACACCATGGTGGATCCTCTCTTTTCAATAAAAATGAGTTGTGTGTAACTGGTATGTCCAAGTCTCAGCCGTGACATTACTGTTTCCTCTCTACGGTTGGAGTGATAAACGGAAGATGATTTACCAATGTTTGGTTTAATTAATTGCATTTTATTGAATTGTATGTTATTCCAAGTGGTTTGTCATTTTGAAGTAATGTAAGAAAGAATCGATTGTCTAGCATCAGTGTATGGTACATGTATTTTAGAATTTATACAGTCTAATTTAAGTGCATCTTTTGCACTTTGATCAGCCATTTCATTGCCACGAATACCAATATGACTTGGTATCCAGCAATATATAACATGTTTAGTCGATATCTGTGTGCTTAATTAAGTAATTTGTGAATAGTTTTTTTTAAACGTTTATGTTGTCTATTGATAAAAGAGTCTGAAAGGATCATAAATTTCCTATCACATGATGCATCAGCAAAATTCAAAGCTAAATTAATAGCCTCTACTTCTGTTGAAAATATAGAAGCATGATCAGGTAGTCGTAATTTAAAATTATGTAACTTTGTTGCCGGCTTTAGATACATCTGTGTATATTGGTGTTTAATCTGAAAACATGGTTCTCATTTAATTTTGATAAACATGAGCAGGTTAGTATATGATTTCAGGTCATCATGAAGTTGTAAAATAACGTTGGGTTTAAACAGGTCAAAAGGAGCTATATCTGATATAAATGTTTCATGAACATTGTCAATGTTAAAATCTACTTTATTGGTTTAACAGGTAACTAAGACAATTTAACAGTTTACCGATTCAACAGGTAGCTATGACAAATTAACAGCTTACCGGTTCAACAGGTAGCTATGACAAATTAACAGTTTACCGGTTCAACAGGTAGCTATGACAAATTAACAGTTTACCGGTTCAACAGGTAGCTATGACAAATTAATAGTTTACTGGTTCAACAGGTAGCGAAGACAAATTAACAGTTTACCGGTTTAACAATTAGCTACAATAAATTAACAGTTTACCGGTTTAACAATTAGCTACAATAAATTAACAGTTTACCGGTTTAACAAGTGGCTACAATAAATTAACAGTTTACCGGTTTAACAGGTAGCGACAATAAATTAACAGTTTACCGGTTTAACAATTAGCTACAATAAATTAACAGTTTACCGGTTTAACAATTAGCTACAATAAATTAACAGTTTACCGGTTTAACAATTAGCTACAATAAATTAACAGTTTACCGGTTTAACAGGTAGCTACAACCATTGATAACAACACATACTCTTACTTCTATTCTTAAGTGACACCCAATCATTTTGCGAACTCGAGTATTCGTTGCCATCCCCTTTTACATTTATAAAGACTTTGGATGAATACACAAACCTTGGTAAGAATGTTTGTTTCTCTGGCTTCCATTTCTCCTTCACCTTGGTTGGCTCGGGGCTGAGATCGTATGGATCGTCATCCTTCTCCCACTTTGACAGCTCCGGAGGATCCAACATCAACTCATCTTCCAGGTGGGGTATATCATCAAAACCTAACGGTATTCAATCATATCGTTATTCTCATCATTAGTTAGTATAATTATAGAATTATGTAAGCACTGTATTTTAATTTTATTGTTTTGCCTCAATTACTTGAATGGTAAATGGTAATAATCGTTATGTTATATTTCGGGTTTTACGCCTGCATCAGCACCATTTCGGGCTATATCGCCGGCGGGCAGTTTACTTAACAACACCTTTCCTGGGCAGGCTCCAGCGGTTAACCAGTACTTTGGTGCACCAACCTCCGTAAGAAACTGCCAACTTTTTCATATAAATGAGACACGGCCTGAGCGGGGCTCAAACCTGTGACCATCAGTGATGATAGGTTACAGTGGTATACAAGTCAGCGACCGTAACCACTCGACCACGGACTCGGGAATAATCGTAATGCATTATTTTAATATTACAGCACTCCAATACATGTACATGCATCACCTGTCAAAAAAAACATTCATGAGATGATGGAGTAAGCAATTCTGGTGGTAGATGAGGGCGCAATCCAGGATAGCTAAATATGGTTTGCTTGCTTTTTTGGGGGATTTTTTTTATAAAGTCGCACTAAATGCTTAGGTGATATTGCGACTCTCCCGCTATTATTGGCAGAGGAAGACCCCCAGGTGGCCCTCCGAGCAGTGTTTCAGGAACTGACAGGCACATGGGTAGAACCACTAACATTCCGTTTAACACATGAAAGAATTCAACGCCCCCAGCGGGATTCTAACTTAATGCAGTGACTGTGAGGGGCAAGCGATTTGAAATCAACGATGTGGTTTGTATAAATTTAAATTGTCACAACTATTTTCTTTGTGATAAGATTTTTACAATTTGTTCAATCTCACGATTCTAAAGATCTTGTAAGGACATGCATACGTATTCCTCAATCGCCCACCCCAATCTACACAAAATCATCTCGGTGAATTTTAAATTGCAGAAAGTCTACAAACCTTCAGAGCCAACTGGAGATGTCCCACCAGATGTATCCATCTTTTGTTCTTCTGTAACCTTCGCCTCCATTTTCACTTTCTTAGAGTATGTCCCTTCTTCATCTGCTGCTACATCTTGGTTCCCACGCTTTATCGACCTCCTTTTCTCCTCTTTCTCAGGAGCCAACTGATTAGCATTAGGTGCAAGCTCAGAGTCGGACACTGGTTCCGATTTCAGTTTCTCCGTTTTAATTTGTTCAGAATTTATTTCCCCCGATATGACTTTTTCTGGTGAAGGTTTCTTTTCTTCTGTTTCAGTTTCTGCTACTGTTGGTTTATCAGTCGACACTGGATCATTATTCTTCATATCTTCATCTTTAACGACATTCTTAACCGTCTTTTCAGTATCTCTCTTTGGCTCAACCTTCGCAGATGATTCTTGATCAGACGACTCGGACTGTGCCGTTGAATCTCGTCTAGATTTCTTTGACTTCAAATTGTTTTCAGCGTCACTATCACTTTTTTCACTCTCAGTTTCGTTTTGAGATTCTGCTATTTTGGATTTCTTCTTAACTATTTCTTCATTGTCTGAACTTGTCGTTTTCAATTTCATTCCTTTCTTTTCTTTCTTAGTTTTACTCTTATCTTTCCGCTTCTTCTTCTTTTTCTCTCCACTTTCGCTCTTATCTTTCTTTTTTCTCGCTCGTTTTTCCTTTTTTCGCTCTTTCTCATCTTGAACTTTGGATTTCTTCTCTGGACTTGTTACATCTCTTTCACTGTCATCTGTTGTGTGCTTTTTCTCGGGACTATGGTTACGTATACGTTCGGGTGTTCGGTCATCCCTATCACCACGACTGTCTCTACGCCGCTCTGGACTCCTCTTGTCCCTGTAGTCTCTCTCTTTATCTCTCCGGTCTTTATCCCTCCTACCTGGGCTTCTAGATCTGGACAAAATAATTTGTATAAAACAATATAGTTATATCGTTAATGGACATATCACCAACTCGCATCATAAAGCGCGTTTTTAAGTCTAAAAAACATACAGCATCTGCCCAGTTATCGCCATTAAAATATCTGTCCCCACATAAAACAAACAATTAATTCTGTTAGTTGGCCAAGCAGATACTATTGAACTTACAGCAATACATTAATAAGAACAATATATACTGGGCGTTTGGTCCTGTGAACAATATATACTGGGCGTTTGGTCCTGTGAACAATATATACTGGGCGTTTGGTCCTACGAACAATACATACTGGGCGCTTGGTCCTGTGAACAATATATACTGGGCGCTTGGTTCTGCAAACAATATATACTGGGCGTTTGGTCCTGTGAACAATATATACTGGGCGCTTGGTCCTGTGAACAATACATACTGGGCGTTTGGTCCTGTGAACAATATATACTGGGCGTTTGGTCCTGTGAACAATATATACTGGGCGTTTGGTCCTGTGAACAATATATACTTGGCGTTTGGTCCTGTGAACAATATATACTGGGCGTTTGGTCCTGTGAACAATATATACTGGGCGTTTGGTCCTACGAACAATACATACTGGGCGCTTGGTCCTGTGAACAATATATACTGGGCGCTTGGTTCTGCAAACAATATATACTGGGCGTTTGGTCCTGCAAACAATATATACTGGGCGTTTGGTCCTGCGAACAATATATATTGGGCGCTTGGTCCTGTGAACAATATATACTGGGCGTTTGGTCCTGTGAACAATATATATTGGGCGTTTGGTCCTGTGAACAATATATACTGGGTGTTTGCTCCTGTGAACAATATATACTGGGCGTTTGGTCCTGTGAACAATATATATTGGGCGTTTGGTCCTGTGAACAATACATACTGGGCGCTTGGTCCTGCCCAACTCTTAATATTGTGAAGCTGAATGTAAAAACATGCCAATCCCAACTAAAGTCGCTTTTGCAAACAGCATCGAGCCAGATCAGATTCTATGTTGTTTGCTATTCGGATAGTGGAGCTAAAACACTGTTCTGAATAGCAAACAACATAGATCATGATCAGAAACGCCTAGGCTGATCTGGATCTATGTTTGTGCATTCCGTCCAATTTATTCGGCAAGTTACGGGTTAAATGGCCACTCAATTTATAGCCTCCCTTGCTGTGACATGCGATGTAGAAGAGCCAATGACTGAAGGACCCACAATGGAGGCGTGTTCTGGTTACCAAAGAGAAGTCTACATTTTAATTTACAAAGAGGGCACCAGTCAGCAACAATGACCAAAATGGCAAACCAATACATTTTTGGACGGCCGTAACCCATTCAACACCAAGTAACAGGACATGGACTGGTGCACGATATTTTTAGACCAATAAATTAATAAGAAAATTACCTTTGGACCAGTTCATTTATCAAAATGGGTAATTTTATCTAAAAAATAGTAATAATTATTACTGGCAAAAAGTGCAGAACACGACGAGACAGCTTGTTACGAGCCGGCTCACCTGGATGTACACTTTTTTAAGTCTATTTAGAGGCCTGTAGAGTTGAAAGGGTTAATATACCAATAGAAAGAATTTTGGGAAGTTGCATGTGCTTCCAAAAAATGTGTTTTTAATTGCATCAGCCGTTCATATTAGAGAGAAATTGTTGTACGAGATTGCATAGGGTGATTATGGTACTGGAATGTCTACCTGTGTCTCCTGGGCGATGGAGACCTCCTACGGCCTTGCTCCGACGGTGTTGGCACAGGCATTGTTCCTGGAGGTGCAGGGGGTGGTCCCTGTGGTGGAGTGTGGCCGGTTGGACCTGTACTTGACACTGGGGCAGGTGGAAACCCGTATGTTCTATTGCTGTTGTAGAAGTCATAAAACCTTTTGTATTGCTCAAACTTCTCTATGTCTTCATCATGTACCAACCTGTGAAAGTGAAATAGATATGGCATACATCATGTACCAGCCTGTGACATACAGACATGGCATACATTATGTACCAGCCTGTGACATACAGACATGGCATACATCATGTACCAGCCTGTGAAATACAGACATGGCATACATCATGTACCAGCCTGTGACATACAGACATGGCATACATCATGTACCAGCCTGTGACATACAGACATGGCATACATCATGTACCAGCCTGTGAAAGTGAAATAGATATGGCATACATCATGTACCAGCCTGTGAAAGTGAAATAGATATGGCATACATCATGTACCAGCCTGTGAAAGTGAAATAGATATGGCATACATCATGTACCAGCCTGTGACATACAGACATGGCATACATCATGTACCAGCCTGTGAAATACAGACATGGCATACATCATGTACCAGCCTGTGAAAGTGAAATAGATATGGCATACATCATGTACCAGCCTGTGAAAGTGAAATAGATATGGCATACATCATGTACCAGCCTGTGAAATACAGACATGGCATACATCATGTACCAACCTGTGAAATACAGACATGGCATACATCATGTACCAGCCTGTGAAATACAGACACGGCATACATCATGTACCAGCCTGTGAAATACAGACATGGCATACATCATGTACCAACCTGTGAAATAGATATGGCATACATTATGTACCAGCCTGTGAAAGTGAAATAGATTTGGCATACATCATGTACCAACCTGCAAAAGTGAAATAGACATGGCATACATCATGTACAAACCTATGAAAGTGAAATACAGACATGGCATACATCATGTACCAACCTGTGAAAGTGAAATAGACATGGCATACATCATGTACCAACCTGTGAAGGTGAAATAGACACGGCATACATCATGTACCAACCTGTGAAAGTGAAATAGATTTGGCATACATCATGTACCAACCTGTGAAATACAGACACGGCATACATCATGTACCAACCTGTGAAAGTGAACTAGACATGGCATACATCATGTACCAACCTGTGAAATACAGACATGGCATACATCATGTACCAACCTGTGAAAGTGAACTAGACATGGCATACATCATGTACCAACCTGTGAAATAGATATGGCATACACCATGTACCAACCTGTGAAAGTGAAATAGACATAGCATACATCATGTACCAACCTGTGAAATAGATATGGCATACACCATGTACCAACCTGTGAAAGTGAACTAGACATGGCATACATCATGTACCAACCTGTGAAAGTGAACTAGACATGGCATACATCATGTACCAACCTGTGAAATAGATATGGCATACACCATGTACCAACCTGTGAAAGTGAACTAGACATGGCATACATCATGTACCAACCTGTGAAATAGATATGGCATACACCATGTACCAACCTGTGAAAGTGAAATAGACATAGCATACATCATGTACCAACCTGTGAAATAGATATGGCATACATCAGATATAAATAAATCACAAAATACACACATCTTTTGTCCACGACAGGGGCAGCATCTTCTTTTGGACACAATTACTCAATAAATTCGAGGGGTGTGGGTTACAAAAAGAGTTTGTTGGACATGGATTAATAATCTCGCTATTACATGTAATTTATAATGGCTCAAGTTATCCTCTCAATGGTTGAGTGGTTGGCACTGAGAATATTGTTAGTTTGATCTGAGCATGAGGAAACAGCTGGGTGATTTCGATGTACCTCCAGCCAGCAGATACATATCTCTATGTTGCCTCTTCCAACATATTACAGGTCTATTCACAATATGACAAGTTGTTATCTGAAATGAACACAGTGAATTCTGGGATAAAAATAGCACTCCTTATTCTTTATCTACTCGCCAGTTGAAAATGGATACGCCTAGATTTTGTTTAGAGATTATAGTCGCACTAACAACTTCAGGTCACTGTTTAGCTTTCATTGGTTTATACAAATTTATTTTAGATCGAAGTTCTTACAATTTATATTAATCACTCTCGCTGATGATGGAATTCATCGCCACAATGGAGAGAAAAGGCATGTGGAATTTAAATGCATTGCCTAAGGGCAAAATCGTAACTGCTCGAGATGGGTGCGAACTCCGGGCCTTTCGCACCTGAAGCGAATGTGCTACCACTGCGCTATCACTACTTCCACTAGACTATATCACTTTCATTGGTGGATGAAACAAGGTGTCGATCCGGGCAGTAATCGTGTACCCGATATAGACCAGAACTTTCCACATAACTGCTGTTATGGGCACAGTATGAGTATAAATAAGTTGCTTTGGTGCTGTGCCAAGTTGAATTTGCAATGAAAGCTTGTTGGTAGTCCTGCACACCAAATTTGGTAGATGCGGTGAAATGATGGACGCAGTCAAACTATAGATGCGGTGAAATGGTAGATGCAGTGAAATGATGGAGGCAGTCAAACTATAGATGCGGTGAAACTGTAGATGTGGTGAAACTGTAGATGCGGTCAAATGGTAGATGTGGTCAAACTATAGATGCGGTGAAACTGTAGATGTGGTGAAATGATGGATGCAGTCAAACTATAGATGCGGTGAAACTGTAGATGTGGTGAAACTGTAGATGTGGTGAAATGATGGACGCAGTCAAACTATAGATGCGGTGAAACTGTAGATGTGGTGAAACTGTAGATGCGGTCAAATGGTAGATGTGGTCAAACTGTAGATGTGGTCAAACTGTAGATGCGGTCAAATGGTAGATATGGTCAAACGGTAGATGTGGTCAAACGGTAGATGCGGTCAAACGGTAGATGCGGTCAAACTGTAGATGTGGTCAAACTGTAGATGCGGTCAAATGGTAGATATGGTCAAACGGTAGATGTGGTCAAACGGTAGATGCGGTCAAACTGTAGATGTGGTCAAACGGTAGATATGGTCAAACTGTAGATGCGGTCAAATGGTAGATGTGGTCAAATGGTAGATGTGGTCAAATGGTAGATGTGGTCAAACAGTAGATGCGGTCAAATGGTAGATGTGGTCAAACGGTAGATACAGTCAAATGGTAGATGTGGTCAAACGGTAGATACGGTCAAATGGTAGATGTGGTCAAACGGTAGATACGGTCAAACGGTAGATACGGTCAAACGGTAGATGCGGTCAAACGGTAGATACGGTCAACGGTAGATACGGTCAAATGGTAGATGTGGTCAAACGGTAGATACGGTCAAACGGTAGATGCGGTCAAACGGTAGATACGGTCAAACGGTAGATACGGTCAAACGGTAGATACGGTCAAATGGTAGATGTGGTCAAATGGTAGATGTGGTCAAATGGTAGATGTGGTCAAATGGTAGATGTGGTCAAACGGTAGATGTGGTCAAATGGTAGATGTGGTCAAATGGTAGATGTGGTCAAATGGTAGATATGGTCAAACGGTAGATATGGTCAAACGGTAGATATGGTCAAACTGTAGATACGGTCAAACGATAGATTCGACAAATGAGTCGGTCAAACGGTAAATGTGGTAAAGTCGGATGATATGGTCAAATGGTAGATGAGGTCAAATGATACAATTCGGTCAAACGGTAGATATGGTTAAATGATAGATATGGTCAAATGGTAGATACGGTTAAATGATAGATGCTGTCAAACGGTAGATGCGATCAAACGGTAGATATGGTCAAACGATAGATGCGGTTAAATGATAGATGCTGTCAAACGATAGATGTGGTCAAGTGATAGATGAGGTCGAATAGTAATGTGGCCAAACTGCATATATGGTCAAACGGATGAGGTCAAATGACAGATGTGGTCAAACTGTAGTTGCAGTCATTTAACAATGAATTTCACAGTACAGCAGTTTAGAAGTTGAGGTACAGTAGAGATACAGTAGATTAGGGTGGGGGGGGAGTAGAGATACAGTAGATGTGGGGAATAGAGATACAGTAGATTAGGGGGAGTAGAGTTACAGTAGATTAGGGGGGTAGAGATCAGTAGATTAGTGAGAGTAGATACAGTAGATTAGGGGTAGTAGAGCTACAGTAGATTAGGGGGGTAGAGATACAGTATATTAGGGGGAGTATATGTACAGTAGATTATGGGGAGTAGAGATACAGTAATTAGGTAGGAGTAGAGATACAGTACATTATGGGGAAGAGGTACAGTAGATTGGGGGGGGGTAGAGGTACAGTAATTAGGTGGGTAGAGATACAGTAGATTAGGTGGAGTAGAGATACAGTAGATTAGGTGAGGTAGATTAGGGGAGTAGTTAAGTAGAGATACAGTAGATTAGGTGGAGTAGAGATACAGTAGATTAGTGAGTAGAGATACAGTAATTAGGTGAGTAGAATACAGTAGATTAGGTGGAGTAGAGATACAGTAGATTAGTGAGTAAGATACAGTAGATTAGGTGGAGTAGAGATACAGTAGATTAGGTGGGTAGAGATACAGTAGATTAGGGAGTAGAGATACAGTAGATTAGAGGAGTAATCAGTAGAGTAGAGATACAGTAGATTAGGGGGAGTAGAGATACAGTAGATTAGGTGGAGTAGAGATACAGTAGATTAGGTGGAGTAGAGATACAGTAGATTAGGTGGAGTAGAGATACAGTAGATTAGGGGGAGTAGAGGTACAGTAGATTAGGGGGAGTAGAGATACAGTAGATTAGGGGGAGTAGAGATACAGTAGATTAGGTGGAGTAGAGATACAGTAGATTAGGTGGAGCAGAGATACAGTAGATTAGGTGGAGTAGAGATACAGTAGATTAGGGGGAGTAGAGATACAGTAGATTAGGTGGAGTAGAGATACAGTAGATTATGTGGAGTATATATACAGTAGATTAGGTGGAGCAGAGATATAGTAGATTAGGGGGGTATAGGTACAGTAAATTAGGTAGGAATAGCGATACAGTAGATTAGGTGGAGTAGAGATACAGTAGATTAGGTGGAGCAGAGATATAGTAGATTAGGGGTAGTAGAGATATAGTAGATTAGAGGGAGTAGAGGTACAGTAGATTAGGGGGGTAGAGATACAGTAGATTAGGGGGAGTAGAGGTACAGTAGATTAGGTAGGAGTAGATACAGTAGATTAGGTGGGGTAGAGATACAGTAGATTAGGGGGAGTAGAGATACAGCAGATTAGGTAGGAGTAGAGGTACAGTAGATTAGGGGGAGTAGAGATACAGACGATTAGGGGGAGTAGAGAACAGACGATTAGGGGGAGTAGCGATACAGTAGATTTGGGGGAGTAGAGATACAGTAGATTAGGTGGAGTAGAGATTCAGTAGATTAGGGGGAGTAGAGGTACAGTAGATTAGGTGGAGTAGAGATACAGTAGATTAGGGGGAGTAGAGATACAGTAGATTAGGTGGAGTAGAGATACAGTAGATTAGGTGAAGTAGAGATACAGTAGATTAGGTGAAGTAGAGATACAGTAGATTAGGTGGAGTAGAGATACAGTAGATTAGGTGAAGTAGAGATACAGTAGATTAGGTGGAGTAGAGATACAGTAGATTAGGTGGAGTAGAGATACAGTAGATTAGGGGAGTAGAGATACAGTAGATTAGGAGGAGTAGATTCAGTAGGAGTAGAGATACAGTAGATTAGGGGGAGTAGAGATACAGTAGATTAGGTGGAGTAGAGATACAGTAGATTAGGTGGAGTAGAGATACAGTAGATTAGGTGGAGTAGAGTTACAGTACATTATGGGGAATAGAGGTACAGTAGATTGGGGGGGGGTAGAGGTACAGTAGATTAGGGGGAGTAGAGATACAGTAGATTAGGTGGAGCAGAGATACAGTAGATTAGGTGGAGTAGAGATACAGTAGATTAGGGGGAGTAGAGATACAGTAGATTAGGTGGAGTAGAGATACAGTAGATTATGTGGAGTATATATACAGTAGATTAGGTGGAGCAGAGATATAGTAGATTAGGGGGGTATAGGTACAGTAAATTAGGTAGGAATAGCGATACAGTAGATTAGGTGGAGTAGAGATACAGTAGATTAGGTGGAGCAGAGATATAGTAGATTAGGGGTAGTAGAGATATAGTAGATTAGAGGGAGTAGAGGTACAGTAGATTAGGGGGGGGTAGAGATACAGTAGATTAGGGGGAGTAGAGGTACAGTAGATTAGGTAGGAGTAGATACAGTAGATTAGGTGGGGTAGAGATACAGTAGATTAGGGGGAGTAGAGATACAGCAGATTAGGTAGGAGTAGAGGTACAGTAGATTAGGGGGAGTAGAGATACAGACGATTAGGGGGAGTAGAGAACAGACGATTAGGGGGAGTAGCGATACAGTAGATTTGGGGGAGTAGAGATACAGTAGATTAGGTAGGAGTACAGATACAGTAGATTAGGTGGAGTAGAGCTACAGTAGATTAGGTGGAGTAGAGCTACAGTAGATTAGGGGGAGTAGAGATACAGTAGATTAGGGGGAGTAGATATACAGTAGATTAGGGGGAGTAGAGATACAGTAGATTAGGGGGAGTAGATACAGTAGATTAGGTGGAGTAGATTAGGGGGAGTAGAGATACAGTATATTAGGTGGAGTAGAGATACAGTAGATTAGGGGGAGTAGAGATACAGTAGATTAGGTGGAGTAGAGATACAGTAGATTAGGTGAAGTAGAGATACAGTAGATTAGGTGAAGTAAAGATACAGTAGATTAGGTGGAGTAGAGATACAGTAGATTAGGTGAAGTAGAGATACAGTAGATTAGGTGAAGTAGAGATACAGTAGATTAGGTGGAGTAGAGATACAGTAGATTAGGTGGAGTAGAGATACAGTAGATTAGGTGAAGTAGAGATACAGTAGATTAGGTGAAGTAGAGATACAGTAGATTAGGTGAAGTAGAGATACAGTAGATTAGGGGGAGTAGAGATACAGTAGATTAGGGGGAGTAGAGATACAGCAGATTAGGTAGGAGTAGAGGTACAGTAGATTAGGGGGAGTAGAGATACAGACGATTAGGGGGAGTAGCGATACAGTAGATTTGGGGGAGTAGAGATACAGTAGATTAGGTGGAGTAGAGATTCAGTAGATTAGGGGGAGTAGAGGTACAGTAGATTAGGTGGAGTAGAGATACAGTAGATTAGGGGGAGTAGAGATACAGTAGATTAGGTGGAGTAGAGATACAGTAGATTAGGTGAAGTAGAGATACAGTAGATTAGGTGAAGTAGAGATACAGTAGATTAGGTGGAGTAGAGATACAGTAGATTAGGTGAAGTAGAGATACAGTAGATTAGGTGGAGTAGAGATACAGTAGATTAGGTGGAGTAGAGATACAGTAGATTAGGGGAGTAGAGATACAGTAGATTAGGAGGAGTAGATTCAGTAGGAGTAGAGATACAGTAGATTAGGTGGAGTAGAGATACAGTAGATTAGGTGGAGTAGAGTTACAGTACATTATGGGGAATAGAGGTACAGTAGATTGGGGGGGGTAGAGGTACAGTAGATTAGGGGGAGTAGAGATACAGTAGATTAGGTGGAGTAGAGATACAGTAGATTAGGTGGAGCAGAGATACAGTAGATTAGGTGGAGTAGAGATACAGTAGATTAGGGGGAGTAGAGATACAGTAGATTAGGTGGAGTAGAGATACAGTAGATTATGTGGAGTATATATACAGTAGATTAGGTGGAGCAGAGATATAGTAGATTAGGGGGGTATAGGTACAGTAAATTAGGTAGGAATAGCGATACAGTAGATTAGGTGGAGTAGAGATACAGTAGATTAGGTGGAGCAGAGATATAGTAGATTAGGGGTAGTAGAGATATAGTAGATTAGAGGGAGTAGAGGTACAGTAGATTAGGGGGGGGTAGAGATACAGTAGATTAGGGGGAGTAGAGGTACAGTAGATTAGGTAGGAGTAGATACAGTAGATTAGGTGGGGTAGAGATACAGTAGATTAGGGGGAGTAGAGATACAGCAGATTAGGTAGGAGTAGAGGTACAGTAGATTAGGGGGAGTAGAGATACAGACGATTAGGGGGAGTAGAGAACAGACGATTAGGGGGAGTAGCGATACAGTAGATTTGGGGGAGTAGAGATACAGTAGATTAGGTAGGAGTACAGATACAGTAGATTAGGTGGAGTAGAGCTACAGTAGATTAGGTGGAGTAGAGCTACAGTAGATTAGGGGGAGTAGAGATACAGTAGATTAGGGGGAGTAGATATACAGTAGATTAGGGGGAGTAGAGATACAGTAGATTAGGGGGAGTAGATACAGTAGATTAGGTGGAGTAGATTAGGGGGAGTAGAGATACAGTATATTAGGTGGAGTAGAGATACAGTAGATTAGGGGGAGTAGAGATACAGTAGATTAGGTGGAGTAGAGATACAGTAGATTAGGTGAAGTAGAGATACAGTAGATTAGGTGAAGTAAAGATACAGTAGATTAGGTGGAGTAGAGATACAGTAGAATAGGTGAAGTAGAGATACAGTAGATTAGGTGAAGTAGAGATACAGTAGATTAGGTGGAGTAGAGATACAGTAGATTAGGTGGAGTAGAGATACAGTAGATTAGGTGAAGTAGAGATACAGTAGATTAGGTGAAGTAGAGATACAGTAGATTAGGTGAAGTAGAGATACAGTAGATTAGGGGGAGTAGAGATACAGTAGATTAGGGGGAGTAGAGATACAGCAGATTAGGTAGGAGTAGAGGTACAGTAGATTAGGGGGAGTAGAGATACAGACGATTAGGGGGAGTAGAGATACAGACGATTAGGGGGAGTAGAGATAGACGATTAGGGGGAGTAGCGATACAGTAGATTTGGGGGAGTAGAGATACAGTAGATTAGGTAGGAGTAGAGATACAGTAGATTAGGTGGAGTAGAGATACAGTAGATTAGGTGGAGTAGAGATACAGTAGATTAGGGGGAGTAGAGATACAGTAGATTAGGGAGAGTAGATATACAGTAGATTAGGGGGAGTAGAGATACAGTAGATTAGGGGGAGTAGAGCTACAGTAGATTAGGTGGAGTAGATTAGGGGGAGTAGGGATACAGTAGATTAGGTGGAGTAGAGATACAGTAGATTAGGGGGAGTAGAGATACAGTAGATTAGGTGGAGTAGAGATACAGTAGATTAGGTGAAGTAGAGATACAGTAGATTAGGTGAAGTAAAGATACAGTAGATTAGGTGGAGTAGAGATACAGTAGATTAGGTGAAGTAGAGATACAGTAGATTAGGTGAAGTAGAGATACAGTAGATTAGGTAGGAGTACAGATACGGTAGATTAGGTGGAGTAGAGCTACAGTAGATTAGGTGGAGTAGAGCTACAGTAGATTAGGTGGAGTAGAGATACAGTAGATTAGGGGGAGTAGAGATACAGTAGATTAGGGGGAGTAGATACAGTAGATTAGGTGGAGTAGAGATACAGTAGATTAGGTAGGAGTAGAGATACAGTAGATTAGGTGGAGTAGATATACAGTAGATTAGGTGGAGTAGAGATACAGTAGATTAGGTGGAGTAGAGATACAGTAGATTAGGGGGAGTAGATATATAGTAGATTAGGTAGGAGTAGAGATACAGTAGATTAGGTGGAGTAGAGATACAGTAGATTAGGTGGAGTAGAGATACAGTAGATTAGGGGGAGTAGAGATATAGTAGATTAGGTAGGAGTAGAGATACAGTAGATTAGGGGGAGTAGAGACACAGTAGATTAGGGGGAGTAGAGATACAGTAGATTAGGTGGAGTAGATTAGGGGGAGTAGAGATACAGTAGATTAGGGGGAGTAGAGATACAGTAGATTAGGTGGAGTAGATTAGGGGGAGTAGAGATACAGTAGATTAGGGGGAGTAGAGATACAGTAGATTAGGTGGAGTAGAGCTACAGTAGATTAGGTGGAGTAGAGATACAGTAGATTAGGGGAGTAGAGATACAGTAGATTAGGGGGAGTAGATACAGTAGATTAGGTGGAGTAGAGATACAGTAGATTAGGTGGAGTAGAGATACAGTAGATTAGGTGGAGTAGAGATACAGTAGATTAGGTGGAGTAGAGATACAGTAGATTAGGGGGAGTAGAGATACAGTAGATTAGGAGGAGTAGAGATACAGTAGATTAGGGGGAGTAGAGATACAGTAGATTAGGTGGAGTAGAGATACAGTAGATTAGGGGGAGTAGAGATACAGTAGATTAGGGGAGTAGAGATACAGTAGATTAGGGGGAGTAGAGATACAGTAGATTAGGGGGAGTAGAGATACAGTAGATTAGGAGTAGTTAGGGGAGTAGAGATACAGTAGATTAGGGGGAGTAGAGATACAGTAGATTAGTGGAGTAGAATACAGTAGATTAGGGGAGTAGAGATACAGTAGATTAGGGGAGTAGAGATACAGTAGATTAGGGGAGTAGAGATACAGTAGATTAGGTAGGAGTAGGGTAACAGTAGATTAGGGGGAGTAGAGATACAGTAGATTAGGGGGAGTAGAGATACAGTAGATTAGGGGGAGTAGATACAGTAATTAGGTGGAGTAGATTAGGGGGAGTAGAGATACAGAGATTAGGGGGAGTAGATACAGTAGATTAGGTGAGTAGAAGGAGAGATACAGTAGATTAGGGAAGAGTAGAGATACAGTAGATTAGGGGGAGTAGAGATACAGTAGATTAGGGGGAGTAGAGATACAGTAGATTAGGGGAGTAGAGATACAGTAGATTAGGTGGAGTAGAGATACAGTAGATTAGGTGGAGTAGAGATACAGTAGATTAGGTGGAGTAGAGATACAGTAGATTAGGGGGAGTAGAGAACAGTAGATTAGGGGAGTAGAAACAAAAAAGATACAGTAGATTAGGTGGAGTAGAGATACAGTAGATTAGGGGAGTAGAGATACAGTAGATTAGGGGGAGTAGAGATACAGTAGATTAGGGGAGTAGAATAGGATAGTAGATTAGGGGGAGTAGAGACAGTAGATTAGGTGGAGTAGAGATACAGTAGATTAGGTGGAGTAGAGATACAGTAGATTAGGGGGAGTAGAGATACAGTATATTAGGGGGAGTAGAAATACAGTAGATTAGGTGGAGTAGATTAGGGGGAGTAGAAATACAGTAGATTAGGTGGAGTAGAGATACAGTAGATTAGGGGGAGTAGAGATACAGTAGATTAGGGGGAGTAGATATGCAGTAGATTATGTAGGAGTAGGGTAACAGTAGATTAGGTGGAGTAGATTAGGGGGAGTAGAGATACAGTAGATTAGAGGGAGTAGATACAGTAGATTAGGTGGAGTAGATACAGTAATTAGGTGGAGTAGATTAGGGGGAGTAGAGATACAGCAGATTAGGGGGAGTAGATACAGTAGATTAGGTGGAGTAGATTAGGGGGAGTAGAGATACAGTAGATTAGGGGGAGTAGAGATACAGTAGATTAGGTGGAGTAGAGATACAGTAGATTAGGTGGAGTAGAGATACAGTAGATTAGGTGGAGTAGAGATACAGTAGATTAGGGGGAGTAGAGATACAGTAGATTAGGGGGAGTAGAGATACAGTAGATTAGGTGGAGTAGAAATACAGTAGATTAGGGGGAGTGAAGATACAGTAGATTAGGTGGAGTGAAGATACAGTAGATTAGATGGAGTAGAGATACAGTAGATTAGGTGGAGTAGAGATACAGTAGATTAGGGGGAGTAGAGATACAGTAGATTAGGTGGAGTAAAACAAAAAAAACAAAAAGAGATACAGTAGATTAGGGGGAGTGAAGATACAGTAGATTAGGGGGAGTAGAGATACAGTAGATTAGGTGGAGTAGAGATACAGTAGATTAGGTGGAGTGAAGATACAGTAGATTAGGGGGAGTGAAGATACAGTAGATTAGGGGGAGTAGAGATACAGTAGATTAGGGGGAGTAGATTAGGGGGAGTAGATACAGTAGATTAGATAGGGGAGTAGATTAGGGGATTAGAGATACAGTAGATTAGGGGGAGTAGAGATACAGTAGATTAGGTGGAGTAGAGATACAGTAGATTAGGGGGAGTAGAGATACAGTATATTAGGGGGAGTAGAAATACAGTAGATTAGGTGGAGTAGATTAGGGGGAGTAGAAATACAGTAGATTAGGTGGAGTAGAGATACAGTAGATTAGGGGGAGTAGAGATACAGTAGATTAGGGGGAGTAGATATGCAGTAGATTATGTAGGAGTAGGGTAACAGTAGATTAGGTGGAGTAGATTAGGGGGAGTAGAGATACAGTAGATTAGAGGGAGTAGATACAGTAGATTAGGTGGAGTAGATACAGTAATTAGGTGGAAAAACAGTAGATTAGGTGGAGTAGAGATACAGCAGATTAGGGGGAGTAAGATACAGTAGATTAGGGGGAGTAGAGATACAGTAGATTAGGTGGAGTAGAAATACAGTAGATTAGGGGGAGTGAAGATACAGTAGATTAGGTGGAGTGAAGATACAGTAGATTAGATGGAGTAGAGATACAGTAGATTAGGTGGAGTAGAGATACAGTAGATTAGGGGGAGTAGAGATACAGTAGATTAGGTGGAGTAGAGATACAGTATATTAGGTGGAGTAGAAATACAGTAGATTAGGGGGAGTAAAGATACAGTAGATTAGGTAGAGTAGAAATACAGTAGATTAGATGGAGTAGAGATACAGTAGATTAGGTAGAGTAGAGATACAGTAGATTAGGGGGAGTAGATATGCATTAGATTATGTAGGAGTAGGGTAACAGTAGATTAGGTGGAATAGATTAGGGGGAGTAGAGATACAGTAGATTAGGGGGAGTAGAGATACAGTATATT
>CM026390.1:15565634-15695522 GCA_014843695.1 Archivesica marissinica | reverse complement strand
ATACAGTAGATTAGGGGGAGTAGAGATACAGTAGATTAGGGGGAGTAGAGATACAGCAGATTAGGTAGGAGTAGAGCTACAGTAGATTAGGGGGAGTAGAGATACAGAAGATTAGGGGGAGTAGAGATACAGTAGATTAGGGGGAGTAGAGATACAGTAGATTAGGTGGAGTAGAGATTCAGTAGATTAGGGGGAGTAGAGGTACAGTAGATTAGGTGGAGTAGAGATACAGTAGATTAGGGGGAGTAGAGATACAGTAGATTAGGTGGAGTAGAGATACAGTAGATTAGGTGGAGTAGAGATACAGTAGATTAGGTGAAGTAGAGATACAGTAGATTAGGTGGAGTAGAGATACAGTAGATTAGGTGAGTAGAGATACAGTAGATTAGGTGGAGTAGAGATACAGTAGATTAGGTGGAGTAGAGATACAGTAGATTAGGGGAGTAGAGATACAGTAGATTAGGGGAGTAGATAGAGGAGTAGAGATACAGTAGATTAGGTGGAGTAGAGATACAGTAGATTAGGTGGAGTAGATAAGAAAGGGAGTAGAGATACAGTAGATTGGAGTAGAGATACAGTAGATTAGGAAGTTAGGTGGAGTAGAGATACAGTAGATTAGGGGGAGTAGAGATACAGTAGATTAGGGGAGTAGAGTACAGTAGATTAGGGGGAGTAGAGATACAGTAGATTAGGGGAGTAGAGATACAGTAGATTAGGGGGAGTAGAGATATAGTAGATTAGGTGGAGTAGAGATACAGTAGATTAGGGGAGTAGAGATACAGTAGATTAGGTGGAGTAGAGATACAGTAGATTAGGGGAGTAGAGATACAGTAGATTAGGTGGAGTAGAGATACAGTAGATTAGGTGGAGTAGAGATACAGTAGATTAGGTGGAGTAGAGATACAGTAGATTAGGGGGAGTAGAGATACAGTAGATTAGGGGAGTAGAGATACAGTAGATTAGGGAGATTAGGTGGAGTAGAGATACAGTAGATTAGGGGAGTAGAGATACAGTAGATTAGGGGAGTAGTTAGGTGGAGTAGAGAACATAGATTAGGGGGAGTAGAGATACAGTAGATTAGGGGGAGTAGAGATACAGTAGATTAGGGGAGTAGAGATACAGTAGATTAGGGGGAGTAGAGATACAGTAGATTAGGGGGAGTAGAGATACAGTAGATTAGGGGAGTAGAGATACAGTAGATTAGGGGGAGTAGAGATATAGTAGATTAGGGGGAGTAGAGATACAGTAGATTAGGGGAGTAGAGATACAGTAGATTAGGTGGAGTAGGTTAGGTGGAGTAGAGATACAGTAGATTAGGTGGAGTAGATATACAGTAGATTAGGAGGAGTAGGTTAGGTGGAGTAGAGATACAGTAGATTAGGGGGAGTAGAGATACATTAGATTAGGGGGAGTAGGTTAGGTGGAGTAGAGATACAGTAGATTAGGGGGAGTAGAGATACATTAGATTAGGGGGAGTAGAGATACAGTAGATTAGGGGGAGTAGAGATACAGTAGATTAGGTGGAGTAGAGATACAGTAGATTAGGTAGGAGTAGAGATACAGTAGATTAGGGGGAGTAGAGATACAGTAGATTAGGTGGAGTAGAGATACAGTAGATTAGGAGGAGTAGAGATACAGTAGATTAGGGGGAGTAGAGATACAGTAGATTAGGTGGAGTAGAGATACAGTAGATTAGGTAGGAGTAGAGATACAGTAGATTAGGGGGAGTAGAGATACAGTAGATTAGGGGGAGTAGAGATACATTAGATTAGGGGGAGTAGAGATACAGTAGATTAGGGGAGTAGGTTAGGTGGAGTAGAGATACAGTAGATTAGGGGGAGTAGAGATACAGTAGATTAGGGGGAGTAGAGCTACAGTAGATTAGGGGAGTAGGTTAGGTGGAGTAGAGATACAGTAGATTAGGGGGAGTAGAGATACAGTAGATTAGGTGGAGTAGAGATACAGTAGATTAGGTGGAGCAGAGATACAGTAGATTAGGGGGAGTAGAGATACAGTAGATTAGGGGAGTAGGTTAGGTGGAGTAGAGATACAGTAGATTAGGGGGAGTAGAGATACAGTAGATTAGGGGAGTAGGTTAGGTGGAGTAGAGATACAGTAGATTAGGGGGAGTAGAGATACAGTAGATTAGGGGAGTAGGTTAGGTGGAGTAGAGATACAGTAGATTAGGGGGAGTAGAGATACAGTAGATTAGGGGAGTAGGTTAGGTGGAGTAGAGATACAGTAGATTAGGGGGAGTAGAGATACAGTAGATTAGGGGAGTAGGTTAGGTGGAGTAGAGATACAGTAGATTAGGGGGAGTAGAGATACAGTAGATTAGGGGAGTAGGTTAGGTGGAGTAGAGATACAGTAGATTAGGGGGAGTAGAGATACAGTAGATTAGGGGAGTAGGTTAGGTGGAGTAGAGATACAGTAGATTAGGGGGAGTAGAGATACAGTAGATTAGGGGAGTAGGTTAGGTGGAGTAGAGATACAGTAGATTAGGGGGAGTAGAGATACAGTAGATTAGGGGAGTAGAGATACAGTAGATTAGGGGGAGTAGAGATACAGTAGATTAGGGGAGTAGAGATACAGTAGATTAGGGGGAGTAGAGATAGAGTAGATTAGGGAGTAGAGATACAGTAGATTAGGGGGAGTAGAGATATAGTAGATTAGGGGGAGTAGAGATACAGTAGATTAGGTGAAGTAGAGATACAGTAGATTAGGTGGAGTAGAGATACAGTAGATTAGGGGAGTAGAGATACAGTAGATTAGGTGGAGTAGAGATACAGTAGATTAGGGGGAGTAGAGATACAGTAGATTAGGTGGAGTAGAGATACAGTAGATTAGGGGGAGTAGAGATACAGTAGATTAGGGGGAGTAGAAATACAGTAGATTAGGAGTAGTAGGGTTTTGATAGTTTTGGAAAAGAAATACAGTAATTTTGGATTACATGTAACCTCGTTTAGGCAGAATAAAGAAACATACAATAGGGAGAGATCTTCTTATAAGTTGACATGTTGACCTAGATTGTTTTTACCATATTTGAATAAACTTAGTAGAGTTTGTTGTCAGGGTGATACAGACAGAACTTGGCAACATTCCAAACATCCTAAACTTGAGTGATATTTTTGTGAAAGCTTGGTCAAAACCTGCACAATAAAGCTAGCCATGGGGAAACCCATAGACCCTACTAGATAGTTCACATGACAAGGACATTTTGAACCCTTTCAACACCAAGTTTGAACTTGAATTTTGAGCAATGGACCTGGGTGTACTTTGTCTCATTATGGTGGCCATTTACATTGAACTATTTGAAAATCCAACAAAATCTTTTAAGACTTGTACTTCCGAGTCCGTATAAGACATTTTGAAACACTTGATAACTAAGCGTGACCTTGGTCTTGCATGCAAAAACCCGTCTCAGTATGGTGTACACATATGCTTATCTTATGCTTATTTGAAAATAAATCAAAAGGGTTTAGGACTAGATATTTTATATGTTTTGACTCAAATTGTGACCTTGACCTTTGAGAACTGGACCGTTGTGTAGTTATTTTAAAATCCATCAAGGGGTTTAGAAATTGTGCTCTATAGACAGGACATTCTGAACCCTTTTCAGATCCAAGTGTGACCTTGACCTTTGCGGAATGCACCTGTCTTGTTATGGTGAACAAGTGTGTGAACCTATTTGAACGTCCATTTAACGGTTTAGGACTTCTCAGGACAAGACAATTTTAAACCATTTACCTCCAAGTGTGACCTTCGAATGGGTGTGGGTCTTGCGCATATAAAATACTTTTATGGGGAACATTTGTGTAAAGTTATTTCAGAATCCAATGATAGACAAAATTACCTCCAGTACACGACTAATAAAACTGTATGAGTTGGGCTAACATCATATTTGCACAAACGAGACAGAGCCAAAACATTTCTCCATTTCTGCAAGTACTAGTGACGGGGAGTATTGTGTGAGAATGTCGTTTAAATCTGAGAAGACCATTGTGGTCAATATGAACAAACACGGTGATGGTAATTTTAAATTATTGTCATTGGTTTCAGTGGGGAAGAATCTCACCATTGGTTACCATGGCAACAAGATTTCGGCACGATTCTACTTCATATGGCTAGATTTGTAATCATCCCGTGATAATTTCTGGGAAATGAATAGAATTATGACAAATGGTGTCACAATTTGGTTCCGTTAGGTATCAATACGTGTCAAATAGCTACCATAAAGTAGACACGTTCCTGGGACCTCGTTTAACCAGGTACCAAACTGGCTGTAGCCGTTTTGATTAACTATTTATGAAATTATTTTCGGAATACACATATTATTAATCCCATCCATACAAACTTGCATGGACACATACCACTTACATACAATAGTTTGATTTGAGTGCCTCATGGGCCAGTGTATCTTACATGACAACATTTTTAGGGAGAAGTGGGGCCCACAGGGGGCGAAGTTAAGGTCCCTAGGGTGACTATTTCGTCCTGAACAACCTTATCCTCTCAGCTACAGAATGCGAGACAATAATATATTAATGAATGGTTCACTATTAAAAACACATATTATAACGCCTCAAATTTAACTAACCCTTGCCAGTTAGGGTCCTCCCGAGGATCTCTTGGTGGAGGATAAGGAAAGTTTCCAGAAAGGTTGGCCGGATACCCTGGTGAACCCCTCTGTGGATAATCTCGATTGTATGTGTTTGCCATTGCTGTCGTATCTGGTGGCGCTGCTGGAAATCCCCGGAATTCAGGTGGTTGTTGTGATCGGAAGTCAGATTGCTGCTGCCCTCGGAAATCTGTTTGTTGCTGTTGGCCTCGGAAATCAGTTTGTTGCTGTTGCCCTCGGAAATCAGTTTGTGGATGTTGCCCTCGGAAATCTGTTTGTTGCTGCTGGGGAGCGCAGAATTCTTGGGCCCTGAAATCTGAAGGCTGCTGCTGCCCTCTATTATAGTCTGCTCCAACACCACTCCTGAAATCTGTACCTCCCCTTCCTCTACCCCTGAAATCCCGTACCCTAAATCCACCACCAACATTGAGTCTGGCCCTAAAGTAGGGATCCTGATCTCTATTATTACTTCTTTCCCAGTCACGACCAAACCCACCCCGTCCAACATCAAACCTATCCCGGCTTCCCCCTTCAAATCTATCCCTTCCTGCATCATTTCTATCTCTACCCCCGTCAAACCTCCCTCTATTACTAGAGAAATGTGGCATTTTAAGAGGCTCCTTAACACGTTCAGGAGACAAAGACAAGGACCTTTCCCTTTTCTTCGGAGGACTTTTCCTCTTCCTTTGCTTACCATGCCTCGAAGAAGGCAAAACCTTTTCTTTACTTCTAGAACGGGATTTGGATTTACGTATTGCATTACTATTACGATCTTTTTCAGTTTTAGGGGCTGGTGTTTTCTCCTTATCACCCAAAGCTGAAGCTGAAGTTTTCTCCTTATCACCCAAGGCCGATGCTGGTGCTTTCTCCTTATCACCCAAAGCTTTATTATCTTTTGATAATTCAGTAGTGGACTTAACAGGTTTAACATTCACTTTATTACACATTGCATTTTGATTCATAGTGTCGTTTTTTGAACGTTTGTCTTCGATCTCGCTATTGTCATCGGTAGTAGTTATACTACTACCAGTTGTAGTATCAACAATATTAACAATAACAATGTTATTTGATCTTGCATTTCCTCTGGCCTGTTCAGAATTATCAGGAATGTTTTCTTTGTTTGGTTCATTTGTTTGCACTAGCTTAATAGTATTTACACCAATACTTTCAATTGGCTGGACTAGATTATTACCACCGTTACTAATATTTTCAATGGGTTGGACTAGATTATTACCACTTTTGGCAAGATTTGTAATAGGCTGAACTAGAGTATTAGTATTATTACTAATTGTTTCAATTGGCTGAGGTTCACCTTCCTTCACAAGTTTGTCTTTAGATTTCGAGTCTTTGGCTTTAGACTCTTTAGTTTTTGTGTCTTTACCACGCACAGTTTTCTTCCGGTTTGGTTTATCTTTATGAAGTTTTGGCGATTTAGCCTTAGAAAATAGTTTTTCTTTAGACCCTCTTAAAGGAGAACGCTTCCTTTTTGGAGAATACCTCATGGGTGACCTTGCCCGTTGATATGTCTGCTTAGCAGGGCTACGACCTCTTGACCTGGACCGCCGTGGTGACGACCTTCTGAAAGGTAATGGTGATCTCCTCGGTGGCGTGTACCTTCCTTTAGAAAGCGATCTTCTAAACGGTGAACGTCTACCAATCGGACTTCTTGAATAAGATCGCCTGAATGGAGACCGTCTTCTGTCTCGTGACCTAGATCGTGAGAACGACCGTCTCCTCTGAGGTGACCTCGAGAAGGACCTGTATCGTCGTGGCGATAATGATCTGGATCGCCTTGGAGAGTAGAATCTTCTTGGAGAGTACCTAGGCGACCTTGATCTCCTGGGGGAGTATCGGCGAGGAGAGTATGATCTCCGTGGCGATAACGATGACCGCCTTGGGGTCAATGACCGGGAAAAGCTCCTCTTTCCTCTGGATCGGGACCGGTATCGTGACCTCGATAGTGACCTGGAAATACCAAATGTCAATCTGAATATCATTTGTTGATAAGATGGGTTTTACGGCCAAATATCACATTCTGGGATTTTGCTATTTTACCCCCGTCAATCTAGCCGAAATATAAATATCAATTTCGCAAGAAATATTGGCTAAGGAGGTACCCTAAAGCACAAATATGTCACGAACATCCCAATGTTGGCTTGTATTAAAACTCCACCCAGTACTGTTGCTAGGTTCGCCTCACACAAGCCGTATTAAATTATTCTTGCATAAAACATGTACATTAATCACCATTGCATATAATAGTTTGTACAAGTCTGTGCATTTTCAAGCTATTTACAGACACAACATTTCTGAAGAATATGTTGGCCAACCCATTTAAATATTAAATTGACACAGTTAATACTATTTTGAAAGCAAGATCTTAGATTTCCTTACTAATCCAAATGTCTAAGGCGGGAAAAATAATTGATACCATATGCGACAATTTAATACATTCCCCACATTGCGGGGGAAAAAAATTTCTACACCTTTTATACAATAATGCAATCGAAAGGAACTTTTCACTACTATGCGTTCTTTATTAACATTATTCCAGATGATCTAAATTCTTTGTCTTACAGAAACTATGACTGTCTCACTAAATTCATTACATACATCGGACCTGGTAGTACTGTCAAATACTATAATGTCGCGATTTTCAATTCATTTGTGATGTTTTGAAATCGCGCATCTGTGATCCATCATGAATAATAAAGTGACTTTATTATGTATATCGCTTATAATTGTAATGACTCAATTTTTTTATAACATGTACATATTTACAGATTTAGCACTTTTATTATTCACTAGAATCATGAAAACGTGATAAACTTAGATCGAGAAAAAACAGCAAAATATATATTATCACGAATTAATAGTGATCTACAGCAGTAAATTTCGGATATAAGATTTATTGAGACATAAGTAATATACATTTTAACACCAAAGTTGCAAACTATACAGTAGTACATGTAGATGTTCGTTACATATCAGTTGCTAGGGTTTAAATGCTGGTCTCATTATATCTTTGTTTCCTTTTTGTGCGTCGGAATAACATATTGAGGAGGATACTCGGCAGATTGCATTTTATGCGACATAGTTCAATGTCGGTCAGATACTTAAACAGACATAAAGCAGCATTACATCGTAATAAAGGATGTTTTGGGTAAAATATAAATACTAATGTGTGTGTATTTACAAAAATCGAAATAGTCGCTCAGAAACGATAAAATTCCAATAAATATAAACCGTCGTATACGCGAATTTGTTTATCAACACACGAAATGTAAACATGCACAGTGCGCATGCGTGAAACAACAGAGGATGTAGAAAACAATGTATATATTTTGAACATGAAAGATTATCTATCTATCTATCTTCCTCTAATGTCGAACCCCTCGCGGGGATGTAGACATGTCCCTAAAAGACTTAGCTAACAGAGGTATGAATCAACATCTCAAGTAATTTAATTAAAAGTCAACGTGGGTCAAATGGGGACGATGCATTCCGAATGTAAACAAGTGAGGACGATGCGTTCTGGTTGTAAAAAAATGTGTGACCGATCGACTCGGAAAGTCCTACTTTCGGTTTCGAGTTTGTTTTGTCGCAAAAAAACATTGTTTACCAATTGAACATAAGCATACACAGTATAATGTTAGAATGTGTAGCAGCATTGCTACCCATATGTAAAATTTGAATATTTCAAATATCTTTTATTTCATACGATGTAATGCTGCTTTAAGTCTTGTGAATGTAATAGAATATAACAATATAAAATCATTGTGACTATGTGTATCGGTAACGTTTGTTCACAGTACTCGTTTAATACAAGTGTCACTTATTGTACTTTTGTGGTTACAACAACCAACATTCCGTAAGCCAGCTTACTAACTTCCCCACAAGAAAGTGACACCCTCTGTAAGTTTCAAACAAGAAGGGGCCCAATTATTTGAAGTAAATGATCGTAACCATTGGTGATGGAACCCACATTACAGATTTATTATACAGGTAACTTCACACCATTGTCATTATATATGGACCGTTTCAAAGAAAAACGTACCTTGATCTGGGTCTAGGAGACCGCGATCTTGATTTAAAAAGTCTTTCTTTTCGCTGTTCCAATTTCCGGGCAAATTCCAGCAAAGGATCATTCATATCGATCGCCACCTTCTTTCTGTAACATAATACATACATAATATTATACACGTTTTCGGTACTTTGTAGGGCCTACGGTCAGACAAAATCGAGAGTGAAGTGATAAAGATGAAAATGTCGGATCACTCTTATTGAAGGGTTGTTGGTAATATGCGTCAATTTAATGTTGTTGTATATAGGCAAATCATTTCACATTTTGTGTTTCCCCCCTAATCATCCCTCTAATCATCATATATTTTATACAGAATAAAATTTAGTGCTGTGACATCATCTCTGATATTTATATTAACTATTTTCCGAAAAATATTTTGCTTACTCAAGTTCCTCTCGTAAGAGGCGGTTCTTTTCTTCAAGAAATTCCGTCTTTGACAGAGGTTTAGGCAGCTGGACAGGGGGTGGTGGTATAGCCGGGAGAGACGGTATTGGTGCTGGGTACACTGGGGGTGGTAGCACTGAAATTAGTCAAAAATATAGAAGGTCAGAAGATACACAAACTGACAAATACAAATGTATATCTATGAATGATTGATTAAATAAGTGAATAAATTATTGTCATGAAATACAAAGTCCCCCCCCCCCCAACAGATGGCCGCAAATAACATTGTCTTAATGTGGCGAACATTTGTGCATAGTTATTTGAAAACCCTAATATATGACAAAGTTATAGCCCGGACACGAAAGTGAGACAGATATACGGATGGACATGCACAATCTAATTGTCCCCCTAGGATTTTACACAAGTTGATTTCATGCCATATTTTATGAAATGAGTTTTGGAAATTTTGCTATTAATCCATTCAACACCAAGTAACTGACATGGACTGGTCCATGATATTTTTAAACCAACAAATAATAAGAAAATTACATTTGAACCAGTTCATTTATCAAAATGGGTAATTTTGTCTAAAAATAGTAATATCACTGGCAAAAAGTGCAGATCCTGATGAGACGGCTCGTCACGAGCCGGCTCATCCGGATCAACACTTTTGTAAGCTTATTTAGAGGTCTGTGGTGTTGAAAGGGTTAAGCGAGCCTCAAGGAATTCAGTAAGGTGCACATACGCTGTAGTCCCCGATAGTAAAACAACTCCACGCCGATTAAATGTTGCCACTTCAAAAGCTGCGAACACCTTATACAAGCCAATACAAAATCATCTTTCATTTAGTGCATAGATCGCTCCATCTTATGCAAGGCAATAGAAAATCATCTTTTATTCCATGCACAGACCGACCACATGCAAGCCGGTACAATGTTCAAACTATGCTCAGCACCAACCCATTGTCGGTGTAGTCGTACAAGGGTCAAAAACTACACATAGTTAAAAATTAACTAGCCTAAAACCCAATAGCTAGATTTTTGATTTAATAATATTTTACTTGCAACCACTCGTTACAAGGTGGACACTATCCATTACAGAATATTTACATCGCTATTGCATTTCCTTCTATTAACGTATATGCCCTGTATGAATTACCATTACTAATGTGCACTCGAAGTTACGGGATGTGAATTCCGTGTTAGGCAGCGCTCCTCGCGTGAAAATGTGTGTTTTAAAGTTTACGCTGTTCCAAGGACTACATAATCGCACACCCAATTTAGTTCATACCCTGATGGAAATAGCCTGCGATTCAACCCGTAAATGGATACTAATTGTTTCATCCCTTTCTATCCCCCCTTTTTGTTAGTTTTACACATGATAAAAACTGCATGTGCATACACGTATTATATATTTTGGTATTACTACATACGTATATATTTTGGTATTACTACATACGTTATCTCTTAATCACACAAGTATATATTTTGGTATTACTACATACGTTTATCTCTTAATCACACAAGTATATATTTTGGTATTACTACATACGCTTATCTCTTAATCACACAAGTATATATTTAATGGAGATAATCTCAATAAGCTATAAGTTTTATATTTAATCCATTTTCGTTTTGTATACAATATATATGTACTGTTCATTATGAACGAATAATTATGTTTAAACCAAATGGAAACTAATAATTCAAACTACACAGCTTGCTGCGAGAGTGGCAGCCCCCTATATATTGTAATTCAGTCTACGAACTTCTAGTGCAATTCAGCATTGATGCAACCGAATGAATATAAATAAATGTACTTACCAACTGGCACTACCGGCGGCGGCACAAACGGTGGAGGCACTATAGGTGGTGGGTATACATTTGGAGGAGGATAGGGTGGCATCCCTGGGGGTGGGACAGATGTATTTGTAATTGGTTGCTTGTAGTACGGATCATACGGCATTGAAATAGGAGGCCTCCTGAAATGAACATTCCACAGAACTTAGAAATAAGAACTTCTATAATCGCAACCACACATTTATTATTCGACTGCGTAACGGCACCCAAGCAGGACATAATGTATTCAACTGCTTTCAAATTTTCGTAATTGCACCATTTGGTTTACCTCTGGTATATTAACAATGTCACCGGTGTAAGTAACACATGCTTTGATATAGTGATGTAAGCTACAAACTACATATGCTCAGGAACTGCAATATCTGTATCGAACAACCACCTGTTATATAATTAACAGTACAATTGCAAGTTCCTACAACATTAGTTTAATCGTTTTCAATACATTATTGTCGATGTATTCCAATGGGGGAGAGAAGAGGCAATGTGGTTTTAAGAGTCTTGCCTAAGGACATCACTAGTGATTGCGACGGGGCTCGAACTCACAACCTCTCGGTTACCGGACACTATCACTACAGTGATTGCGACGGGGTTCGAACTTGCAACCTCTAGGTTACCGGACACTATATCCATTTCACACCGGAGATTCAGCGTGACACTGTTCTGCAGATAGAACATTTTGGCAGATGGCATAATTTTGATACACATTTCTTATGCTAGTATTAACCTATAAGCTTTAATATTAGAAATGTGCACGTATGCACACAACAATTACACATTTGAAATGGCAGAATTTTGAAATTTATACATGAACTGGCAATAAACACGAGGTAAACAAACCTGATGGGCTGTAGCACTTGTCCCAATAGCGTCTGTACTGGCTCTATCTGCAATGACAAACGAATGCACAGAATAAAAGGCTTTTTGCCAGGCTGGGACAGGCTTCTGCTCTGTTCAATTTTTTTAAGTTTAGTTAATATTTTGCTCCGACTTTTTACTATTGAATAGGGAAAGGACTAGATAACGTTACTAATAGTAGGCATTTTCTAAATCGCCGATTCAGCTCTACAACATACAGTGAAGTACTTGCATAACAATGCAAATGGTGGTCGCCAGATCGGACAGGTGGGTTTTCTCCGGGTACTCTGGTTTCCTCCCACATGAATGACCACATATATGCTTTCATCTGCGCCAACGAGAGTGATTAATATAAGTTATTAAAACATGCTTCGCCATCGTTGTAAAATAAATATAAAGTTTAAACTAATATTGCAAAGCACAATAGACCTGATTGATGTGTTTTTAATTACATAAACTTTTCGATATGAACACAATTTGATTTTGGTAGTACATTATAACATAAAGTCAAACCAGTCTTAAGCAACCAGCCACGGGAATCATAAAAAGTGGCTGCTTAATAGAGGTCAAATGTATAATCAAATATTGGGAATCCGGAAACAGGCTGCTTAATACAGGTTGGCTGCTTAATAGAGGCGACAACTAATATGTATGCTTGACTAAAACATTACTGTGACACAGTTAACATTATGTTTACACCACTATTTAGCTGCTAATCTTAAATCCCCATTTGGTCTCTATGTTTACAAAACCGGTAATAGCAGTACTACGAGACTGACGGAAGTGGGCAGTACTACGTGCGACAAAGCTGTGAACATTGGGTTTTAACCCATTCAACACCCAAGTAACTGACATGGACTGGTGCATGATATTTTTAGATCGATAAATTTATCAGAAAATTACATTTGAACTGGTCATTTATCAAAATTAGTAATTTTGTCAAAAAATAGTAATATTACTGGCAGGTACGTCTAAAAATAGTAATATTACTTTTTGTAAACCTATCATGAGGTCTGCAAGTGTTGAAAGGGCTAATGAGCTAAGAAAGTTAAAAACATAATGTGGCATAAAGAAAATCAACCAGTGTTTCATTTACAATACATTTACGCTATTTAAACTGTAAATTTTAAAAATAACAGCACAAAGGACACGCACACTTTAAACAAGAAAAACACACAGACGCACATCTTTAACTTGCGTTGCGTAACGGTCGGTCATACATACCATCGTGATGTTCTGTGTGGCTGAACTGATTGGATGTTGCTGTGTATGGTTGAGTAGTCGTGCAGGTTCATCTAGGGTTGGGGTCGGCGGCTCCTGTTCAATTGAGGCCGGTTTATACATCTGTTCTTGAACCGGCGACGATCTTTGTGAACTGTTTAATGATGGTACTGGTGCAGATGCGGACTGAACGACTGTCGGTGTTGCCGGCGGCCGATAATCTAAAACTGAGGGACCACGAGGAACAATCACAACATTCTTCTGTAAGATTTGTGTAGCCGCAGCAGCTGCTTTCGCCGCCTCGGCTGCCTTTGCCTGAGCTTGTTTGATGGCATTGGCACGCTGGGCTATCTTCACATAGCCCGTCTCATTCTGGAAGTTGGTCACTGCCCTACGTAGCATCTGATTGGCTATCAGGCCATCAGGTGATACATCCATACTGTCACATGAGGGACACACATGATCCTCTGTTTCTAAGAGCTTGTTACGGATACCTGGAACAAAATATAAATATATTAGCAGCTTGTTTTGGATATTGTACTTACTCGTTTATTAGACGCATTTTCGGCGGACAAAATAGCGGATTTGACACAAATCATCGATTATAAGACGCAGGCAGCAACTATATTAAAGTGCACATTTTTGACATTCTGGTTTAAGAACATAGTTTCTACAACCACAGTTCATAAATGATATGCACACATTTCCCATGTTCATATTTCATTAATATATTGTTGCCACCATCCAACTGAACATTTCTTTTACGTTGTAATTAAGTAAGTACTTATTCAACACTGCTATGAACAGCTTTGGTCAAATATTACTATCAGTACGAGCAACTATGGATGCCACGGACAGATGCGCGGTGCCAATTAGAGATAATACAACAATGAATGTTTGGTCCAATGTATCTTCCGATCTCTACGACTAGCAGTAAACACGAAAATAACAGATTCATAAAATGCATAAAATAACACAAAGTTGATTCAACAGCCAATTTTAAAGCCTCATAAACAAGATTAGTATTTGGTGTTCACGTTGAAGGTGGATAGCATATACACACTATAACTTACATTCATCACAGTAGCTGATTCCGCAGCAGGGAATGACCACAGCATCTTTGGCAAGATTTGAAGGTGGATAGCAGATATACACTATAACTTACATTCATCACAGTAGCTGATTCCGCAGCAGGGAATGACCACAGCATCTTTGGCAAGATCGCCGCACAGAGGACATTTCAACTCTTTCGGCACTGGTTTCTTCATCAACATCGGCTTCTTCTCCAGCTCTGGCAGGAACGGTGGGCGCTCCTTCTTCCCCTCCGCATACGCTACTCTGTAAGCAAAATATACAACAACATAAGCAACCTAGCCTCAATGGCGGGTTTGAAACCGGGCTTATGAATATATAATTATACATGAGATCTCGGTATGTGGTATAATATTTGGTGTGGATTTGGCTCCCGTTTAAGAAACAGTGCAGATTTTATTACTTTATCAATAAAATTATGGAATGAACTTGATTTTGATATTCGTAATATAAAAACAGGTCGGCATTCAAAGGAAAGCTGAAAAAATCTTCAAGCCCCCAATAGTACCATCATTTTTTAAATCCGGAGACCGCTGTCAACAGATATATCATGCTCGCATTAGAAATGCTTGTAGCAACCTGAATGCCGATTTGTTTAATTTACGCGATTACCCAAAATGCCTGTGTCAGCTCAATGAAAATGAGGAACACTATATATTTCGTTGTCTATTTTATGTAAACCAAAGGCGCTTACTATTCATAAGCACACGTACACATCACCCTTTAAGCACAAGAAAACTACTGTTTGGTTTCGAAAATTTAACGCACGAAGAAAATGAGTATATTTTCAAACAAGTTCAAACTTATATTAAATCAACAAGGCGCTTTGAGCAAAGACATACCCAACTATATTATAAAGTCATGCTTGTTCTCTTGATACAATTTTTGCCTGGGTGTGGCTGCGGGTTTGGCTGGCTGGGGATATTGTACGGTGTTGCACTGGGAAGGTGTAGTATCTGCGAATTGTATTTCCTAATGCTTTTCTTTTTTTGGTACTTTTTTTCATATCCATTATTATCCCCCTTAATTGTAATACAAAATTAGTATCCTAATTGCAATGCTCTTATACTATAAGTATTATACCGTAAGTATTTACAATACTGCACACGATCGGTGTTTTCTGACGTCACCAATCAGGAATAGATAGTGTCAACAGTCATTTTCCATATTTGGCAACAAAAATGCTCCGTATATCCTAGGAGGCGTAAGTAATCGGTTATTTTCCTTGGATTGGTATAAAACATGCTATCTTTCATAATGCAATATTGCATCGCCATTTGTCCATTTGATTTACTGCAAAATATTGACCATTTCCAGTTTTGTTTTGCGTCGTCTGATTTGTTTACCTACCTGTCATTTAATGTGACGGTCAAAATAGACTGGGTCACAATTAGTGTAAGGGGAGATAGTTTTGGAGACTTCTCTTATATTGTTTTGAGGTCCATACAGTGGTTTACTGTCATCGTCAACTAAACGATGTGTCCTGAGGTGTAGTGTACTTAAAGGAATAGTTTTTAAATTTGTTTTAGGTTTATGGCAGTCCACCACCTACAAAGCGAAAGTACAGGCAATATTCATTAACAGCCCTTACAAATGGGCAGTGTCACTGTGATATATGTGACCATTGGACCCACCTCATTTACTGTTCAAAAGTCAGGTTTACAAGATTAGGTGATGAATTAGGTGTCCACATGTGAATATGCTTGTTAAACTGTGAAAAGAAATATTCATCAAAATAATTTGTTATGTTATGTTATATTTCGGGTTTTACGCCTGCATCAGCACCATTTCGGGCTATATCGCCGGCGGGCAGTTTACCTAACAATACCTTTCCTGGGCAGGCTCCAGCGGTTAACCAGTACTTGGGTGCACCAACCTCCGTAAGAAACTGCCAACTTTCTCATATAAATGAGATCATCAAAATAATAGAAATTATCATCATGCTGCAGACAATGTGTTCGTTTTATATTTACACTCATTCGATGTTACGCAAAACTGATTTTCTGAAAGGTCACGAAAACTCCGGTACCAGTCACCACAGATGTCGGTTTCGGGTCATGGTAAAAATGACAGCGCCCGTTGTTATTTACGTAGTCATATTCATTTCTAATTATTTGGAATAAAAGAAGAACGTTACTTTATTTACATCATACATTTAGAAACTATGTAGTTTTAAGATTCGTTTTGTTGAAACCGGAAACTCGATGGTACTGATAATATTTGTACCATATATCTTATTTAATTCATCTGTAACATGTTTGTAAATTTGAGTTGTATTGTACATTGAATATAAAGAATGCAATAAAATATGATTAAACTAAATCCCGTTTGTCTTGCAGCAACTGTGCATGTATTATTGTTACCCATTCTTTCTGAGAAGAACACAGTTAATCTAGAGTTAGCTCCCCAAGGTTTGGTTTGTTCTTAGGGCTACAAGTCGCACCAACAGCTTAGGTCATACGACGACTCTCCAGCTAGTATTGGTGTATGAAGACGCCGGATGTCCCTCTCGAGCAGCATTGCAGGACACGGACAGAAACACTGGTAGAACCACAGACCTACCGCAAGCCAGTAGGATAGCTTCCTCACATGAAAGAATATGACGCCTAGTTAGATTTGAACATACAGCAGTATGGGGCAAGAAATTTGAAATAAACAAAAACAACTGCCTCAGTCACGGGGGCCCCTAGCTCCCCAAGCTCCCCAAGGACCCATAATCAACAAACCGAGACAGAGTGCAAGCTTTCTGATCGAGTATTATCATGTCAGTACAGACTTTCCAACGTATTTACACAATAATAAGATTTTGTTTGCGACCCGATCTTTCAGACCATACATGTAATCAAGATAACCATGCACAAGCAGATATATTCTTGTAACTTACACATCTATCTTCGGTACAGCATATTTTCCGGTATGAGTTTTGTACGTTCCTGGTAATGGCTCGTCAACAAACATCATGCTGTCCACAGGAATTCCGGTCGGTCTCTTCATCCGCTGGTACTCGGACGGGCTGTTGGAAGACTCCACCTAAACAATAAACAAGTAGCGTTTGCTAAGAATAGCCGATTTATTTCTATATCTCCCCTGGAGATCACAAGGTTTGCTTGGACTATTCATACCACTCAATTATTCTATATACTGGATTGCTTTGCATGGCCATCTCTTATCCAGAGATCGCTCACTATTTGTTGCTAATTCTTTTCTTACATAAGAGTTACCATTGCAGAGAGATTGACCTCTATCCAGACCAAGGAATGACTACATTTCTTTATGGTAGATGCTCTGAAGCAACAAGTGAAACTCTTCATTCATTTTTTCTTAGGTGGGGTGGTACTTAATACAAATATACGATATAATACAAAATTTAATACACTCGTACTTACAGGTTCGTTGGTACAGTTCTGTATGAAATGGCCACCTTTACCACAACGGCGACAGATATACGACGGATTTGGTACACCAGTTGGAAACTTGTATGTGTAGCTGCAATACAATACAACAATTGTTAACTCTCCAATCAATATTCGTGCTGCGTTACATAAATATTTAACAGAAAAGACTTTCGAGTATCTGTGACAATGGCAATGATGGGTATGTCTAAAGTATCTCCTTTCATCTGTAACACATTCTGGGTTGATCAGTAAATTTGAGTCTTGCCGATTTGAAGCATCTGGTTGCATAATGTAAAAATTATGGGTGGATAATGAGATACCTTTTGGCGAGACCTTCGGTGACTTACACATGATGCAAGTAGTAGTTGCCTAATACAAGTAGTAGTTGCCTAATACAAGTAGTAGTTGCCTCACGACGTAACAAATGAAAGCTGCCAACTGGCAATTCAACTTACTTTGCAGGATCAAAATCTTTTGTCGACTGCTTAATCATCTCCGCAATCTTTTCAATCTCCGATGTCTGAGCGTTAACCAGATCCGAGGACTGAAATGAAGGCAACAATTATACACTACTATAAACATGTGCTTCTCGTATAATTAAATTCTAGGCAGTCTGGATATGCAAAACGCTTTCTCGGATCTTGAATAAGAGCGCTTTGATTGGTTGAATCCCAAGGTTTACACTGGGTTCAACTAATCAAAACAGAGCAGCTGCTAGGGATTTGAAACGAGGCATGGAACATAAACGGCAGGATTTGAATGGTTTTTATGATATTTTACATGTTGTCATTCTGCTGTGCAACAAGCGAGTCTATACATTATGCATCTTACGCGTTAGCTGTGCATTAACCCTTTCAACACCGCAGACCTCTAAATAGGCTTACAAAAAGTGTAGATCCAGGCTCGTGACGAGCCGTCTCATCAGGATCTGCACTTTTTGCCAGTAATATTACTATTTTTAGACAAAATTACCCATATTGATAAATGAACTGGTCCAAATGTAATTTTCTTATTAATTCATTGGTCTAATAATATCATGGACCAGTCCATGTCAGTTACTTGGTGTTGAATAGGTTAAGCATTTCTTTCAATCATCCTTCACCTTCGATCATCATCATTATAAATTATCCAGCTACCATTCATGCAGGCAGAGATAAAACAAATTTCTTTTAGCTCAATTAAGAAGTTCTTACAACCTTGAACTAATTGCTCTCGAGATATCCCAGATGAGGAGCGAAGTGGCAATATTGATTTATGTAGTCTTGCAGGACATCACAATTTCACCATCCAGTATCTACTATTACCTAATAAGGTACGTCACATTCAACAGAAAGAGCTATCTTTGTGTGCAACAGGTTAAACCAGTCTTAAGCAATGTGGATTCAGTAAATATCCCACAACGACTAGTTCATAATTATGCATCCCAGTGGTGTTTTATAAATATATTTGAGCCACCCCATGACAAAACGAACGTAATGCTGATAAAATCACCTAAATCGAGAACACTGGAGGGTTGGAATTTCACAATCCTTTGGCTACGAGGCAGACATAATATTCATTACACTGCAGACGCTTATGTACTCCAATACCATTACGTTTCAAATGACAGAATCATCCAACTTGCATAAAAGAAATTTAGTTTCACTTGCATAAATTACATGTCCAGTTTGATACAAGTTCAATCTTACTCAGGGTTCCCGCTGTCGGTCGCCAAAAAACCAAATACTGGCGCTAAAGTTTGTGAATTGGCGGAAATATTTAGCACAACTTTTTTTATGGCACATGTTTTGCCAAATACATCAAATATTTATCTGTGAACTTAGTTGCTCCAAGTTTTTCAAATTGGCTCCAGTTTTTTCCATTTGTTTGACAAACATTCAGACAGGGAATCCTGTTACTATAATCAGAAGCTCTAGTGTGGTGTTTTATCAGCATGTGGATTGGTCGTGGGATGGCTGAAGTCCAACTAGTGTAACAAAACAAAGCAAACAAGTTCATAACGTGCTCTCCAAAACCATGAATTCCATGCACGTTTTAACGATGTTTTTACAAATCAACTTGTGCAGTTCTGGTTACAATAAGGAACATATTGCAAGGTTTGAGGTAGACTTTGCTGTTGTTAAATAACTGGAGACAGCTAGCATAGCCTACCAGTCCTTCCATCGAGTTATTGTTGTAATTCCAAACCCATTCTGTTGTGTCAACTACACTTGTTACAACTAGTGTCTTCCCATCTATGTTGGCTCATTTGCGAAACAAGTTCTTACAACATTAGTTTAATCGCTATCAAGATCCAAGTGTCCTGTCTATTTGGACCTCAAACTCACAACCCCCATGGTTACCTTGCGGACACCATATCCAATTCACCAAGAAGGCTCAAACTGTATTCAAACATAAACATGTGAATACTTCTCCACGAGACCAGATAACATAGATGACGAGTCGAACAATATTGGCCACCCGCTCACACACAACGTAAAACTTCCTCTCGGACAGACAGAACAAGGAATTGCTACACAATGGAAAACATCTCTCACAAACAGCACCAGAGGACAATCCCACATCCATCCACACAGAAACATCTCTCACAAACATAGACAACAGACAGCACCAGAGGACAATCTCGCATCCATCCACACAGAAACATCTCTCACAAACATACACAACAGACAGCACCAGAGGACAATCTCACATCCATCCACACAGAAACATCTCTCACAAACATACACAACAGACAATCCCACATCCATCCACACAGAAACATCTCTCACAAACAGACAACAGACAGCACCAGAAGACAATCCCACATCCATCCACACAGAAACATCTCTCACAAACATAGACAACAGACAGCACCAGAGGACAATCCAACATCCATCCGTACAAAAACATCTCTCACAAACATAGACAACAAACAGACAGCACCAGAGGACAATCCCACATCCATCCACACAGAAACATCTCTCACAAACATAGACAACAGACAGACAGCACCAGAGGACAATCCCACATCCATCCACACAAAAACATCTCTCACAAACAGACAGCACCAGAGGACAATCCCACATCCATCCACACAGAAACATCTCTCACAAACATACACAACAGACAGACAGCACCAGAGGACAATCCCACATCCATCCGTACAGAAACATCTCTCACAAACATAGACAACAAACAGACAGCACCAGAGGACAATCCCACATCCATCCACAAAGAAACATCTCTCACAAACATAGACAACAAACAGACAGCACCAGAGGACAATCCCACATCCATCCACACAGAAACATCTCTCACAAACATAGACAACAGACAGCCAGCACCAGAGGACAATCCCACATCCATCCACACAAAAATACACAACAGACAGACAGCACCAGAGGACAATCCCACATCCATCCACACAAAAATACACAACAGACAGACAGCACCAGAGGACAATCCCACATCCATCCACACAAAAATACACAACTAGCCGGGTCAATATACGGTTTAACCCCAAAAAAATTGCAACAAATTGTTTTAAATGCATTGGGGGGTCATACTGAACCCCAGAAAAAAAGTCTTCGAAAATCCCACCACGGGAAAGTGGTTAATTAGCATAAATTCAAAATGGCCACGCCCTGAAATTTAAATGTACTACAAACTTTTTTATGGTTGGAATTAGACCCTATAAATGTATTACCAATAGATAGAAACATGATACCTCTTAACTAAATAAGCATGTTGAAAAGTTTCTATGACGTCACTGTGATGTAGAAATGACGTCACCATGACGTCACAGGTACCGTATTGTAGGCCTACGCAAACATGGACAAAAAAGTTGATGAAACAGAAGGTTAATTGAATAATTTTCATTAGAGTTATTGTCTGATATTAACTCTTGCTGATGGTGATTGATTCTTGTCTTTATTTTATTAATTTTCAAAACGAATAAAGTAGGGTAGGGTGGGGCAAGATGCCCACATGAGGTAAAAGGCCCACCCCTCATATCTTGTGTTTACAAGCTTTGTCCACCAGGGTTTGTTTTTCACATTGGTGTTGCCACCTTGTAGATCAAACAGTCAAAACATCCTGCAAGTGCAGACAACAGTAAGTACACAAATATGCAGTTTTGCATTTTATGCACAAACCTTAGTCATAACATGCATTACCATTTTGTGGATAACATCACAGGGAATTGGCATTCTGTCTGGATAAATGGAAATGTGACAAGCTAAAATACTTATTAGTGATATTGCAAACGACACTTGGGTGATAATGGGCGAAAGTAGAGTGTGACCTTTCTATTGTTATAGTGGGTCAAATCATCTATGACGCACAAACGAACAGTCCACTGAAAGAAATAACTTTGATGCTTGGCAGTTTTCATACATTTATGAATGTGCTAGGTGCCATCGGTACACTGATGCAAGGCTCTGGCTTAAGAGAAACTCTGGAGGTAGTCTATGGAGAGAATGCGGTTAAGCATATGTTCACTGGAAAATCAATGCAAAGTGCATTCCGTGGACACCTTTTAGTAGAGAAATGTATAAATGGCATGATAGTGTCTGATCTCATTGACAGTGACTCCGAGTTTGCTTCCTTAGTCGATCAGTATGAGGATATTTACACCTCACTGATTGCAGGAGAAAGCAATTTGGAATCCCTAGCTACATCTGATTTGAAGATTAAAATTGAACAAGCACTGGAGAAAAGGAGACAAGAACTCACTAGTCGATCAAGGACAAGTAAACTGTGGCTTTCCTACATTAATATGGTTAAAGTGGGTAGGATGCTGATCATGGCCGATCGTATGGGTTCGTGGAAGGCACATATTTCTGCTGTGGCTGAATGCCTGCCAATATTCGCTGCTGCAGGCCATTTCAATTACTTGAAATCAGCATATCTGTATCTACAAAACATGCAACAACTGGAAAAGACGAATCCGACTGTCCATAGAAAGTTTGAAGATGGTTTTCATGTTATTCGCCGAACCGATCAATTCTGGGCTGGTCTTGGTTGTGACCTTGTGATCGAACAGACATTGATGAGATCACTGAAGTCAACTGGTGGTCTGACAAGGGGTAGTGGCATGACGGAGGAGCAGCGTGCACTATGGACACTGTCATCCCCAGTATGTTCTTTATATAATGCTGCCATGCAAGATTTCAATAATCTTGGTTTTACAACAAGTGAACAACACAAGGACTCCATGGAATCGCGGATGAAACGGGATCAGTCAGACCTGGCAAAGATTTAAGATAAACTTGAATCATGCACACCTTTCTCAGTGGATCCCAGCTTGCGAAATATTGTAACTGGAGTTGTTGCAAAAGATGATGTGAAGGTTGATGATTTTCAATCAGTTGTGAAAAAGTCATTGAAAAAAAGACTGGACAGCCAGTATTTACATATACATGCAAACGGAAGGAAAAGGCTAAAACAATGGGTGACGCATCCGCAATCAAAGTTACTGCAGATCGCACTATAGACCCTGCTCTGTTGTTTCAGAGGCTTCTTGTCATTTATAGAGCAGGGGAAGTCTCTTTGGAGGAGGCTGTTAGTTATGAACTTAGTCCATTTATAGAGCAGGGGAAGTCTCTTTGGAGGAGGCTGTTAGTTATGAACTTTACTCCAGCCCTCTTTGATGCAAACAACATATTCAGGAAAGCAGACAAACCCCAGCTTGCTAAAGCAATTGATGAATATTCAAGTAGTTCTTCAGATGAGGCTGTTTCAGACAAAATACCAAAGACTGAACATTATGTGTTAGATGGTGGTTCACTAATGCACCGCGTTAAATGGACAAAGGGAAGTACCTATGGCGCGATAGCTAATGACTATGTGGACCTTACCCTTCACAATTATGGGAAAGCTACAATTGTCTTTGATGGATATCTTGATGAACCATCCATAAAGGACAATGCCCATCTGCGACGTCAACAGACAAAGCATCCTATAGTAAACTTTACAGCAGAGACTGTATTTATGGGGAAAAAAGAAGAGTTTTTGTCACGAGGTTGCAACAAGCAAGGTTTAATCAACATCATCAGCCAACGGTTAAGGGAGAAAGGATGCAATGTAATCAATGCACGTGGAGATGCCGACTGTGATATTGTACAAGCAGCCATTGCAGCATCAGAGTTTCAGTCAACAACTCTCATAGGTGAAGACACTGATTTGCTCATTCTCCTCCTCTACCATTCAAAACCAGAAAGAAAATGTCTATACTATCGTTCGGACAAGTCTAAAAGCCAAATTCGAGTTTACAACATTAACAAGCTAAAGTGCCTGTTGGGTAACGAGTTATGTTCTCTGCTGCTCTTTGTTCACGCATTTACAGGGTGTGATACCACCTCAGGCATCTTTGGGATAGGGAAAAAGGTACTGTTTCAGAAAATTTCGAAAGGAGACACTAACATGAAGTCTTGTGCCCTTGCGTTCACTGAACCAGGCCAAAAAAGTGACACTATTGAAGAAAATGGATTGAAAGCGATGATTCTTCTGTTTGGCGGAAAGGTTACATCTGACACTCTCACCTCATTGCGACATAGCATCTTAACAAAGAAAGTAGTTTCTGCCACATCATTTGTAACACCAAAACGGCTTCCACCAACTGCATCTGCAACTAAATACCATTCCTTACGAGTCTACTATCAGATCATGACATGGCTGGGAAAAGAGACTAGCCTCGATGCAACAGACTGGGGATGGAAATCTGAGGCCAATCAATTCATCCCAATAATGACTGATAAGAATGCCGCACCAGACAATCTACTAAAAGTAGTCCATTGCAACTGCACAACAGGCTGCAGTACACAACGCTGCACTTGTCGAACCTATGGATTACCCTGTACATCTGCTTGTGGACAGTGCCAACTTGATTCATGCAACAACCCTCATAACCATTCGCAGGCGGATCAGGATACTTGCAATGACGATGACAATGATGACCTGTAATCTATCGTATGTGGCAATGTGGCACTACTATTGCTCATTTTCATTGGTTTTTGAAAATTTAGTGCAAAACATTAGCCGTGACGTCATTTCTACGTCACAGTGACGTCATAGAAAATTTTCAACATGCTTATTTGGTTAAGAGGTATCATGTTTCTATCTATTGGTAATACATTTATAGGGTCTAATTCCATCCATAAAAAAGTTTGTAGTACATTGAAATTTCAGGGCAAGCCATTTTGAATGTATGCTAATTAACCCCTTTCCCGTGGTGGGATTTTCGAAGACTTTTTTTCTGAGGTTCAGTATGACCCCCCAATGCATTTAGAACAATAAAACCTTTTGTTGCAATTTTTTTGGGGTAAGGCCATTATGTTTCATATATTGACCCGTCTAAACAGACAGACAGCACCAGAGGACAATCCCACATCCATCCACACAAAAATACACAACAGACAGACAGCACCAGAGGACAATCCCACATACATCCACACAGAAACAGCTCTCACAAACATAGACAACAGACAGACAGTACCAGAGGACAATCCAACATCCATCCGTACAAAAACATCTCTCACAAACATACACAACAGACAGCCAGCACCAGAGGACAATCCCACATCCATCCACACAGAAACATCTCTCACAAACATAGACAACAAACAGACAGCACCAGAGGACAATCCCACATCCATCCACACAGAAACATCTCTCACAAACATAGACAACAGACAGACAGCACCAGAGGACAATCTCACATCCATCCACACAGAAACAGCTCTCACAAACATAGACAACAGACAGACAGCACCAGAGGACAATCCAACATCCATCCACACAAAAACATCTCTCACAAACATAGACAACAGACAGACAGCACCAGAGGACAATCCCACATCCATCCGTACAAAAACATATCTCACAAACATACACACCAGACAGCACATCCATCCACATAGAAACAGCTCTCACAAACATACACACCAGACAGCACATCCATCCACACAGAAACAGCTCTCACAAACATACACAACAGACAATCTCACATCCATCCACACAAAAACATCTGACAGACGGACAAAAAACAACAGCACCAGAACCAATCATCCAACCCACAATACGAGTATTGAGAAATGCTCCAACTTTAAACACGCAAAATCACGAAAGATTATAAATAGCACCCTCCCCATGATGAACAAGCTGGCATTGAAACGAGATGCACACAATGTACTTTGCACAATTATATTTACCTGTTTGAGTTTATCGTTATTGAAGCCTCCTGTTTCGGCAGCACTTATCTGCAAGCCAAATCAAAATTAATCATGTGAAACATATGAATACACTCAGTCAGTCTATGAGCTTTGCAATTCCCGAACACTAGTGGTTTCAACTTGATCAAAGAATAGATTTGAAAACAATCTTGCATACCTTTCTCCACCAGGATCATAGTTTGTCCTTTTAAAAGTTTACTAGCCCAAACATGGCTTGTATTCCTATTGCAGAGTGTGTGGGTATTCATAATGGAATAAATTGCACAAACTCATAAACTAACTAATTTCATGGACTTTAATGGCGTAACTATCGATTTGAAGCATACTTTATACAGTTATGCATCTGTATCTGGTCTGTAGATGGTCTTCATCTCTCATACTTGGCTTCTTTCTTCAATCTCCAGGTTGCACGATGAACTCGTCAAAAATGCCTGCGCTCATCAGGGCATTAATCAATTTTGTATTTTTAAAAATCTAGTGAAATTCTGTACATATTTAATCCAGTGCTACGTTTCACCTGAAGGAGGGATTAGATCCATGTAACCTATCCCATAATGTAACCATGCAGCTAAAAGGGCCTATATAAATGTTATTCAGATATGCTATATAATATAATATTACTCAGATATGGACGGGCACACAGATAGAACCACCGACCTACCGCAAGTCAGCTGAATAGCTTAGCTCACTTGAAAGAAATCCAACAAACCCAGTGGGATTCGAACAGCGATGAAGTAAACGACTTAACACGACCATGGGGCCGCATATAAATGTAGCCATCCCATAATGTAACCAATCAGTTGAAAAGGAGGGACTATATAAATGTAGCCATCCCATAATGTAACCAATCAGCTGAAAGGGAGGGACTATATAAATGTAGCCATCCCATAATGTAACCAATCAGTTGAAAGGGAGGAGGCACTATATAAATGTAGCCATCCTATAATGTAACCAATCAGTTGAAAGGGAGGGGGGACTATATAAATGTAGCCATCCCATAATGTAACCAATCAGTTGAAAGGGAGGGGGGACTATATAAATGTAGCCATCCCAGAATGTAACCAATCAGTTGAAAGGGAGGGGGGACTATATAAATGTAGCCATCTCAGAATGTAGCCAATCAGTTGAACGGGAGGGACTATATAAATGTAGCCATCCCATAATATAACCAATCAGTTGAAAGGGAGGAGGGACTATATAAATGTAGCCATCCCATAATGTAAACAATCAGTTGAAAGAGAGGGACTATATAAATGTAACCATCCCAGAATGTAACCAATCAGTTGAAAGGGAGGGGGCACTATATAACTACCCAGACGGTCAGCAAAGGCTTGCATATTTTGAAGAAGCATTTGGCACACAAACTGAACAGCAGCAATTTGAAATTTGTTAAACAAATTGCGTAAATTTTAACCGATGTTCTAAGACGAATAAGGACACAATTTAAATTTGCTTACCGGTATATTAGTAGGTATGGAGAGTAACACGTCTTGTGTGAAGATTCAACTATTTACAGTGGTTACTGAGAAATGGATTGGATAGTAACAAGCATGCAAAATTTTAACCAAACGTGCAATGCAGATCTCAAGATGTGCAGCGCCGACGACAAGGCGAGTAGTATAGCACTTATTTGAATAGTTGAGCAAAGAATCCGAGAGTTTACTTTAATAGTTGAACACGTTAATTTTGAACCAGTTGTCCAATTCATTGCAGATTTGACTTGGTCCACTTGTATGCAACTTCTGGAGTTTATACTTAGTCTGGACACGACTATTTTATATTCTGAATTTACAAGGAGCTTCTTAAAATATGTGACAGGATGCTGCTCAATGTTTGGAGAGGCTACCTTTTTCTAAACTACCTCCCTGTAAGAACTCTAGTCAAGACATCAACCTCCATGCACTTTCAGTCACAAAATGTCAACGCCCTGATGAGTTCAGGCATTAAATACGAGTCACATCACCAGTCTGATAAAGTTGCTTTCAACTTCAAATAGGTTATTGAATATTAACACACAATAACCCTAACACGGTCTTCTGGTAGGTCTTTCATAAACAATTCTCGTTTGCACTGCATCACTCGGCATATGTCTCCAGTAGGCGATTACAATGGTTATATGTCTTGCATCATTTTCTATTTGTCCGATCCTACCAAAGAATACAAATCCTGATTGGTGCACTGAACATGTGCCTGATAGTGACCTCTGAGATGCATACTGAACATGTGCCTGATGGTGACCTTCGAGATACAGACTTGATTGGTGCACTGAACATGTGCCTGATGGTGACCTTCGAGATACAGACTTGATTGGTGCACTGAACATGTGCCTGATGGTGACTTCTGAGATACAGACTTGATTGGTGCACTGAACATGTGCCTGATGATGACCTCTGAGATACAGACTTGATTGATGCACTGAACATGTGCCTGATGGTGACCTTCGAGATGCAGACTTGATTGGTGCACTGAACATGTGCCTGATGGCGAACTTCGAGATACAGACTTGATTGGTGCACTGAACATGTGCCTGATGGCAATCTTCGAGATACATATTTGATTGGTGCACTGAACATGTGCCTGATGGTGACCTCTGAGATGCAGACTTGATTTGCGCACTGAACATGTGTCTGATGGTGACCTCCGAGATGCAGACTTGATTTGCGCACTGAACATGTGTCTGATGGTGACCTCTGTGATGCAGACTTGATTGATTTGCGCACTGAACATGTGCCTGATGGTGACCTCTGAGATGCAGACTTGATTGATGCACTGAACATGTGCCTGATGGTGACCTCTGTGATGCAGACTTGATTGATTTGCGCACTGAACATGTGTCTGATGGTGACCTCTGTGATGCAGACTTGATTGATTTGTGCACTGGACATGTGCCTGATGGTGACCTCTGAGATGCAGACTTGATTGATGCACTGAACATGTGCCTGATGGTGACCTCTGAGATGCAGACTTGATTTGCGCACTGAACATGTGTCTGATGGTGACCTCTGAGATACATACTTGATTGGTGCACTGAACATGTGATTGATGGTGACCTCTGAGATACAGACTTGATTGGTGCACTGAACATGTGCACTTACTTTCGAGCAGTTTCTCCCAATACTCAATAGAGTTATAGTGGAAACAAGTAGATTTCATCTGCGCGATACAGAGAACAACTTCATACCACGCTACATAAATACTTTTTTTACCGAAACAATCATTTGACAAAATTACCTTTTAAGTTTCTTGTATTCAACACGTGTGCATACTTTTACAAAAGTAAGCATTTGCTGAAATATTACCTTTGACCGTCATGCTGGTAAGACCATAGGGAATAGACGGAAGCAACATGCAGCAAAGAGATTCACTGTGCTGACCACTTTCACGAGTTTCATGAAATTCCCAGCAGCATTTAAGGCATTACCAAATCAAGAATTAACAATAAATTCTTCATTCTTCGTATCAGTATCCTAACCCATTGTGCATAACGAGTATACTGTGCTTCATGAATAACACTGATTCTGCAAGTTATAAGAAATATGATTTGACCCAAAAACATCTCGTGCATCCTTTAATTCTAGGAATTGCCCACAAGGTTAACTATAAACTTTGACCTTTCCAAAACGAATCAGCAGGATGATTAACATTTTCTTCGGTAACTAGAGTTACCACTGGTAAAGAGATCAGCCGTTGGTTGCCTATATCTTTAGGGTACCGTAACAACTTTATCATCGCGCCACATATTCTCATAATGCTCGACATTTATTCGCAGGTGATCCGAGGTAAAAAATGCCCCTCCCCCCATATACAACGCAGAATGTCTGGCTAGTTCATAAATATAATTCACGAGGCAAACAGACAGCATTTAACCATCAAATGACGTATTCTTACACCGTTCGTTTGTCTACAAGTTTATGCTGTCCATCACATAATTCACATGCAATATTCAGGGAAACTTCAGGAATTGAAATCTGGCCGATAATATAGCAGACAAACATTTCAGATTAATGTCTCGCAATTACTATGAAACATTAATCTAAAACTATCGATATCGGATATAGTGCACTGCTAGGATTTACAGCGTTGTTTATTTAATGGAGGATCAACATTTACACGCCATGATCTGTTGTTGGTAAGAACGATGCTATGTGTATACCGTATTTAGCTGTGTATAGTGCGCACATTTCTTACTGAAATCCTCATCCATTTTATCTACTGCGCATTATACACCAGTACAGACATCAGGACATTTTTTTCCGGACCAAAATTTCGTGAAAAAACTGAAATTCGACCCGAACGGCCCACAGTCATTCTATAAGTTGTTACATTCGACAATCGTTATAAACTAGCTATTAAAACCAGTTGCCGATAGTCTATATAAATAAATCAAATGAATAAGACCACAAAATTAGCATATATTTCGTTTATTTTGGCAAACTTTGATGAATTTAATTGAAAAGGTAAATGCATAAAAAATGGCGATTTGATAACATCACGTGGTTTTATCGTATGTAATATTTCCTGTACTTTTCGCGTACTTCGCCGTACAATGTACAATGCATTGCATAAAAAAAAAACTTTTTTGGCTGCAGTATTTCAATTGATTGTAGCGATAATTAATTTCGACAAACCTTTCACAATGGGTCCCAGTTAATTAGGTAGGCTTCACGTGTTGAGAAGTTTGAGCATCTGCTGACATGTTTGAGAACGTGTTGAGATGTTTGAGAACGTGTCGAGAAATTTGAGCAGGTGTGACCGTTACTCGATGAGGTATATCTCGAGTGATTAATATAAGTTGTAAAAATCACGGAGCACAATTTTTAGCGATTCTTGAGAAATGTTAAATTTTGACTTGGAAAATTGCGTTTTTCACGTGCGCAGTATACATAGGAACTCAGTTTTTCCGCCGATTTTCGTGCCAGATCGTGGGTGCGCACTATACACGGTAGCGCACTATACACAGCTAAATACGGTACTCTTTAATTTCTTTCAACTTTCACACATTCTGATGCTTACTCGTACATGTACATTAACGTTGCATCATTATGCTCTCCACTCTCATTGCCAAATATAACACGCTAGGCTGCCCAAGTTTCCAACCGATGCAATAAGTGCTGAATTAAGGAGACACGAATACAATCTGATTACAACGTACACTGTACAATGTTAATCAGGTACATGTATATATGACAGAATGATAAACGTATGACAATGATCGACAGCCGAGGTACAAATACTTTTGTTTTCTGATGTAACCGTAAGCATTACGAGGCGGTGGGTGAAACTCTTGAAACATACATGCACTTGTATGACTGACCACTAAGCTACAGAATTGACTACTGTGGTCTGCAAGTCATGATATGGTCAACAGTAGTACCAAATTATTGCAATATCCAATTTACCAACCAAATTATTGCAATATCCAATTTACCAAATTATTTTGAAATCAAAGTTACAAATTATTCTATTCTAAATTCCCTTCATACATCAAAGACTATTTCTACAGTCCTTCTCACTGATATATAATGGGTATACCAACAGTGATGCCATACCACACTAAACATTATCCTAGTTTCTGTTTTTACAACTAGCTCAATTTCACGTGAAGACGATAGTTGCTTCAGCTCTTCACACAATGTGTATGACTAAACATTGTGATAGCATACCGTTTGCATCGACATACAAGTATATAGTTTTAGCTTAAACTAATTTATCTTAGCGTTAGCAAAAAAAATTCTCATAACATTAAATCGCCCTAGAAAACACGATGGAATCCATTGCCATGAGGGAGAGAGAAGAGGCAATGTGGAATTTAAGTGCCTTGCCCAATCGTAACGGCTACAACTGGGCGCAAACTCTGGGCTCTAATACCTGAAGCGAACACGCTACCACGACTTTGATTCGCACGGTTGCAGAACCTCCAAGTAGACATTTACAAACAACCAACCCAGAATATACATTTGAAAACTATCACGATACAGCATCAGGTTCAAGCCCCGTATCGCGTCCTGGAGGATACAGTCGGAAAATATTTCCACAGATTTCAAAATGAACACTAATGTTCAAGTTGAATGGCTTTAGATTTGAGTGTTCACTGGAGAGAGTTGCAGTTACATTACACTCTCTCGGCGACACCATTTCAGAAATAATCTTTCACACATCACACATGCACTCCTTCATCTGGCGTCGTTTTTATTCCAGTGTGCGAGTCTGAAAACATTTCTGGCATATAGAAATAAGCCTCCATGCTTCAGTACTTTTATTTCGCATCCAAGATAAAAATATAACATATTCAAATACTGCAATGCTAACAATTGTATATACATGGCAGCTGCTTAACAATTGTAAAATGCATAACTGTAAAATGCATAAATATGGTATTTGCACAAGGAGATGGCAGCTCACCAGATGTAACTAAGTGCAATCAAGTTCTTTAACCCTTTCAACACCACAGGCCTCTCAATAGACTTACAAAAAAGTGTAGATCCAGATGAGCCGGCTCGGGACTATTTTTAGACAAAATTACTAATTTTGATAAATGAACTGGTCCAAATGTAATTTTCTTATTAATTTATTGGTCTGAAAATATCATGCACCAATCCATGTCAGTTACTTGGTGTTGAATGGGTAAAATTGCAACAACGAAATATACGGTCAATAACAGAGCAGTTGTAGTGTTATGGATTCCATAACCGTTTTAATCGACTCATTTTATTTATGGCCAATTATGAAAGAAAGCTACAATTCTTCTTGCTCGTGGAATGTTTACAGCAAGTTTCCTTAATTTAACATAATGAACTTATAGAAATGACAATTCACGAAAGTTACAAAGGTTACCGTTTACCAAAGTTAGACAAAAGATCAAGAGTTGCTATTGTGTTTACAAGGAGTTTCTTTAATTTGAAAACAATTATTTAAATAAATGGCCACGGATTTGCTACGACCTATATATGACAATTGTTGAAAGAAGGACATGCAGACAAAACGTAATCACAACATCTGCGCTGAAGGCAGTCGTATAACAATTGTATACCGTAATCATGGCCATTATATAACAATGCCATAACAACAAATAGCTTGGTTCTCGGAGAAAAGTGAGGGGAGGCTCATTTTCCTGTAAATGGTTTTGGTATCAGCAGTATGCATATACAACGAGTAATTGGCCACTTCTGTTGTGGAGAAAAGGGTTAAATACTTCATAGGGGTTAGACACTTAATGGTGTCCCGAGGACGCCAACATCTTAGGAGTACTACTGAACTTCACCGTCTTGTATTCCGACGGGACTGATTTTTTGGGGGTTTTCCTATGTTCTGGTCACATGAAATTTAAGTCACAATTTTACTACAGTTTTCTAATTATAAGGTTGGCCATCCTGAGAAAATTAACGTTCCATCTTCAGAACATAAAAAATATATACTTCGAAGATTTACTAGTGGTTCTTCAATTGTCATACGTTTTCGCGACATGATAATACCCTATTTAGCTTTTAAAACAACCAGCGATATGACATTGTTCAATTACATAACTGGACAGAAATTAAGAAGTGAAGATTTAGATTGTCTTACAAAATGACCACTATAGGACCCATAGGGCATAATACATTATGGAAATGTTTATATTCATCCCACTTGTATCGAAACCCCTGTCACTTCCGTCTGCTTTGCCTGGAGGGAGAAATGATGGAGGGAGCTAGCTGTTGTTGATAATATGGACCTTGTGACAATTCAACAGCAGTCATACAAATTATTACCCTCATGACTGTGATAAAATACAAGATTTTGCATATCATCAACAAAAGATCATTAACAGATAATGTCATTCTTGAACTTAATGGAGTGGATGTTTAATTGATTTCGCAATACTATTAATACACATTTAAAATAGGAGGGACTCGGTGATTAAAAGAGTTGGTGTCCCATAGGGACTCCAGGTAAAATTAGTTATAGTGTCATCAAACCTTGCTTTCTCCTCAATCCTACATGTATTTTCTTATTGTGATCATTATATTATGTATATTCATTGAAATAAAAAATATTGTTTAAACTAAAAAAAAACAAACAAACTAAACCTTGATCAATATTCGGTAATATATAACGACACAAGTCACAGTCGAGGAACACTAGTAAATCTTGGAAGGGATGACAATTCTCCAGAGAAAGACCAGAGAATCTACACCCTACAACAGCACACCCTGTACCAGTTTCCCATTAATTTCGGTATTAGATTTAAAATGGCCATTTTTAAAACCTATTTTGCATTCCGGAAATATAAACATTTCAGAAATCAAAATTCTGCACAAAAACACGTAATAGATATAAGTGGTTTTGACATCCTCAGGAAATCAGATTATGGCAGCACTGATTTCCAATAGGCGACGACTCTGAGAACCAAACAATTTGTTTTATATATGCCCAAACTATATAATTATGGCAGTTACATAGCAATGACAGTTGGATAATGCATAGTGTACATTGTATAATGGCAGATCTATAACAACAATTGTGTAATAAATGCCATGTACATGTGAATATAGTCTATTTGACAGATGACATAGAATTTCTTAGCATAACTTCTGTAATGCAAGCCACTTGTAAATGGTACAATTAGTTTTCAGTAGAAGTAATTAATTCTTGTTGCTCTGTTCGTCCTCAATTATTTATTATTAAAGATAACATTTAAAACTGTTCCAATTATTTTCAGGTTTTAGACCCATACAGGTAACAGAAGTCGATTACCGGTCTTGGGGCCGTCAAAAGTGATACCGAGTTGAAACTGTTCAATAAACAGAAACGGTTTATATTATATTGGTATGTAGTGTTGGAAAGGTTTATATTATATCGGTGTTGAAAAGGTATATATTATATCGGTATGTAGTGTTGAAAAGGTTTATATTATATCTGTATGTAGTGTTGGAAAGGTTTATATTATATCTGTATGTAGTGTTGGAAAGGTTTATATTATATCGGTGTTGGAAAGGTTAATATTATATCTGTATGTAGTGTTGGAAAGGTTTATATTATATCTGTATGTAGTGTTGGAAAGGTTTATATTATATCTGTATGTAGTGTTGGAAAGGTTTATATTATATCTGTATGTAGTGTTGATAAGGTTTATATTATATCGGTATGTAGTGTTGGAAAGGTTTATATTATATCGGTGTTGAAAAGGTATATATTATATCGGTATGTAGTGTTGGAAAGGTTTATATTATATCTGTATGTAGTGTTGGAAAGGTTTATATTATATCTGTATGTAGTGTTGGAAAGGTTTATATTATATCTGTATGTAGTGTTGGAAAGGTTTATATTATATCGGTGTTGAAAAGGTTTATATTATATCTGTATGTAGTGTTGGAAAGGTTTATATTATATCTGTATGTAGTGTTGGAAAGGTTTATATTATATCTGTATGTAGTGTTGAAAAGGTTTATATTATATCTGTATGTAGTGTTGGAAAGGTTTATATTATATCGGTATGTAGCATTGGAACTCCATTGATTTAATCCGCAGAGCTTACAATTCCTCTGCACATAAAACGCCAGATATTTGACAATTTTAGAGTCAACTCACATGTTTTGGCCACAGAAATAACCAATTATATTTGTATTTGTTATTGCACATTTTCCACAACATAAATATTAGATCACATGTATAACAAATATTGCAAAATACAAGACATCACTAGTAAACCAGATCTGGGGTAATAAAAAATGTAATTGTAATTAATTGCAATAATTATATTTGTTTTAAGTAATTAAATACAATGTATAATTGATGAACATTTCAATTTTATGTAATTTAATTAATTACAGAGGGAAATAGGTGTTGACAATTACTTTTAAATTACATTTTAATTACTCTGGTACTAAGTACTGTTTTACTAGATTAGAACAAATAAAACCGAGATAGTAATACCACTACAACTGATGGAAGCTGCAGATTAATGAAGTTTGGAAAATAGAACAACTTCAAAATATTATAAAACTTGACAATCTTAAAAACACACACTGGACATTCTTATTGTTAGGTAAACTGCCTGTCATTCATATGGGCAACCGGTAGCGACAGTATATAAACATATAATGATTTAAACTGAGCTCATGTGTATTTACGTTTATTTATTGTCGCTACCGGTTGCCCATATCAGCAACGCCTCCTGAAGAGATTAGTCATTTTATTATGGTCAGATGGGGGATCGAACCTGCGATCCCTGGATTACCAGTCCACTACATATCTGAGCAAAATCATTTACGTATTAATTATAAATGTGTGAATATTTGTCCCATTTTCCCCCTACAAATGTAATTGTAATTTAATTAATTACATTAAAACGTGTGTAATTTAATTGAACAATTTGTAAAGCAATTGTAATTTAATTAATTACATTTTAAAGTAATTGACCCCAGGTCTGTAATGAACACAAACTAGTGTATCAAAAATACATTTCAAGACACAACGCACATTTCATGTAACACGTAAATTCTATCAGAATTCACTGTAATAAATTAATAATACTGGTAGTTCCGAGACACCTGTGGTAATATATATACATATATAACGTGGGCAATAGTGTTAATTAAAACTATTCTTCTGTGAACAAAATAATGCTATCACATGTTCAGGTATTGATAGAGTAACAATACAGCCAAAATCGAAACTGAAGGTTATAAAAACAAACTTCGTCTCAAGCTGTCTGATTGGTTGTGCAACAAGCAAATCTCAAGACTCGACCAATCATATCGCACAAGATTTGAGAAAAGATTTATATATCCACTGACCCTTAATTCACATAGATCCTTAATTCACGTAGATCCACACACAATATGCCAAAATGTGACAATGGTATAAAGTTATGGAATATGAATATTATTCTCATGAAGCTAATATTCTGAACTTTAAATAGACCATTTCCCAGAAACAATCTAGAAGTGCTATTTGAGCAAACAGTTTTGTGGAAATAAAAATGTCAACAACAATGAAAAAGTCAAAACTATAAATACTTCTGCTATTATTCCATCATTTTAAAACCTAAAACATGGAAGCATTGAATAAACATTATATATACAGATATAAATATTTCAAATATAATATAAGTCAACAATATTACAACACAGCAATAATAGCACCTAAACAATTATGTATACACAACAACTCAAATACTTATCATCCATTTTATATACCACATTGTATATAGTACAACACCACAATTTTTAAAATTTCTTTTCGACCTACCGAAACAATGTGTTAAAGATGATCCGATATCCCATAGTAATAGTATCAATGTATCTGGTTGAATAGGGTCAGGGTTCCCGCTGTCGACAATTGGCCGACGGAAGTGACGCAGACAAAAATTCAGACAGAGGGTGGTCCCTTTAAGTTGCTATCTCATGGACACAGAAAATTGCCTATGGAAGATCCCAAGTCTTATTATATTGTACTCGGGGGGGGGGGGGGGGGGGGGATAAGCACTTGACCTGTGTGTTAGCAAGGTGGTTTCTATATCAAGAAACAGCAATCACACAAACAGATCTGTGTATTGTGAAGGAGAAAGTTAACCTACACTCTGTCCAGAGATTGCCAGATTCGCTGCCCCGCAAGTCAATGGTCAATGTCGTTTGTCTTACCTAGCACGACAACTTTTAATCCGACGCCATACGTTTAATTAGGTCATGTAATCAGAGCAGCAGTGTGTATGTCACACTAGACGTTGCAATATTACTATTGGCAATTCGCTTAGCAACTGCCAGCGGTCACTAAAATAAAATATAAATGTAGTCTCTGTTTGACGTAAATAAACAATGTCACCATTTGATAGTTGCGGATTTATTCGTAATGGATATGTTTCTCATCGTGGGAGATCCACCAATAGCGTCGAGACAGTTACACAAGGTGTGAATTTACACACAAAGTTGATCTTCAGTGTTCATAGTTGACAATCTGACTGGTACACCCTGCCTATCACATACTTACATAATTATAATGTGTACATGATAGGCAGTTGAAGATCATACATTGTGGAAATCACAACTTGCCTGAATCGGTCGGAAATGACATAAAAGTTTCTTGTCAAATCGGTTTACATTGCAACAAATTATTGCGATTCTGTTGTCATTCCAGCAAGTTAATTTCACAATGAAACACATCCAAATATCTAGTAAAGAATCTCTGTGACAGTTATGCATAAACACTACACCATGTCAATGGAATTTAATTCATTTACAAAATTCCAATATACAAATGTATATAATAATTATCTACACATAAGAATGTTTGTAATATATTTAATGAAAATCAAATCACAGAAAATCTTTCAAACAACAACATTACATAACAGATACAATCTTTGCATCACACAACAGTACTGAACATCCAGAATATCAAATGTTCCCGCCCACACACGGGAATATCCACTTCACATCGAATTCCACGTCCCCTCATTCCGTTTTATAATTCACATCCATTTACTGCCAGTTCTTCTACTAGTATAAAATTCTCCATTACAGTCTTTTTGTATCGATATATGTGCTCGCTTTCTATACAAACGTCTTTTTTTGGTGTATATATTCGCTCGATTTCCATACAAATGTCTATTGTATCTAAACATCCATTCCGTTCTGAAGATGTGTTCCGCTACAAGAGAACTTATCTAACAAATTCTAAGAACATATTCTACTAAAATGACACACCATAATATCTACATTGTATACACTACATGTCAAAATATAAATTCCTACAAAAATAAAGTCATGGATGAACTGGTAAAACATTAACCATTACAGTTGCACTATAAATTGGCAGTAAAGTATTGTTACATATGGAAAGGCAATTAAATGTATTGGTTGCACACAATTATACTATACTGCATGTGCATCTCCCGGAAATATTGAATACAACTGTTCCAATGAAATATAACCGACCCATTAACCATATTATAAACCATTATTTAACACAACAGAACGTTCGTGCCAATTCATCATGCGATCACAGTAGTCATGAATTACAACAAAATAATCATACAAAACCACGTTATAGTTAAGCATAACATTAAAGTAATGGCAGTATGCAGTAAAGTCAAGTTCAAACGAAAACATATTTAAACATAGAATTTAAAAACAGGATTTGGTGACCAATAATGAAATACACAAAATAATTTTAAGATGAATTGTTTTAAAATCAAAAATTTAATTATTAATGATAAAAATGAGTGACTTAATGCAATCTGTAGATCTATGTTATATTAGAGAATCATAAAGTACATACAGCGGCTTGGGTCTCTTTCCGGAATGCTGCCCTGAAATTAGACAGTTGTAAACATATAGATTACCACCATTGTACATTAAGTTCAAATTCATAAGAATCAAATTTCAAACTGTTAATATAAAATAGAAAGGGAACCAAGGGCCACGATGGCCCTGTATCGCTCACTTGACTCATTTATACACCGGGATCACCATCTTAACAACTTTGAAAGAGCATTGTACATCGATTATTCCTACCAAATGTTGCCAAAATCTGACTGGTGGTTCGTGAGAAGTTGTGTGATTTTTAGACGGATCATCTTTTATTCGCGATATCCTCCATTTCCCATAAATCTGAAAAGGTTACATCAATGGACTATAACTCTGAAATTTGCCTACTATTGACCAAGCGGCTTGGGTGAAGAATAATTTTGAAATCTATAATGAAAGAACATTATATTGACTATAATCTCTTTATCAAAGATGTTAAAATGATGACCCAAAATCAAGAATGTGCGTGGCCCTGGGGGTCAAGTAGGTGTCAATTTTATTTTTGAGTAAATATTGTCATCGATCATTTCTACCAAGATTTGTCAAAATTCAGCGGGCGGTTCATAAGACTTAAGAATTTGTGCTATTCTTAGACAGCGGCCATCTTGGATTACATAAATAATGTTATCAATTATGTAATAAATACCCCACCTACCGTCATGACCATAAATGGTGGCTGTAGACCCTTACTGAGAAGACGATGATTGAAAATGCTCACAGACAGACACATTGTGGTAACAATACCTCACACGACTATCATTGAACATGTACCTGTACAACTGTACTAATAGTCTGTAACACCTATCCATTTGAAGGTCATCACAATAATCAAATTCCAACATTTGATGTGTTTCTTTGGCTTTGAGGTTAGAGTCGCACCGATAGCGTAATTGCAAATTATTTTCAGTGGCATAAATACAAAAGTTTATACACTTGGACAGATAAGTCCGGATATAGACTATTTATTCTCTTCTATCTCGTGCTCTCTCAGTTATATTATTTTGTAGCTTTAAATGGATATATGGCGTAATAAATTCAAGGAAACTGTTTTGGAAGGGGGGTTAAATGCAGCATAAACAGCTTAGGTCATATGTTGACTTTCCCGAATTTATTGCAGAAGACCCAGGGTGCCCCTCTGAGCAATATTTCAGACACAGCTGTGCACCCAGGTAGAACCACTGACCTTCTGCAAAACATCCATATAACTTCCTCAAAGAATGGTCAACATTTGTAAATTTGTTATTTTTCAATTTCCATAATGCATCTATAGTGCAGTGGAGCCATACACACATAGTTGCAAGTCATTTCTAATTGCAACATGACTTGATATTTTGTTCCTATAAATAAACAAAGACCAAATCTACTGTTGTTAAATCTGCAATTTTTATTTTATGGCTGTCAATTCCTATGTATCAGAACAGTGTTTTATTTGCCGATAAACAACGACGAGACAAATATTATTTCCTAAATGAACTTAAAGTTATATGAACAAAACATACCATTTCTTTGCTTTAGTTTGTGGCGTCAAATCCTCGGGTTTTCTAACACCTCCTACTGGGATTCTTGCGATGATCAGAGATGTGTTCTTTGGAATCATCAGACTTGGTGAGCTATACACTGTAAGGTAACACATTAGGTAAATTAATATACAAATAAGCTCTTAGCTTCCGATTTAATCCATCTGTTCTTGTATATTAATGCTAGGCATAAAAAGAGTCCCGTTTCTGGTGACCCGACCGACCTTAAATTTTTACCCCCGAACATAATTTTGTTAAATGGAAGATGCATAAAACAATGATAAATTCCAACATTTCCTTTAGTATTAAAGGGGTCCACACCCACGTGATGTTATAAGACAAATACGCATAATGATGGTCTTGCAATGCATGACCCATACCATACATAAAAGTCTATATAAAGTATAGACATTTATTAGATTTAAATCTTCTATTCTAAGGAGATATAAACTTATCGCCAATACAATTCTCATACAATTTTGTACATTTTCCGTATAATGATTTGGACGGTACAGGAAACAGATACATCCTAATACGACAACGATATGTTATTCAAGCAATATAACCGAGCCCACATTGAAGTTGCAGTCTTTGTTGGCAATTAAATTGCGAGCATTTTGATGGGCACTGCAGTGTCCAATCTAGGATTGCAAAAACAGGGGGGTAAATCGCCCCTGTCATTGAAAAACAGGGGGGGGGGGTTAGATCTATTTAAACGCATGTCATTTGTGGCCAATTTCATAACGCAGCCACTGACATTCTTTCAAACATTTTGACTGAAAATGAGGCTTTGATTTTTTGCTCAGGATTGGCCTGATTTTGTTCTTTTTCAAAGTCTTGGTCAGTGTTTGTGACTGTGGGTGGGTTGTTTGAGTGCAGTTCATTTGCCATAACGGGTGTACTTTTATTAGAGCTAAAAACGATGTAAACATATACAATTATTTTCGTCTGCAAGTCAAATTTACAATATGCGTAATCAAATTTTAGCGAAATTAAATTGTCAAATTTCCGTTATGACTAGCCTAAAATATTGCAAACAAAAGTTTGATCACAATCTCACAATATTGTTTGGCGTACCCAAATTGATTTAAATCTCAACAATAAAGTATTTTAGATAGTTAAATCATTATCGGTTTAAAACAGATTCATCAAATTTGATGTAATTCGTATACCACCGCTATGCGTTAACAAAGATAACTGCATCAATTTTGATGTCAAGTTTGATTTTCAGTGACTTCTCGAACGTTGGTTGATTCGGTTTCAGATTGTTTTATTTTATTCTACATTTGTCATGAACTTGATGAAGCCCATCATTGAAAAATATGCGCGACTGTCGCACGTCCTTGTAAAAAACATGCGGGATCTTTGGAAAATTTGAGCGGATCCTGCACTGTGACATAAAAGTTGCTAAAGCACGATAAAACAATACGTTCCTTATTTAAAAGTATAGAGTGGTGGAACCTATGCTCGGCGTATTTTTTCCATTTACATCTGTATGTAAAATATTTAAATAGTGTTAACCTATTTTCGCTGACACAGGTGAAGCATGGTTCAATAGCATTCCGTTGTGCTTTCCGGTAGCCTAATGCAACTGTCACCTGACTGGTTCAGTAGCTGAATATAAATAGACAACTCGAGAATGTTTTCCACGAAATGATGCGATTTATGAGCATTTCAGGTAGCTATCCGAATTGGAACAAAATGCACACATAATCAGAAAAAAAGTTTCTTTATTGTTAGTTATTGATGTTACTAAATCAAAATAATATATCATTTACCCATGCATAAATAAAAAATGCATGTACGCCGTGCATAGGTGCCCTAAAGTATCTAGTTCCCCATGGAAACAGGTACCGTTGCGATAGCTGTATTGAGGCGCATGGGCACGTAATGAAGCTAAAATTTTCAACAACAATCTTTTGAAAGTTGTGTTCACGATCCAAGAAAATAATAATATACGACAAGTGCATTTAACTTTTTTATAGGCCATGATATGTAGGAGTTACGCCGAGCATTGGTTCCACCACTCTACATGGTGACGGCAAAGAATTATTCAATATTGAAGTGAAGTGCTCGCTAAGATTATTCTGTACCCTGCAGTATTGTTGAACTTTGTTGTCATTCCGTAGTATTGAACTAGAGTCAGACATACAGTATTGATGAATAATGTGCATCATACAGTATTTAATATAGACATACCATAGAATTGTGTACCATGCAGTATTATTGATTTTTCTACCATTTGTTTTCTTGTCTATGAATAGCGGTTATATTTAGCAATAGTTTATTAAAATTGAACTATCCCAGAAAGACAACTGTTCTATCCCGGCGTGAAGAGTTTTCACCTAACTGTGGGAATAGCAAGTCGCGAGAGATCACGCAATATTTCACGCTCCATTTACCGGAATTATAAATAAACATACCTTGTGCACTTCCAATCTATTTTTAAATGATCATAGAGATCAGACAGGTAAATAAGCAGTGAAAACTTTAAACCTACCCCAGTTTTCATTAATTTCACTATATCCGTTTTATGCCGCCATATAAATATAATTTTTTCTCCAAAATGACAAATTCATCGTCTGCCACGCCAATATATTTACGATTAAAAATGTCATTATAGTCTCACTGCTCCATGTTTATGAGTTTCGTCCATTATTACACACAAGGGGTCCTTATGAATAGTTTAAACTTTAGTTAGTTTACAACGATTGCGAAGCAAGTTTTAACAACTTATATTAATCGCTCTCGTTGGCGCGGATGAAAGCGTATATGTGGTCATTCGTGTGGGAGGATACCGGAGTAAACCCACCTGTCCGATCTGGTGACCACCGTACCATCTCACATACTTCCCGGGCCGAGGATCGAACCCGAGTTGCATTGATGAGAAGCGAGCGCGCTAACCACTGCGCTAATCGGACAGCCATGTCCTTGTGAATAATATCGATTTTCACCGTTTTTCGACTTCAGGTCCATGTGTTGTCACAGAGGTTCTCCAACTGATATACATGGTTGTGTAAACCTAGTTATTCTCAGTTAGGCACCGTGTGATGTGTTCGATGGATGGGTCCATTTACGGTTCTGCACTCAGCCAGAGTAATTAGGAGGGATGATGTCAAAGTTAAATTAAATGTTAGTGTTTTAGATACAGTATAGACAAAATGATGTCCAACAAATTAATTTTGAGTGAAAATGATAAGTTATATTGTTTCGTTAAAAAAGAACGGTTGCTTACATACTAATGCTCTCGCTGTAGGCAATTTCCACAGTTAGGCGAAAACATGTGACGTCATTCCGGATTACTGAGAATGAGGTACTGCTATTTTTGTCAACTTTTCTCAAAAAGTAAACAATCGGTTTTCTTCGATATTTTTGTGAATGAATGGTAAAATAGTGTTTATTTGGTGACATAAAATTGTTTGCAGTGTATGACAATTCTAAATCCATTATGTACTACATCGTCGGAAACCAGTATCCTTGAATACCGAGTTCCGACGCGTCTAAGCGAAGAATCAACAATGACTTTTCAACATAAAACGAATGAACTCATGTAAATAGTGTATAAATAGATCCTTTTCTACATATTCAACACGAGAAATTATGCTTATTACGCTTATTTAAAATATCACATCAACTCATGCCGCTATTGGGAATTCCTCTGAGCCGAGGAACGTCTATTACGACGTATTTCATTGGTTGACTAATGTAGTTATACGTCATCTCAAACTAGCCTGACAATTAATTCTGCATCACTAAATTACATTAAAACTGAGTGTACAACATGCCTTTATTTAATTAGTATATAAACTATGAACAATTTGTAAATAATAACATTTAACTAGAAATTATGCCTTGCTGTTGTCCTTATAGTAGCAACATTCAATGATATTATTAACAGCTATAATACATGTAAAACTATACATTTTCTGGTAGATCTCATCAAACGATGTGCAAAAATGTATAGTTTAACTTTGTTACACCACAAATTTTGAAATTAATGGACTTGTAAATGATGAAAAATTGCAGTCGGAAAAGGCTTGATTTTCAATTTCTTAAAAAAGTTGACCCCAGCTTATTACTTGATCATGAAACGGTATTCTACATAGTAATCAGTATTATTTTCTTCTATAAACATTTCTCACCTGTTATGTAACAATTTTATGCACACAGTACTTACAACACACTTATAAATTAATAGGGGTGTCACGATATACCGGTATATCGCGATATTAGGATCCGCGATAAAATATCGCGATATTAATATTGAATACCGATATTGAGCGATATTTTTTTTTGGTGAAGCCAGAGACTTCTTTTTTATTCCTTCACATTATACATTCATATTACAGATTAACAATTATATAATATACCTCACTACATAACTAAACTATATAATAAAATGTACACAATTAATATTGTAAAAAATAATCGTTTAAGCATGATATCCATTTAATTTTCGCGTTAGTGTCCGACAAATATTTGTGTAGAATGTAAAACTCATACTTAAACAAGGCGTATATATTAACCGTTTCAGTTCTACTCTGACTCAAGAAATAGGCTTTGTATAAACTAAAACCAAAAGTAGCAAGTATGACATTGATATAAAAATAGTCCGGTTGCGATATTTTGTATCCTATTACAATATTTCTAAGCATTCGTTAAGTTGGAATTTATTCCGATATGTCGCATCGCTTCTATTAGATGCTTCCAGGGATCGTTTACAGTAGGGCATGTGATAAATACATGTTCATATGATTCCGGTACATCACAAACAGAGCAGTTAGGGGAGGCTACCATTTTCCACTTGTATCTCAGTATCTTAAAACGGAATGATTATATTCAGTAGTTTAAAATCTAAACTGTTTTACCTTTTTGTCTTGTATATTGTTTATGAATCTGTAAATAGATACCCAGTCGTATACTTCACCAAATTTTCCCGACCATAATTTATGAATATATGGTTATATGCAGCTCAAACTAAATCGCTTCAACCGGTGCTTATATATTCACCGTTCTCTGAAACATTTTCTAGTCAATTTAAGTTGTTATTCTATTCAGTGTTTTGTTGTTTTTCAAGTTAATAGATACTGTTGAATGAGATAGTGTCTTTAAAATGTGTATAATGTAATCCGTGATCTTATTAAATACTCTTATAGAAAAAAATAGGCAATATATCGCGATTATTTGATAAAATATCACAATATATCGCGATATGGGTTGCTGATATCGTGACACCCCTATAAATTAATATAGTTTTAATATACCGACTCGTAACCGAGTACGAATGAACGGTGTACGGTAACCGAGTACGAATGAACGGTGTACGAACAGCCATTTCGATTTTAGAAAATTGCAAATACAAGCTAATTAATCTTCAGTCAGCGCAAATGCATATTTGCATTTATTCCAAACTACAATACCGTATCTATTTATACCTCAATCGAGCTTGAGAGAAGGACACAATGCAATATTTTAATGTTTTTTTTACTCTGCATGAATTACGATTAGACGGCGGAAGTGGAATATTGGTAATGGTTAAGTTTGATTACTTCCCTTGTCCGGTGAGACTTGTCATGTCACTCGGATGCGAGCCAAATAAACAGGATATACGTCAAATTACATTCTTGGAAGTGCCCAGAATGAAAAGAATACTGATAGATCTATCATAAAATACCAATTTCATTAGCGTATATGGCCGTTTTGGACAAATTTATGATATTTGAAATTTTCACTTTCGGTTTTGAACTGTAAATATATACTGCATAACAGCCAAATGGGCATATACGCCATATTTGGTCGTATCTCCTCCCACTTATGCAAATATTTAAATCGGAAAGCCTTTGCTCTGTTCATACAAGACCGTAATACACAGGACATATTTTGGGGTCAGTTTTTTATCGGAACACCGATTGCGCAATAATGCGCAGTAAAGATGCGTGGTGGTTGATACTTATAGCACTCCCAGTAGTCCGTACATGCATAAAAACAGTGGTCATATAAGTTGCTGCACACGGTTTATTCTTGCGTTTGTGAGCCTGCACAGATATTGATTAGTTCGAGATCTATTTTAGATATTGATTAGTTCGAGATCTATTTTACTATCACAGCAATAACGTATATAACACATACACCTTTCCTTACAGTGAATCAATTGTCACGTGACCTACCGATACGCAGAGCTTAGCTGAGCTCACTTTCCACATTTAGTCTGGAGAATCATGTTTACAACCACTGCAGATGAAAATAACGTTACCGGATATTGTGAATATTGAAAACGAGGTCAAAACATAAGTCGCGTCGTTTCATGTGAGCATCGTTATAAGGAGTCGGACGATATGGCGTCCGTGGTCGAGTGTCGGATTTGGAATCGAACGGTCCCGGGTTCGATACTCGGTCAGGCCACGTTTGTAGTGTCATTGAGCAAGGCACCTCACATACATTGCTTAGTACTGGTTAATCGCTTAGGTCGGCTAAGCCTGCCCAGGAAAACATGTCTTAAGTCCCCGCGAGGGGTTTGACATTAAAGGAAGATACATACATACAAAACATCGGGATATTAAAAAAAAAGGATATATCATCTTAAAAAGCTTGCTACGGCCTCAGGATTTGAGATGTGACAAGTACTTCCCTTGTCCGGTGAGACTTGTCATGTCACTTGGATGCGAGCCAAATAAACAGGATATACGTCAAATTACATTCTTGGAAGTGCCCAGAATGAAAAGAATACTGATATATCTATCATAAAATACCAATTTCATTAGCGTATATGGCCGTTTTGGACAAATTTATGATATTTGAAATTTTCACTTTCGATTTTGAACTGTAAATATATACTGCATAACAGCCAAATGGGCATATACGCCATATTTGGTCGTATCTCCTCCCACTTATGCAAATATTTAAATCGGAAAGCCTTTGCTCTGTTCATATAAGACCGTAATACACAGGACATATTTTGGGGTCAGTTTTTTATCGGAACACCGATTGCGCAATAATGCGCAGTAAAGATGCGTGGTGGTTGCTACTTATAGCACTCCCAGTAGTCCGTACATGCATAAAAACAGTGGTCATATAAGTTGCGGCACCTCACATACATTGCTTAGTACTGGTTAATCGCTTAGGTCGGCTAAGCCTGCCCAGGAAAACATGTCTTAAGTCCCCGCGAGGGGTTTGACATTAAAGGAAGATACATACATACAAAACATCGGGATATTAAAAAAAAAGGATATATCATCTTAAAAAGCTTGCTACGGCCTCAGGATTTGAGATGTGACAAGCACTTCAAAAACAAATAAAACGTTAGAACAATATAGAATAACATTGTGTATACCTTCTCCAGTTTGTGCATTGACAACTTGCAAATCTGTGTCCTCGGCCCTCATCTTCTTTTTCTTCAAGATGCCAATCTTCAAGTCCCGCAATGAGATTGCCAACCCATCGAAGGTCAGTGAATCATATTCAACACTGTTTTTGAATTTATAATGTACAACTGCCATTGTTACTGATTACCACTGTCCGTATGGTTATTTTTCCACGTTTTTTTGGGGGCACTGACAAGGACGTCCAAGATGGACGCTTTCAGCTGGACGAGAAATTCTTCGTAAATTTGGTGAATTCATACATCATTATGCATGTATCTGCCTGAGAACATGAATATAGACATTATTGTTACATAATTACACTCAATACAATACGAAACATTTCTTAAGTTCAAGAGTCTAAAGGGTTTTTGTCCTACGTCGTCGAGTTTGGTTTCTCTCGGGCGGAAATGAACGGACGCATGCGTAATCACGTGACATTCACTTAATACATTAACGAATAGCATAATATGATATCAATCGTTATCGACGCAATATGTTCTTTGTCAAGAGATGTGTACAATTTTGTTAATAAGAGTGATTAATATAAGTTGATAAAGCTTGTTGTATAAATTAATAGTTGCATCATGTAAGAGTATGTATATGGCAACGGGAGACATATGACAAGAGGCACTACAGTGGTGAATACTGATGCAATGTATATGTTTGTAGGAAATACATTAACAAGGGGGAAGGCAGAACATGCATATATGGTAAGGTAGGAAACATGAACGATGAAACTGTACCAGGATTACTTGCTAGCGACAACGTTAGTAAGAGGCTATGGGAATTGATTGTAAGGCTATGCAATATTGCTAAGAGAACTAGTATGTGATCATATCAGAACAATATATCATTAGTAATGGAATCACACGAGCATCTTCTATCCATCCATCCATCCATCCATCCATCTATCTATCTATTTATCTTATGTCGAACCCCTCTCGGGGACGTAGACATGTTGCGCGTCAAAAACCGCAAAGAAGTTAAAAGTATGAGTAGTTAAAAGCATAATTTAAGAAAGTAGTGAAAATAAGTTGTGGTAAAATTTAAAAGCAGCTGCGCAGAACAACTAGGGACTGGCATGATCAATATGGCAAACTGCCGTATTGAATTGCTCTATGGTAGGGAGATGGACAATGTCAGGAGGGAGATGGTTCCAATGGTAGATTGTTCTAGGAAAAAAGGAAAACTTGTAGTAGTTTGTAGTTGCTGTAAATAACCTATAGCTTAAGGAATGGCAATGGCGAGCAGGACGGGAGAGGGGAACTAGGTACTTTTCAATGGGAGTAGCAAGCCATGGACTTAAGGGGTTCATATTTGACCTGGAGATTTCTACGTAGAAATCCTAATGTTTGGTTTGCTTTCTTAGTTGACCTTTTTATGTGAGTGTCCCACGACCGGTTATTTGAGATATCCACGCCGAGGTATTTGGCTGAGGTGACCGACTCAAGTAGGACTCCATAGAGTTTATATTGACTGGGAATATGATGTTTCCTTCTGGTGACGTGGATAACTTGACATTTGGAGGGGTTAAGTTCCATGTCCCACTATTCTAATCTCTTAAGATCGTTTTGGAGTGTGACCGATTCATTTGCAGATGTCAGTGATAGATAGACTGCAGTATCATGTGCAAAGATACGGACTTTGGAACTGATGTTGTGTGGGAGGTCGTTTATGTAGGCTAGGAAAAGCAGGGTCCAAGGACGGATCCCTGTGGGCTCCAGGGACACCGGAATGGCGTCTGAACTAATACCATTAAGGACAACTGACTGGAGTCTATTATCTAGAAAACTCATAATCCACCTTAATGTTTGACCTCTTACTCCATAGTAATGTATTTTTAGTAGTACTTTCTCGTGATTGACCTTATCGAAAGCCGTATTCTCCAATCTGATATTGACAAAATCTCCGAGTGGGCCAATAAATGGTTATTAACCTTTAATCCCTCCAAATCTGAATCTCTTATATTGTCAAAGAAACGAAATAAACCTCAACATCCTCCTCTGCAGATGTTATGTCAACACATTCCGCTTGTCTCTGACCATAAACACTTGGGTGTCTTCTTATCCAGTGATGGGTCTTGGCATACTCATATCATAATTGATCAAATCAGCAAACAGGCTTGGACATGTATCAATGTTATGAGAAAATTAAAGTTCACACTCGATCGTAAAGCATTGGAAGTTATCTACATTTCCTTCATTCGACCATTACTAGAATACTCTGACGTAATTTGGGATAATTGTGCAATGTATGAACAAGAGGAACTAGATAAAATACAGCATGAAGCTGCAAGAATTGTAACAGGCGCTACAAAACTTATTTCTATTCATGCCCTTCAAAAAGAAGTAGGCTGGGAAACACGTTCTGACAGATGACTAAAACACAAACTTGTCCTACTTTATAAAATGAAAAATAATCTTGTCCCGTCTTGTCATCTCTTGTTCCACAAGATGTTGGCCAATCCATTCGGTATAACCTTAGAAATTCTGATAATCTGTTAACTCTTCCAGCTAGAACTACCCTATATTCAAATTCCTTCCTTCCATCGGTACCTCGTGAATGGAACAGCTTACCTAACGAGGCTAGAACTATTCAGTCACTGGATTCTTTCAAGGCCTTTCTTAACACTAACAAAAGTAAAATTGGAAAACTATTTTACTGTGGGAAAAGAAGATCCCAGGTTCTACATACACGGCTTAGAACGAAATATAGTTCCCTAAACCATCACCTATTTCTAAAGAACATTGTAGAATCACCATTATGCAGATGTGTTGGCATAGAAGATAACTTCCACTTCTTCTTTCAATGCCATTTCTATTATCAACTACGTATAACACTCTTCAATAAGCTGTCCACAATTTGTAATGTCAACTTAACTTTCTTGAACTTTCATCATATATTCCTTTAAATATTAACCATTTTCTTTTTTACATCCAAAACTATTGACTCACTAATACATTAAGTTCTGAAATTCTTTAGCAAATACCTAGAATATATTTCACGTATTTTCATTGTTATATTATATATTATTTTCCTGCCTATTGGTCGGGAGACAAACTATATAAGTTTTCTTTCGTTCTAATCCCTTTCAGTCTACTGCTGTTAAATTATATATAAAATGTTCATTTCTTGATTACATCTACAAATACTGAAATAAATAATGTTTAAACTAAAGCCTTACTGAAGTCTAATAGGATGATATCTACCTGATGCTTATTGTAGACAGAGGTAACCAAGTCATTGACTAGCATTACTAGTTGGGTCACGCATGGCCGTTTTTCTCTAAATCCATGCTGCAAATGGTACAGAATACTGTGGTTAGTGAAGTGTTTTACTATCGAGGAGGAAACTATATGTTCTAGTACCTTGCATAGAACACGTGTCAGTGAGATAGGCCTATAGTTGGCGGGGTTTGACTTGTCCCCTTTTTTGTAAATGGGAGCAACATTTGCTGACTTCCACTGGGCCGGCAGTGATCCCTACACACATAATAGGGTTAATCACACTGGGTATTTCCAATAAGCTACACTATAGCTATTTAGCTACACTATGGCTACTAAGCTAGTTGCTTTAAGCAGAATGCTAACTCCGCCCTAAACAAATTCCTTCACAAAAGTTATGTTCACTTCCATCATCAATTATAAATGTCAAGAGCATTCATGACGAAAGTCCTCAACAGAATTATGAAGGGAACCTGAACAAAAATGAGAGTTTACTGATCGCTTGATCTGCAAAAAGCAGAAAATAAAATCATATATATATGAAATACATCTTCTAATGTCATGTCCTGATTTGTATCCCCAAGGAGATCTAATTGTATTTCGGGGTCAGAAATTCCTCGAGTAAGCACATCGCACAGTATTTCCTCAGTATAGTTTACGTTAATGTCACAACCTGGGCACTTCATCAGAAATGTGCAGAAATGTCTAACTTCATGGACTATACAAATGGTATATTAGTGAGGTGGCGAAATGCTGCCAGAAACATTTTTAGTACACTATGTCACTATACCATAACATGTTCGTTGAGGTCCAAAGCCATCGTTCATGATGGATGCCTGGCTGAAAAATTAATACCATTCATTAAATCAATGATAAATTATAATTTTGTAACCTCTGGCGTGATTTGAAAGTCCGTAAGTTAATACTAATCAATAAATCAATCATAAATTGTAATCTAGATAACCTCTGTGTGATATGAAACACCCTTCTCTGAATTCTGTCAGTGTTAATTCCATTTACTTCTGTTCTGAAATATTTCTAGATTCTGCAACAAAGTCTGTTATACTTCCGCTATTGCTATGAACTCTGCTTTGAATTTTGTAGAACTTCTGATGGTTTGGGATGGTGATGATCTTGTATACGTGTTGTATGATCCTCAAATCTATTTTCTGCTTGATTTGTTGGTGATGCTCCAAGTCTCTTCTGCATTTACTCCTAGTTATCCCCCCCCCCCCAATTCACCACTGCCACGTATACTAGTTCTCAATTAAAAACATAAAACAAGTTAAAGCTAGACATGTACCAATATACTTATATATTGTTTAAAGTATGTGTCCCACTTTCTCCTGAAACCCAGTTTCAGCCTTTACGGTACCACTCAATATCCCCAACGGTTAATGCTGACTTCATTTATGTCGATAAAACATATACAACAAAATAGTTACGTGTGTTTAATATAGAGTATGTTCTATAAAACATGCCTCCAGTTGTAGATATAGTTGCCATTTCAAACCAACCAATTTACATAGCGTGTATGTATGGCTACGATAATATACATTGTTGTTACATAATATAGTAAAATGATTGAAAGTATAACAACTGTTCTTGATTTTATTACATATCTGATCTTATATTGACAGACAATAAGTTGTATCATAGTTGTTGTTGCAAGTCATTTGTCTGAGATAATTTATTCCAACTCCACTCCGGTTAACTCCTTTAGTAAGAGGGTTTGGTCCACCTTATGTCTGGCAAATCAATTGGTTGATGACCTTGTCCGGCAACTCCTTTGGTATATGACCTTATGGCTGGCACATCATGTGGTAGACGACATTATGGCTGGCAAATCTTTTTGTAGATGACCGTAGGTCTGGCACATCATGTGGTAGACGACCTTATGGCAGGCACATCTTTTGGTAGATGACCTTTAGGTCTGGTATATCCTTTGGTAGATTACCTTAGGTCTGGTACATCCATTGGTATATGACCTTAGGTCTGGTAATCCTTTTGATAGAAAAGATGCCATTTGGTCTGGAAACGCCTTTTGTTGTATCTTAGTTGTTGTTGCAAGTCATTTGTCTGAGATAATTTATTCCAACTCCACTCCGGTTAACTCCTTTAGTAAGAGGGTTCGGTCCACCTTATGTCTGGCAAATCAATTGGTTGATGACCTTGTCCGGCAACTCCTTTGGTATATGACCTTATGGCTGGCACATCATGTGGTAGACGACATTATGGCTGGCAAATCTTTTTGTAGATGACCGTAGGTCTGGCACATCATGTGGTAGACGACCTTATGGCAGGCACATCTTTTGGTAGATGACCTTTAGGTCTGGTATATCCTTTATTATGACCTTAGGTCTGGTACATCCATTGGTATATGACCTTAGGTCTGGTAATCCTTTTGATAGAAAAGATGCCATTTGGTCTGGAAACGCCTTTTGTAAATTATTTTTCTGTCTGGCAACTCATTTTCTAGATAACCTCAGATCTATGGCTAGCAACTACCTTCGTAACCTATCTTGGTAGATGACCTTAGATCTGGAACCTCCTTTGGTATATTACATTAGGTCTGACATCTCATTTTCTAGATGACCTCTAGCTGTCTAGATTAGCTGGTATGTCTGGAACCTCATTTGATAGATCACATTAGGTCTGGTAAATCCGTTTCTAGATGACCTTTGGTCTGGAAATACATTTTTTTACATGTATTACCTTAGGTCTGGTAACTATTTTGGTAGATGACCTTAGATCTGAAAACTCCCTTTGTAGATGACCTTATGTCTGCTAAGTCCAAAGTTAGCCATGGATATGTGTGGGTGACTAATTTGTTGTATATTTTAGCTCTGAATGCTTTGAGAATTTGGCTATTCTTTGTGAAATTTACTACTGTACACATTCATTTGGTGTGTTCAACTGCTACCTATGGGTACTGCAGACTACTGTACGGAGTGATATTGTTGTACACAGATCCCTATAATTGTGTTCTACCTAGATGGAGAACAGATTACTGTACACAGTGACCTAAGATCGTGTTCTACCTATGGGTACAGACTACAGTTCGCAGAGATCTATGAGTGTGACGTGACATACCATAGTGGTAGTATAGACTACTCTGCACATTGACCCCTGTGTGTCTGTGTTCTACCTAGGGATAATACAGAGTACTGTGAACAGCCACGTATGATGGTGTTCAACCTAGGGATAGAACATACTACTGTATACATTGAACTATGATTGTGCTCAGCTGCGACCTAGGGATAGAACATACTACTGTACACATTGAACTATGATTGTGCTCAGCTGCGACCTAGGGATAGAACATACTACTGTCACATTGGACTATGATTGTGCTCAGCTGCGACCTAGATAGAACATACTACTGTACACAGACTATGATTGTGCTCAGCTGCGACCTAGGATAGAACATACACGTATATATATGTGGGAAGAACATACTACTGTACACATTGAACTATGATTGTGCTCAGCTGCGACCTAGGATAGAACATACTACTGTACACATTGAACTATGATTGTGCTCAGCTGCGACTAGGATAGACAACACTGTACACATTGACTATATTGCTCACGACTAGGGATAGAACATACTACTGTACACATTGAACTATGATTGTGCTCAGCTGCGACCTAGGATAGAACATACTACTGTATACATTGAACTATGATTGTGCTCAGCTGCGACCTAGGGATAGAACATACTACTGTATACTTGAACTATGATTGTGCTCAGCTGCGACCTAGGATAGAACATACTACTGTACACATTGAACTATGATTGTGCTCAGCTGCGACCTAGGGATAGAACATACTACTGTATACATTGAACTATGATTGTGCTCAGCTGCGACCTAGGGATAGAACATACTACTGTACACATTGAACTATGATTGTGCTCAGCTGCGACCTAGGGATAGAACATACTACTGTACACATTGAACTATGATTGTGCTCAGCTGTGATCTAGGGATAGCACATACTACTGTTACATTGAACTATGATTGTGCTCAGCTGCGACCTAGGGATAGAACATACTACTGTACACATTGAACTATGATTGTGCTCAGCTGTGATCTAGGGATAGAACATACTACTGTATACATTGAACTATGATTGTGCTCAGCTGTGATCTAGGGATAGAACATACTACTGTACACATTGAACTATGATTGTGCTCAGCTGCGACCTAGGGATAGAACATACTACTGTATACATTGAACTATGATTGTGCTCAGCTGCGACCTAGGGATAGAACATACTACTGTACACATTGAACTATGATTGTGCTCAGCTGCGACCTAGGGATAGAACATACTACTGTACACATTGAACTATGATTGTGCTCAGCTGCGACCTAGGGATAGAACATACTACTGTATACATTGAACTATGATTGTGCTCAGCTGCGACCTAGGGATAGAACATACTACTGTACACATTGAACTATGATTGTGCTCAGCTGTGATCTAGGGATAGAACATACTACTGTATACATTGAACTATGATTGTGCTCAGCTGCGACCTAGGGATAGAACATACTACTGTACACATTGAACTATGATTGTGCTCAGCTGTGATCTAGGGATAGAACATACTACTGTCACATTGGACTATGATTGTGTTCTAACTAGGAGTACATAGTTATTTGTGATTGTGTTCTACCTATGGATAGTACCGACTATTGTATACAGGGATCTATGATTGTGTTCTACCGAGGGGTCGTACATAGTACTGTACACAGCGATCTATGATTGTGTTCTACCGAGGGGTCGTACATAGTACTGTACACATTGATCTATGATTATGTTCTACCGAGGGGTAGTACAGACTACTGTACACGGTAAACTATTACTTTCGATCCAGGTTTGAGAGGCCGGCGTTGGCATCCAGCTGTAGCCGATACGACTGTGTCCTTAGGCAAGGCACTTAAATTCCACATTACAACCCTCTCCCTCTCTCTGTGTCTCTCTGTCGACTGATATGTTGCCATCATTCCCAGTACCAATCTCAAAATGCTGCCCAAATAATTACATAATTATCACTTTTAAGAATTGTTAGATCTGCTACGCTTTATAGAAGAATTGGAGATATTATGTGTACATATATATGTATTGCGGAAGATCTTCTTGGTGGAGGTGTTAAATTGAGGGTACGAGCAGTCCAGACATGGGTACGAACTGTCTCTAACTTTAACACAAAGCCCTAAACGAAACGTCTCATACATTTAAATATTAAACGTTGATATTTGAATTGGTTCGATATTCATTTCAATGTTGATCCAACGTCAGCATTCGACCAAGTGTCAAAGTCATGCACAACCAATACTTCAACATTGATTCATAGCTAGTATACTAGTACATGTATATGAACAGGATGACATATAACATTTACAAGACACAATATGATATTTCTAAAGTTTTATTTAATAAATAATTTTCACTGTATTCAAACGAATACATAATAACGCAACAGCTATTATACATGTTTAAAAGCGCGAAATAAATATCTAACATGATAATAAAATACTACTAAATGTACATAATGGGGATTCCGTGGCCGAGTGGTCAATGTAGCTGTCATCAAATCACGTGCTCCTCATCGTTGTAGATAGGTGATTGGGGTGTTGATTTTTTTCAATTAAGAAACTATCCAACTGGTTAGCGAGTGCTAATGTATATCATTAAATTCACCAGCGCAATAATTCCTAATATAAGCTCACGTGTACTTGTTTATTTTTTAAACAGATTAACCCAAGCACGAGTCGCATAACTATCCACTGAACCCCATTTAAATGTATATCATTAAATTCACCAGCGCAATAATTCCTAATATAAGCTCACGTGTACTTATTTATTTTTTAAACAGATTAACCCAAGCACGAGTCGCATAACTATCCACTGAACCCCATTTAATATAACATTAACGTTTCATTAATTATACGAAGATGATCAATTTCTAGGGGCGACCCGTCTAAATTGAATTGTTTTGATCCATAATTACTCTGATAGTGACGGGATGTCATTTTTAAATATGCTTGGATATGGTCTAAAATGTTTATATGTATAGTGTCAAGCCTATGGTTTATCAAAATGGAATTTAAAAAATTAAAATAAAGCATTGCGTTATGTACCCGAAACAAGTTGTCCAGACCCAAGCGTCCATGTTCAAATCACTGTAAACAATGTCTAAAATGTATTGGTTTAGTATAATGTAATTGATTGCTGGCATAAGAAATGGATCCCTCGCATACAGTGCAAATTCTTCTTTCTGTACAGGAATATGACGGTAGCCATTACGGTCACACCATCCAATCGCCAGCTGATCGTATATGTAGCGCATGTATACTTCAGCACTTTCAAGGTCTACCCTTTCAATATTTAAAACACGAAATAACTTCTTATAAAACAACGGAAAACAATGGCTGGTTCGGCTGGTTGTTATTGTGTTGTTGTGCATTATTTTGCACAATGTTACCATTTGGTGGAGGGACAATAACAACCTCTCCGTAATTGTCTGCCGCAGACGTCGGTGGTGAGGTATGGTTCGACACCTGGCGAGAATATTGAGACTGTGGAAGATGTAGCACACCTTGAGAATCAGACGACCGTGGAGAATTAGATGGTCTTGATTGCGCCACTGGAATGGCTTGAACCCGGTTAACTGGTACATCCTTGGATATAGCCGTTGCTGAATGAGGCGACGATGGTGTAAACTGAACAATAGTGTCGGGAATTCCGTTTGATTTAGTAACATTGTTTGTTGTGCTAAAGGTTTTCGAAGGAGACATTACCGACCTCGAAGATGGTATTGGTATTGAACTGTATGTTGTTGTAGTGACTGTTAATGATTGAGATTTAACTAAATTTCGCTGTGGATTATCTGACGTGACATTTGGACTACTGTAATTTACAGAAATGTCTGAAACGACGTTGTCCGTTTTTATCGGTTTTATGCAACTTTTATTTTTCTTATTGACATTTGGTTGATTGTTTGCAGGTTCCTCGGTAGATAAATCATGCTTAGGTGGAGCAGACAATGGGTCAAACAGCACTCTATAGGATGATTTGGGTCTAGCTCCAGTTGCACTTCTGTTAAAGTCCTTTAACACGTTTGTTGGTTGAATAATTATAGGCCTATCTTCTTTTGAAACTGACATGGCCTTCTGACTTTCCATTTTCATTGTCTTTCGTTGAAGAATCCGCTCAGATGGGGACATAGGTGGCACCCGAACTCTGAGATTTGAATGAGAATCACTTCTAGCACTAGTCTTCTCAGAATCCGTTTGCCCACGATTCTTTTTCACTTGTACAGATTCCGTGGGACTCTCAACTGGGTGTTGCACAGTTAATGTTTCTGCAATAGTTAATACAGTATGATCCTCATTCTCTTTTCCATTGCCTAATGGGTCAAACACACTAACATGCTGATCTTTGAAAGTATAAAGAAGCCTTATTGCTTTCTGAAACTTTGCTGTTGGTGATGTAGGAGATGTTGGCGATATCGGAACCGTTGGTGAAGTTGGTGATATCAGATATGTTGGTGAAGTTGATGAAATTGGTGATATAGGCGAAGGAATAGCTTCTTCCATAACGTTTGCATGAACAACTTCCATCTCGTTAGATTTAGATTCTTTCTGAATATGTGTTGCAGTCCCGTTTGGCTTGGACCTTCCCGTGATATTAACGTCCTCGGTCGATTTATTAGCATGGAACTCTACAGAGGGGTTACTTTTGTTTCCCTTTAAAGATGGAACTGAAGGTGGTCTCATGATCGGAGATGTTGGTATGATCATCGTATCAGTCTGTGGTTTTCTTTCCAGTTTACTTTTCTCAATAGAAACAAGATCACTTTTCACATCGTCTTTATTATTTAGTCCGTCCATATGGTCAACACATAGTCTCGCTTCACGGTTTGGTGGGACATAGCTTAGCACAGGCCCGGCATAGAGTTTAATGACAGGTGATAATGTGGCGCTTCCTGTATTTGTGTCTAAAGGTCCACTTCTTGGTATACTATTTGTGTTTCTTTTATCAGCAGCTTCGGATTTATCAGTGTGAGATGCTTGAACAATAGCAATCTTACTTGTTTTATGCTTAGTATTACTAGGAATATAGTCCCGGTTCACGTCAATTGAACCCGAAGATGCGTCTGTTGAAAAAACATCATCATCTTTAAAATTATTTAGATCATTTATATCAGCAAACACGTTTTCAACATCTCCATCTATATCTTGGTTAAGATCATTCAAATCCTCAGCAGTGACGGAATAATTTCTTGGAGGTTTAGGAGGGGGACTAACCAGCGGCAAAGTCATTATGGGTTTAACTGGCACTGGTGAACACGCGTGTGGCATTCCAATCTGGCGAACGGGTGTCCGTAACGAAAATTTCGTAGGCATAATCCTATTACTGGCGAACAAACTAGAATTTGACCCGTCGATGGAATTTGTTCGCCGTTCAAGTCGGGTTTCATTAGTAACCATTCTTTCATGAGCTAGCAATTGATCCTTATTCAACTTCACTTCCGCAGAAAGCGCTTTACGTCTTCTATCCAAGCGTTTCTCCTTGTTAACCCTCAGACTCTGTGTCTGTGGGCGTTTTTGTCTCAACTGTATCGCTTGATCAGATACAAGAATCAGCTCACTGGAATGCGTGAAATCTTGACAATATATTCCTTGTTCATGTATACTGGAATGTCTACGAGATGAGTTCATGTCATTACGTTCGTCTTCAAATGCTAACAAGTCGGCTGACCTACTCAGCCTCGCTATAATATCAGCGTTATCGCTTAGTTTAGAAACATGTTTCCTTTCTGTGTCACTTTCAGTTTGATTTTCTTTCCTATCGTTTGGTATTTTTGATCTGGTTTGAGAGTTTCTATTTCTTTTGCCACTTTTCCCTTTTCCATACGACGATGCATTGTTTGTACGCTGTGATTTACGGCTAGAAACGTTAAGTTCCTCACTTTTTGGCCGTTTTAGACGTCTTCTATCCACCTTTCTGTATAGCGGATTGTCAACAGCTTCATAAGGTGGCAATGCGTCGCCCTCGTCTATTGGGGGTCCAAATAACAATGTCTGCGCGTAGTGACATTCCGTGTCTGTTGTACATTGTGTACTGGAATTAGCGATCGTCTCCGCTACGCTTGCGTTGTCATCTGTCGGGTGAACTATTAATGACACTCTATCTGGAGTGTTACTGTGTCCAAAAGTGGAAAAAGATGCGCTGCGTGTGTACGGGTTTCGAACAGGCGATGCCTTTGACCAGGATATTTCTTGGCGTCGTAAAGTTGGTCTGTCCAATGACCCCGGCGCTGTATATGGTATTGGGAGATCACCTTGTATGTTCACATCTCCATCGGTTGGTTCCGAACTTCTATGTTTACATTTTTTGTTATGTTTCCGCCTTGACGAATTTGCAGTAGCTTCGCCACTGACAAGCGGCACTTCACTACCAGTGCTAGACCTATATTTACCATCTCGCTGAATATCTAAAGAATGTTTAACGTGATTCTGTGTGTCACTGTCTTTCACGCGGTACAGCTGCGCGCTTCTCTCAATGAAGAGGTAATAAGCACAAATGCCGTCTGAGAGAACGCACAATGTCAACTGTAAAACTCCCAGTCCTAGGTAAACAGAATGGTTCACGTGAGTCAAGAACGTTGTTCGATTAATGCCATCGTAAAATCCGCTCTGAGGGTCTAACCCACCGGCTGCTAATGCCACCATTCCCAACGAAACCAAGCAGCCGAAAATGGAAATGATCATGAACGTTTTTACTGTGCAGATATTGCGTATATAGCTGGCAACAATTCCAAACATACCAGCTAACAGAACCACAATACCCGACCATAAACCTGTCCCTATGTAATATCCCCAGAGACGACTGTTCCACGCAATTACACTGTTGACAATACTTCCGCATGCGCACAAACAGAGCACGAACGATATGATAAATACTAGTTTATGCGGGAACGTATATGGCAGCAGACGCCGACGCTTTGGTGGCATTGTGCAGGCTTCGTCCAATATGAATGCCGGTCCCGTACGTCTACATTTGTTTGTATACTCTCAGATAGTTTAGAAGATTGGAATACTTGTTGTCCATTCAATGTGAATACTGGTCCGTATGTCTACATTGGTTTTGGCATACTGTTTGTATATCCAATGTGAATGCAGGTCCGTACGTCTACAAGTATCACAGAGAGTCGTACATCATTCGTTTGTATTACAGATAGTCATGTGACGTCGGTGAATTCTGTTTCTTCTATCTTTCCTGAAATGTGCAAATAAATAATTAACAAAATATAACAGTATTTAGAAAATATAATTGAAAAACTCACTCAAACGTGTTATATTAACATTAAAAAATTGATATTATATATATATAAACAGTCCTTATCATATGTGTGTATATAATAATATACCTTGATATTTACACGTGAAGTTAACCACATTATTTAAATGTGTGTTTACATCATCTTATTAAAAGCGAAATTTAGCGAAATTTAGCGAAGTAAAATGAAATGGTGCGGAACTTCTTTGCTGAAATTTAACATTATTCATCCCACATGTTATTGTTCGTAACTGGTTATAAGTGTACTTATTCCATGGTCGACTTAATACATTCACTTTAATAAATACAAAGGTATGTTCAAAAAAATCATTTAAGATTTAGCTACATCATTACTATATACTTGTTTAGATGTTATCAGTATATAGAACACATAACTATACAAATCTCTAGTGTGATTACTGATCGCATGTATTAGTACCCAGTGCCCCTCAGGAACGCTAATTGAGTCAATGTATGCGACTTCTCATGAGTTTATTATGACATTTAGGTATAAAAAACAGTGTTGACACTCTATATGTATTTATAACACCAATACTATAGTTTTTTCTGTCTCTGCGGCCAAATATCTGTGGTATACTAATTGTCTCCTTGGTTAACATGACTAATGGACATACCGATAAATCAATGGTGTCTCGATCCGATAGCCCCACCCCCCCCCACATCGCCCTAAAATATCTTGTATGTAAAGATTACAATAACAACTAATGAGAGGATAGCAATTGTACAGAAACAATATTATACAAATTTATATTAGCTCGATTGCGAAACAAGTTATTTCAACTTATATAAATCACGCTCGAGACCTCATTCCTGATGGAATCCATTGCCACGAGGGAGAGAGAAGAGGCAACGTGGAATTTAAATGCCTTGCCTAAGGGCACAGTCGTAACGGCTCCAGTGGGGCTCGAACTCCGGACCTTTCGCACTTGAAGCGAACGCGCATCCACTGCGCTATTACGACTTCCACCATGGAGGTGAACACTTCGCTGACCGCACTGACCACGTGTCTTTTTCCAAAATCATTTCTGTTATGAGAAACTACTCCTGTGTCATCGTGTCAGTTTGCGCGGCAGCAGTTGCAGCTGTATTGTGCGCAACAGAAAATAGTCTCGCCCGGATTTTGAAGCTGGCCCTGTACTATATAAAATTAGTATACGTCAGACGTATACTAGATGTGACATTCAAACATAGAAAAAGGGTTGCATGGCCTCATCGCTGGCATATTCACACGTATACACTGCCTTCATATTTGATCACCATGTTATGAACATTGACACGTCCAACTTGTAGTAATCAATCAAGTAAAAAGTATTCCATTCAAATAAATGCACATTGTTACATGAGGCAAATATTCCATTTTTGCGGAATTATTTGATTGCAACGGTATGATGTATGCTTCCGGTGAAGATTTATGTGATAAAGGTCCATTATTAAGTTGACCTATCGCTAACATTGTTTACAGATCACTTTGTAATTTTCATCAGTTCGGTGTAATTTTTTTAATGATTTTTTATTCGCAAAAATAATGTTTCTTTATCAATTTATGCTACGGCTACGATTTATCAGGAATGTAAATAGAAATCGTTACCATTTGTGTAGGTGTTTACGACCGCAGAACACACACGCACACACTAACATTGGATAGTTTATACAAACTAATTTTTGCTCGATTGCGAAACAAGGTTTTACAACGTTAGATGAAGCGCTCTCGAGACCTCATTCCTGGTGGAGCGAGAAAGAGAGAGATAGAGAGAAAGAGAGAGATAGAGAGAGAGAGAGAGAGGAGGAAATGTGGAAACCAAGTGCCTTGCACGAACTCCGGTCCTTTCGCACCTGACGCGAACACGATAGCACTGCGTTATCACGACGTTCACTGTTTTCACAGACGGATATGTAGTCCAGTGGTAACACGCTGGACTGGTAATCCAGGGATCGCAGGTTCGATCCCCCGTCTGACCCTAATAAAATTAACAGTCTTTCAGATGGGACGTTAAACCGAGGTCTCGTGTCGGTGCTTTACATCGTGCACGTAAATGAACCAGAGGAGAGTCTGGAATGGGTCTCTGTCTGTATCATGCACTATCCTCCAACATCTAAAATAACTAATCTCTTCAGGAGGCGTCGCTCATATGGGCAACCGGTAGCGACGATAAATAAACGTAAAAACACACGTTCACTGTTTTGAATACTATATTATATACATGACATTTGCCTAGTGTTGTAGCTCTCCACAACATAGTTTTATATATAGAGGATATGTGTTTGTTTGTTCCAGTGTATATACAGTCTATATCCGTTATGTCGAATTCCGTCGGACCGAACAAACTACTTCGACATATCCGAAGTTTGACTTAACGAAATGCTATATAAACGTAGCCAGTTATATGTAAAATGTGTAAAGTGTCTGAAACGGGACTTTGATCCTACTTCGAGATAACCGGATCATTCGACATAACCGACTTTGACATAACGGATGTAGACTGTATTGTCGAATAATATTTCATCGAATGGTTTTGTTTGTTTGTTTTTGGTGGTTTAATAAAGTTTAGGTCATACGGCGACTCTCCTGCTAGTATTGGCGGAGGAAGACACAACCACTGACCAGTTGAATAGCTTCCTCACATGGCTGTCCGATTAGCGCAGTGGTTAGCGCGCTCGCTTCTCACCAATGCAACACGGGTTCGATCCTCGGACAGTGAAGTATGTGAGATGGTACGGTTGTCGCCAGATCGGACAGGCGAGTTTTCTCCGGGTACTCCGGTTTCCTCGCACACGAATGACAACATATACGCTTTCATCCGCACCATCGAGAGTGATTAATATAAGTTGTTAAAACTTGCTTCGCAATAGTTGTAAAATAAATAAAGCTTAAACTTTCCTCACATGAATAATTCGACACCCCCAGTATGAACACTGAAGGCAATGTGGCTTGAATCCGAATACGCGTTGAACATATTTGACAACTGCAGTTGCTGGGGCCCATAAGCGTAAAGACATGATTCGACTGCTTTCAACCAGTGAGTTAACAGATTTTATTTCACTGATAAATTTCTATATTTTATTGGAAAGCATAATTCAAATTTTATATTTCAATTTGTATGCATACATTCAAGCATTTCTCATTTGAAACTCCGTTTGTGGTAATGATTATTATGCACACTCAAACATGTGCACCACAACCGAATAAGGAGCACGTGTCTCTAATGGCCATCAATTTGATGTCCCGACATTCCATTATCTATGGTCTAGTATTTAAGACGCCAACAATTATTTATTGTATAGACTGACCAGTGGTCTAATGCTTAACACGTTGGACTGCGAATCCAGGGATTGCAGGTTCGCCCCCCCCCCGTCAAACCATAATAATATTAACAGTCTTTCAGATGAGACTATAAACTAAGCCGAGATCTCGTGTATCTGTGTTATGCACCAAACATGCATGTAAACGTACCAGAGATGCTTCTGGGATTGAAACGTCGTCTGTGCATGACCCGTCGTATATTGCAGTATCCTCCAAACAAATAAAATGAATAATACTCATCTGGGGGCGTCACACCGAGTAACCAGGTGGAGACGCCACACCGACACACCGAGTAACCAGGTGGAGACGTCACACCGAGTAACCAGGTGGAGACGTCACACCGAGTAACCAGATGGAGGCGTCACACCGAGTAACCAGGTGGAGACGTCACACCGAGTAACCAGGTGGAGACGCCACACCGAGTAACCAGGTGGAGACGTCACACCGAGTAACCAGGTGGAGGCGTCACACCGAGTAACCAGGTGGAGGCGTCACACCGTCACACCGAGTAACCAGGTGGAGGCGTCACACCGAGTAACCAGGTGGAGGCGTCACACCGAGTAACCAGGTGGAGGCGTCACACCGAGTAACCAGGTGGAGGCGTCACACCGAGTAACCAGGTGGAGGCGTCACACCGAGTAACCAGGTGGAGGCGTCACACCGAGTAACCAGGTGGAGACGTCACACCGAGTAACCAGGTGGAGGCGTCACACCGAGTAACCAGGTGGAGACGTCACACCGAGTAACCAGGTGGAGACGTCACACCGAGTAACCATGTGGAGGCGTCACACCGAGTAACCAGGTGGAGACGTCACACCGAGTAACCAGGTGGAGACGTCACACCGAGTAACCAGATGGCGGCGTCACACCGAGTAACAAGGTGGAGGCGTCACACCGAGTAACCAGGTGGAGACGTCACACCGAGTAACCAGGTGGAGGCGTCACACCGAGTAACCAGGTGGAGGCGTCACACCGAGTAACCCGGTGGAGACGTCACACCGAGTAACCAGGTGGAGGCGTCACACCGAGTAACCAGGTGGAGGCGTCACACCGAGTAACCAGGTGGAGGCGTCACACCGAGTAACCAGATGGCGGCGTCACACCGAGTAACCAGGTGGAGACGTCACACCGAGTAACAGGTGGAGACGTCACACCGAGTAACCAGGTGGAGACGTCACACCGAGTAACCAGATGGCGGCGTCACACCGCGTAACCAGGTGGAGACGTCACACCGAGTAACCAGGTGGAGACGTCACATCGAGTAACCAGGTGGAGACGTCACATCGAGTAACCAGGTGGAGACGTCACACCGAGTAACCAGGTGGAGACGTCACACCGAGTAACCAGGTGGAGGCGTCACACCGAGTAACCAGGTGGAGACGTCACACTTAGTAACCCGGTGGAGACGTCACACCGAGTAACCAGGTGGAGACGTCACACCGAGTAACCAGGTGGAGGCTGGTGGGTGTCCATATGAACGACGCCTCCTGGCGAGATTACTAGTCATTTTAGATTTTTGATATCATGATGATATATGAAATTGTCTAATAGAGTAGAAAAGAGGAAATGAGACCATTAATGACAATACTATCTATATAACAATGTGCAGATATGACTTATAGGGGTATCTTGAAAATAAGTATGAAATCAGCTTAAAGACAGTCATTCACAGAATTTAGTAACTATTGCAATGGTAATGCTCAAATGTGCTCTAAAGACTGTGTACACTATCATCTGAAGTAATAATAGTGGAATATGTGATTAGTTTGTATTGTTATTGTTCAACTTTAAGTAGAGAATTTTGAACTGTCAACATATGTGTTTGCCATTCCCGTGAATGGGTTGTACATACAGGTTTGACCGTATATACAAATTACTTTACACACTCGCTAGATTGACACATAAGTAACAATTGGAATACAAGCGGCAGGAGGAAAGAAGAAAGATAGCTATGTGCATATATTATGTTTTACGATGTCACCCATCTTACCAGATGCAATACGACCGAGACGCTTCAATCTCTGTCAAAACCCGATATCTTATTAAAACTAAATTAATGAAAAGAAACTTTATATATGAACTCCGCCTAGATCTTTGTGTGTCATTTCCCCATCAAACGGTTTGTAGATCGAAACTTCGCTTTTTATGTACCAATATCACAGTCAGCAATACAAGCCCAGAAAGTACACCCACGATTGATATATCCATAGCATTGTATATGTAAGGCAATCGTATTGTGGTCCTTAGTGATATCTATTACCGACCGTTTCTTTAATATCATACACTACCCTACCTATTATTCACGCAGTGGATGCGCGTTCGCTTCAGGTGCGAAAGGTCTGGAGTTCGAGCCTCGCTGGAGCCGTTACGATTGTGCCCTTAGGCAAGGCATTTAAATTCCACATTGCCCCTTCTCTCTCCCTCGTGGCGATGGATTCCATCAGGAATGAGGTCTCGAGAGTGATAAATATAAGTTGTAATAACTTGTTTCACAATCGAGCTAAACTAAATTTGTATAAACTATTATTCACTTACGCCATTGCGAATCTGGGATTGCAGGTTCGATCCCCGTCTGACCATAATAATATAAACAGTATTTCGGGTGAGACCTTAAACCGAAGTCGCGTGTTGGTGTAAAGCACTGCGCATGTTAACGAACCAGAGGAGAGGAATGGGCCTCTGTCCTATCAACAATCTAAAATGACTAGTAATCTCTTCAGGAGGCGTCGTTCATATGGACACCCAGTAACGACGATAAATAAACGTAAAACACACACGCCATGTAATATCCCCATACACTACATGTATAGGGTTCTCGGTAGAGCGCATACGTTCGCCACGCTGTGATCTACATACGGAACACCACCAAACAAAAGTTAATCGATTGGTCTTAGGTCCACGACGGACACTTACATACACATTCATGACGTATGTTTTTGCGACAGACAGACAGGCGGACGGACAGACATACATACAGACGGACGGCGGACGACAGACAGACAGACTCTCGGGAGAAAACATAACCTCCAGACGGGACGGAGGTAATACAAATAAGAGTACGATGGTGATACGTGTATTTTGTAAATACCCAACTTATTCCAATAGCACGTTCCCGTAATTGTTCGTGGTTTGCGTTTAATTGTCACAGCGTCATCGGGAGAGTTCACACATTTATTTTGTTTGTTTCTGGGTCTTAATGTCACACCAACAGCTACGGTCATGTGGCGACTATCAAACTATTATTGGTGAAGCAAGACCCTGGGTGTCTCTCCGAGTAGTATTTCAGGCATTGATGTGCACCCGGGTAGAACCGCCGACAGTCCTCTCTGCAAGCCAGCTGCATAGCTTTTCCACATGAGAGAATTCGACACGCCCAGTGGGTAATCATAGAACAGAACATATCGTTTTATTTAGTACAGAGTACACCAGCAAGTAAATAAATACATTATATACAAAACTCCAAACATATATATCATACGTAATGAATCATTAAACAGTCATGCGAAATATCAAAGCTATTGGCTAGAACGTATAGCAGGCTACTTGTGGATGCACCAGATGCTCGCTTAAAATGCATGCGTAGCTAGAGGAGAGCTCTAGGAGAGGTGCAAACCCTCGCCCTGGTATTTGACACAAGAACACACGCTTTATTTCACATGACCTTGATTTGACCTTGATGGGTCAACTTTAAAATCGCGGGTGTGAATTATGAAAGGTCACATGAGGCTATATGTGTGAAAGTCTATGTATGTCCTGCTTCGTTGTCGGGATACCAGTATGCCGACAGTTTGCTATAGATTTCAATGGGGGTGGACTACCATGACAACAGGTGTTGTCAAACTATCCACACATGATGCACACGTCTTTATTGTGTGTACAGTTATCTGTTGGTGGTTGTAATAACACGACCAAGAGGAGAAGAATTATATAAGACTCTGTCTTCCATTCTAATCCTGTTTCTGTATTCTGATTATGTGTGGATGTATGCATTGTTCAATATGTATTATATTGGGAAATAAAATATGTTTAAACAAACTAATAACACGACCGCTATTGCAGAAAACGTACGAGGCCACTCGAAAGTTAGCATTGATAATTGAAAACTAGCAAACTATGTGTTCTGATCGACCGCTCTCTGTAGCTATACTGAAATCTTCAATTCGCCAATTCAACCGAATTTGTTTATGTGAAATGCTGGTGATATATTTATTAATATATTTTCGGGGTTTAAAGCCTTACACTACATCGGTGAAAACACAATTTGCTACAGAATGCAATTTCCTAGTATATGGTATAATTTGTTTCCAAATATATGCCTCAAAATCTGAGTATTTCAACTATTAAACAAGCAAGCTGGATAGTTGCATGAACGAATACGAACCTGTAACGGCGAAGGGCACGTGATTTGAAGTCAACGACCGTAACCTCTCGGCAACAGAGGTCACGTGATGATGATACTAGTATTGGTGGTGAGAACTAAACTGCTGCTATTGCGAAATCCAAGTCGGTCTACTCGCAATGATTGTAGTAGATACGGACAGTTGTAACCATATATGCTTAAAGCGACATTATATATACGTATAAATGCATTGCTAATTTGCTACTACAAATATTTCCGAATACATTCGAATACTAACATTGAATCAATAAGCAGTGTTTTTGTGGATTGAAAGTATGATTTCATATAAACGGTCATCCACGCTCATGAATTGAAGAAAAAATTATACCATATAATAGGAAAATACATTCTGTAGACATTTGTGTTTTCACTGATGTAGTGTCGCTTTAAGGATATTCCATGGGTTGAAAAACAAATATAGCATTCTGTTATGGTAGCTTATACTCGGTCGAATACACAGCACACGTGCCTGTATAACAACATCCAGTTTATTACCATCATGTGGCCAGTCGTAAATAATTAAAACCACGGTGTAAAATAATATTAGATTTATAGGTATGTTTACTGAAGAATGACGAATGCTTTGCTGGCGTAGAAACTACTGTAGCCAAACTACATCTCGTAATAGGTATATTGACTTATTTTCAGGTTAGATTCAATATAAAAACAAATTTCAGAAATTAAAATACTTACATATTTAGTCACAATAATACACTCTTATTATTAATATACCCACGTTTATACAGGCGTGCTTAAAAGTCGGAGTTAGTGGTTGTAGTTCAGGTTGAACATCGAATAGTTTGCTGAATATTATGTGAACGTTAGTTGTATATACTGTTAACAGGTGTATACAACTACATGTATATGTAGTATGTTTTTAGTGTTTAGCATGCGTGCGCGAGCGTGCGTATTAAGTTGTATACGTTGTAATGCACTATACATCTAGATATTATTGTGCATGCTGACGTCGTGTATGCATGTATAATTAGAATGTACTACACACAGAGCGTATACGAAGCGAATCATACGATATCGTGATCACAGCGTTCGGTTTTCAATAATAAATTCTGCATATTTATAAGTAAAATTTTGAAGACATGTCCACTAATGAACTGGTGTTTGTAAAAGAAATACTTGCACACTCACATAACTTTGAAACTGATGCTTTAACTAAAGGTAACACTAGCATCTTGAATAATTAATTTTCTATCAATAAACAGTGTTTTTGCGCTCTACAAACTCTCAAACGTGAAAGTAGGATTTCATACAATGGCCAGCCCACGCTCCTGAATTGACATTAAGCGCGTGCTACTACCGCTTAGAGATACATGTACTTAAAAACCAGATCAGTATTAAAGTAAACGTGCACATGCACAAAGGATGGGGTACAACGGAAAAGTTGTACCATAAATGTTGTTAATCGTGATATAGACGTTGTATTACGGTATGGATTTTAACCGTATTTACCATAACTTGCTATGTCAACAAACGTCATGTACGAATTTTGTTTATTAGTTGAAATACTCAGTCTCTGTGGTAAATATTTGGAAACAGCTTATATAATAAAATTGGAAATTACATTCCGTAGAAATTTGCCCTTTTAATCGATGTAGTGTCGCTTTAAAACAACAAAATGTAAGTATCCATGGTGATTGCCTTTCCAGCTAATCCCAACGTCGCATAGAAACGATTTGAATAATGATGTACTGTTTCATTGCATTACATGCTAAATGATTGAATGATAGACATCATACAATGAACTTGAGCTAAGTCTGAGCCTGTGTACCATGCAGTACCATAGAGAGTCCGCTGGTATAATTGTGCTCAAATTATTAGGATACTTAACCCATTCAACACCAAGTAACTCACATGGACTGGTCCATGATATTCATAAACCAATAAATGAATCAGAAAATCACATTTGGACAAGTTCATTTATCAAAATGGGTAATTATGTCTAAAAATAGCCATATCACTGTCAAAAAGTGCAGATCCCGATGAGACGGCTCGTCACGAGCCGGCTCATCTGGATCTACACTTTTTGTAAGCCTATTTAGAGGTCTGTGGTGTTGAAAGGGTTAAAGTCTCTTATTGGCTTTTTATTATATCAGCATTCATTCTATATATTAGCATTCTATATATAAAATGTACAGAACAAAACAACTGAACACACTTGTATAACTATGCATAGTACAGTAAAACCTGTCTTAAGCAGCCAGTCAAGGGAATCACAGAAAGTGGCTGCTTAGCACAGGTGGCTGCTTAATAGAGGTCAATTGTATAACAAAGTAACATATTGGGAAACTGGCTGCTTAATACAGGTGACCATTAACACAGGTTTGACTGTATATACGATGTACGTATTTGCCCATAGATACTTAATAAAAGCATACATACGGATACATAGTCTGGAAAAACATTTTCAAAATGGGGAACCAAAATAAAACCAGTGAATGATCATGAGATGGTTAGCCAAAGTTGGGCTGAACACTAAAAAGGCGATGGGCCAACTATCTGGGAAAACATAGTTTTGCCAAAATTCAGGGAGATCGTGACTTGAAATATATGTGTATGTGCTCGCCACCGCAACGTGCATATGAGAGAGTGGTGGGAGATTGTGTTATAATTACAATAATTAATAGCAAATACATGTACAGTGGGTTACTCATTTGCATTGCGTCATTGGAAAGCGTGCCACACAAAATGTCCCGTCATTAAACTGTTAAAGAATGGCTGGGGATAAACTAACATGTATGGTGAGTGGGTACAGTACTTAGGCTAGCCATGCAAGGTCCAAGCTGACTGTGTAAATTGAAAAATTGAAATTGATTGAGAAAGTCTACATGACAGACATGAACATTAAGCTCATTAAATATTGCATGTACATGTATATATGTCATAATTATGTAACTCGTGTACTCCGTTATTTCGTGATATTTTAACTAGACATGTATGCCGATCAAACGTAATTCAATACCGAGGTATGATGTTCATAAGAAAATTGATTCAACATACCTGGATTAATCCAATAATGCGTACTGCATCATGTTGAAAACACGAACAGTTTCAATGCACCAACAGTTTGTTTACCTCACCTGTCTTCACAGGTAAGGTTGTGTTCGTGTGTACACTATAGTATAGAATTTCCAAATAATTTAGCCGATCATACATGGAAAATGATTATATGATTATTATAATTTAAAATAATGTATGATAATCGTATAATTTATCTTAAGAAATGTAATTTTATATAAATTAATATGTTCTTGTAAGGATTTAAAACTTGTTAACTGGAATGAAAATGTTGATAACCGGTCGAATACGCCAAAGAGTCTGGTGTAAAAGTAATTCCGATTGGAAGAAATGAAGTAACTGTATCCAATAGAAATCGATCTACTTTCATTTTGATTAAACATGGATGAAATCAGCAAATTAACGTACGAAGGAAATTTTCAACTCCTTAAAATGAAACTAGGAGCGAATAACAGCTTAGCCACAAAACACGATGAGGTAAAATATTTGATAAGCTTCCTATTAGAAATGCTTTCTCAACATTATAATGCTAACAAATACATGCATTCTCTGTTGACTTACTTGAGCTTTAGTTGATTTTGTGGGTGGGGAGAGGTAATTTAATAAAACCAGCTTCTTTGTACCTACAATGTACAACTAAATTACCTCTCCCCACCCATACAATCAAGGTTAGTGATAGAGGCAGTAATCCCACAAAACAGGTGGCAGTAAACTAAAGCTGTACAGTAGAATACTCTTCAATTGAAAATCAAATTTAGCCCTAACCCTAATGCCCAGATTACTCAATTTACTACCAATGCAATTGTATATTTCGTTACTGCCTCTATCATTAATGTAAACCATGATTTTATCTTCAATCTGTTGGCTGTGGGTTAAACATACAGGTTGCATCTCTGTTTCAGACACAGCGCATGCCGTTACACTGGGCAGCTTCTGGTGGTCACAGAGACATTGTTGAATATCTTCTGTCTCTAAACGTACCAGTTGATGCAAGAGATGAGGTAAACTGTGATGTACCGGTATCATCAAACCTTTGTATATTATAATTATGACTCACTCACTGTGATCTAGCAAGCCATTGTTAGAACTCACCTGTCATTGCTATCATCGGGGTCATGAGTTTTCTCCCTATCAGGGACAAGTGATAAAGTGATATGTTATATATTACAAAGTTGTCTTTTATTTACGCGGTGATACCAATAACCGGTGACAATGTAAATTTCACCTCACAAGTTCATACCAATAAATGCCATATACGGCAATCATGTGACGTCACATGAGTAGCGGGCACCTTACAAATGTCAAATGCAGCCGATTGATAACAAATTCACCTAAATATTGACAACATGAACAAAAACTTACGAGTGTATGAGGAAAAAACAAGTTTTGAATAAATTAAGGTAAATTTACCCGTAGAAATGACATTTCAGCTAGTTTTGCTATGGACAGTTGCAGAAATCCGACGGAAATTGTCAATTGTAAACACAAAATGACCATGTGCGGTTCATTTGGATTAATTCTGATATCACCGCTTATTAGTATTCACCGATATTAGGGTCATTGGGGATACTGGTTTCTACTCAGGAAATATGGGTGGTCTTCTACACCACAACAGACTGACTGTATAATAATGCTTCACCCTGTACAAATATGAATCTTTTATCGCAGTGCATAGAGAGTGGTGCCCCAATAATTGGAGAATAATCACCTCACCACCTCCTAAATGTGCTACCATAGGCAGCCAACCTGTGGGGGAGTACCGGTACATCGTAGCAAAGCGTTAATGTGGAAACTAGAGGTTCAATTGATTTTCGTGATTTGTTGTATCAAAGTTTAAAGCGACACTACATTAGTGAAAATGCAAATTTCTACATAATGTATTTTTTCCTATTATATGGTATAATCTTTTTCCAAATATTTGCCTCAAATACTGAGTATTTCAACTAATAAGCAAACGTCGTATACATGGTTTGTTGACATAAACAAAATAATGTAAATAGCGTCGATATTCATGCGTAATACAACTCATGTATTCTAAATAACACGATTTATGGTACATATTTACCATTATATCTCACATGTGTGCCTATGCATATTAATTTGTAGACTAGTCTTAGATAAATTATCTTTAAACGACATTATCTCGCGTTTAGTATTGACTCTGATGACAAACAAACGTCAATTCAGGAGCATGGATGACCGTTATATGAAATCCTACTTTCAATTTTGAAAGTTTGTAGATTACAAAAACACTGTTTATTGATTCAATGTTAATGTTCGAATGTATTCAGAAGAATTTGTAGTAGCAACTCATTTATACGTGAACAAATGCATTTTATTTGCTTTTTGCGATGTAATGTCGCTTTAAGAGTATAATAGTACAATAGCAGCAGCAGTGTTTGAGCTTGGAGACTAGTGATGAATAGTCTCCCGACTACACTTATCACTGTCACTGTTATATGATGATGGCTTAATGTTTGAGGGAATAATGAAGTTTGCGTATTAACCATACCGTGTGTGAAAACAGTAATTGTATATTACCTCCCTTTATGGATATCATCAATAATGTTGTAAATATTTAGTAAACACTATGATAAATGTACACATATTTTGTTCAATCTGAGAGTAATTTATGCATTCAATTATTTCCTTGTTGTACAGTCTAATTGGACACCGCTGATGATAGCAGCCTCTGCAGGTGGCACACAGATTGTGGCGGACCTGTTGTCACATGATGCCCAGGTGAATGCAGTAAACAGTACTGGTCAGTGCTCACTGCAGTATGCAGCATCCAAAGATAGATATGAGGTTGGTACATCAGAGATTTTATATTTGCCTGAAGAAAATAACAGAACTGTAAACTGTCTTAACCCTTTCCTTCATAGAGATTTAGGGTAATATACTATTATATCTCCATACAATCGACAGCCATTTAGCTATCATGCAGTGGATAAGTAGTGGCCATATCTATCCCACCTCCATAGATATTACTGGGACTACATGAGATTCTGGCCTTTATTATGAACATTGGTTTGGCTACTGTATTGTCAATGTTTATCATATTGGTAATCAAGAGGTGCTTCTATGAAGGAAAGGGTTAAGCCACATTAAAAATAATCTTTATTTTACTACCATATGTAAACCAATGTGGGGTCAAATGTGACCCAATGATCAACATTTGAGCAACTTAGTACTAATGGTCCATTAGGAGATGTTACATGCAAAATATTTATGCCCGTATTTTTCAAGGTGGGTAGATATGAAGGAAAAATTTGTTTCAGGTTGAGGTCAACATTCAAATTTCTTATGTTGATATACACATGTATACACACAACAATAGTGGTAACACGCTGGACTGGTAATCCAGGTATCGCAGGTTCGATCCCCCGTCTGACCCTAATAAAATTAAGTCTTTCAGATGGGACTTTAAACCGAGGTCTCGTGTCGGTGCTTTACACTGTGCACATAAAAGAACTAGAGGAGACTCTGGAATGGGTCTCTGTCTGTATCATTGCACTATCCTCCAAAATCTAAAATGACTAATCTCTTCAGGAGGCGTCACTCATATGGGCAACCGGTAGCGACTATAAATAAACGTAAAACACACACACACCACAACAATGACTGTACAAACACAACAGCAAAGCTCTGGACATTGTGGTTTCTGAGAGAAGAATTTTAAAGAGAATTTTACTGTGCAAGTCAGTGTAAAACTGATGTAACCCCTACTAATGTAGGATCACAATTTGAGCACACATAGTAGATGCTATCAAAGCTCTGGGCAATGTAGTTTCTGATCAGAAGAGTTTTAAAGAGTTGTACTATGTAAGTGTATGTAAACTATTATTGTGACTCTAGCGTGGGGCCAACTATAATTCGAGGATCACTATTTGAGCAAACTTAGATGATTGACCTGAAAAGCTGTCGACAGTCTGCTTTCTGATAAGATGATTTTAAAGAGTTTTACTATGTACGTCAATGTAACTTATGTGACCCCTACGTCAATGTAACTTATGTGACCCCTACATCAATGTAACTTATGTGACCCCTACGTCAATGTAACTTATGTGACCCTTACGTCAATGTAACTTATGTGACCCCTACGTCAATGTAACTTATGTGACCTCTACGTCAATGTAACTTATGTGACCCTTACGTCAATGTAACTTATGTGACCCCTTACATCAATGTAACTTATGTGACCCTTACGTCAATGTAACTTATGTGACCCCTACGTCAATATAACTTATGTGACCTCTACGTCAATGTAACTTATGTGACCCTTACGTCAATGTAACTTATGTGACCCCTTACATCAATGTAACTTATGTGACCCTTACGTCAATGTAACTTATGTGACCCCTTACATCAATGTAACTTATGTGACCCCTACGTCAATGTAACTTATGTGACCCCTACGTCAATGTAACTCATGTGACCTCTATGTCAATGTAACTTATGTGACCCCTACACTGGGGTCAATTATGATGCCAGGATCAGCATTTGAGCAAACTTAGTACCGGTAGTTGTTCACTAGGTGATGCTACATGCCAAATATCAAAGCTATGGACATTGGGGTTTCTGAGATCAATTTTAAATAGTGTTACTATGGAGGTGAATGTAAACTAGAATGGTCAACAACTGCCATTACACAAAACAAGAACAGTGATACAGATTGTGAATGAGTCGGCATCTGATTGACAAAAAAGAACCGACAAAGTTTTGTTGTTGTTGTTGTACCACGCTGATAAAATTGCCAGGAAGCTTACTGGTGTCGCAAATGCTTACTGGTGTCACAAATGCTTACCGGTGTCGCAAATGCTTACTGGTGTCACATATGCTTAAACCGGTGTCGCAAATGCTTACCGGTGTTGCCACAGGCATAAGACACAAACAATTTTTTTTTTTGGTAAACATTACTTACTGTATGACCATAGGCCAAAAAAAATAATTGTTTGTGTCTTGTGCCTGTGGGTGTTGCAAATGGCATTAATTAATTAATAATAATAATGCATACTATTATCAGGGATTCTAATTTTATAGCTGTTACCATTATTTTATGCTATATATAGTCGGTTCAAAAGCTCATTCAGAGCTTGTGTTGTACTGTTGCTATCTTGCCGACTCAAAATAAAAATTTATTTATCTTATCATATATAGGTATTAGTTACCTGCAACTAATGTAATACTAGACATATATGAAAGCAATTCAACCTAAAAACAAACAAACAAGTAGAAAAGGCCATAATTAAAATAGTGTTTGTTTCCCATTTACGACCCGCTGAAAACGACCTGATTCAATGTTTTTATTGCCATTTCTGAAACATATTTTTTATTATACAAATGAAGTTCTAAGGAAATTAAATACGATTAATGAATATTTATTGGTTGTTTTTCTTTACTCAATAAAATAGATACCAAGAATATGTATGTATGTATGTATGTTCCATTAATGTCAAACCCCTATCGGGGACTTAGACATTTTTCCTGGGCAGGCTTAGCCGACCTAAGCGATTAACCAGTACTAAGCAATGTGTGTGAGGTGCATTGTTCAATGGCACTACATACGTGGCCTGGCCGAGTATCGAACCCGGGACCGTTCGATTCCCAATCCGATGCTCTACCACTGGACCACGGACACCATGGGGATAAGAACATTTAAACAATTAATTTATAATGGTTATAAAACCTAAAATCCAATACTGAATCTGACATCGAAATCTGATGATATCATGTCAAAATAAGTCATGGACCCCCTCCGGGCCACCATATTGAACAAAATTAATTAATATTCTAACACGACCCAGCTAATAACATACATACTTGTAGAGTAAAATCTACCTCGGGTTATTCTGCGATATACCTACCTTGAACTATGTTGCGCGCGCACCGTGTTTTGGCTATTCCATTTATACAATGCGTGTAAAGTTTTATGAATGAAAGTCACGTGATGTTTGTAAATACTACCGTGGGAATTCGCGGAAGTGAGCTATTTTTAGAATCAGATAATCTCTTGTCCGTCTTGTTTTTCTGTTAAGTAACGTTTCAGTTACTATTCTGTACAGTTTTATTTGACAAAATAAATAAAATTATTGATCAGTTACAACTTTTGTTCATTTATGCACTAGATTAGTTTAAACATATTTTATTCAGAAAATAACATATAAGAATAAAGTGTTACAAGAGAAATAATTTGGATTGGAAAATAAGCATATTAAAATGCACTAGATTGATATTTTCCATAAAAAATAACGTCATCACCCCTTACACAGGAAATTTCGAAAGCCAAATGCAGCGGCGTAGCACGGCGTTTGAAGAAAATACTCTTTTGATTCTTGTCTAAAATTATTAGAAGTAAGTCGTGTTAGAATCGAAATAATAAGTATCAACCGTGATATATCGCAGAATAACCCTCGTTTGAAGTTCTTATGCGTAGAACCCGAAGGCCTGAGTGATATATTTCTATGCATAAGAACTTCAAACTCGGGTTATTCTGCGGTTGATACTTATTATTTCTTAAATATCCAATCCAGATAGCTGAGAAGTTGTTGCAGAATGGAGGTGATCCTAATATAGGTGACCGCTACGAGAATACACCTCTACACCGCGCCGCATCAAAAGGTCATGTGAAGATGGTGAAACTTTTACTACAATACCATGTCGATGTCAACTATAAAGATAAAGTTGGGAATACACCATTGTAAGTAACAAACTATTGTTTCACTATTAACCCTTTCCTTCATAGAGATTTAGGTTAATATACTATTATATCTCCATACAAACGACAGCCATTTAGCTATCATGCAGTGGATAAATAGTCGCCATATCTATCCCACCTCCATAGATAGTACTGGGACTACATAGAGATTTAGGTTAATATACTATTATATCTCCATACAAACGACAGCCATTTAGCTATCATGCAGTGGATAAGTAGTCGCCATATCTATCCCACCTCCATAGATAGTACTGGGACTACATAGAGATTTAGGTTAATATACTATTATATCTCCATACAAACGACAGCCATTTAGCTATCATGCAGTGGATAAATAGTCACCATATCTATCCCACCTCCATATATATTACTGGGACTACATAGAGATTTAGGTTAATATACTATTATATCTCCATACAAACGACAGCCATTTAGCTATCATGCAGTGGATAAATAGTCACCATATCTATCCCACCTCCATATATATTACTGGGACTACATAGAGATTTAGGTTAATATACTCTTATATCTCCATACAAACGACAGCCATTTAGCTATCATGCAGTGGATAAGTAGTCACCATATCTATCCCACCTCCATAGATATTACTGGGACTTCATGAGATTCTGGCCTTTATTATGATCATTGGTTTGGCTACTACATTGTCGTATTGGTAATGGCTTCAAGAGGTGCTTCTATGAGCGAAAGGGTTAAAGCGACATTATAAAAGCAAACAAAATGCATTTTTACTTATAAATAGCATTGCTACTACAAATTCTTCCGAAATAATTAGAATACTAACTTTCATTCAATAAACAGTGTTTTTATGGTCTACAAATTCTCAAAAGTGAAAGTAGGATTTCATGTTACAGTCAGTCAAGCTTCTGAATTGATGTTTGTTTATTATTGGAGTCTTTATTAAGCGTGTGATACTGTCGTTAGAGATAAATTAAATCAGAAATATACATTGGCACAAATGTGAGATATAATGATAAATCTGTACCATAAAATGATGTTATTGAGGAAACACAAGTTATATTATGCATGTATGTTGATACTGTTTACATTACTTTATTATGTGAACAAACGTCGTATACGATGTTTGTTTCTTAGTTGAAATACTCAGATCATGTGGAAAGTACATGTATTTTGAAAACAATTATACCATATAATAGACAATTACATTCTGTAGAAATTTGCTCTTTCATCAAAAATAGTGTCACTTTAATGCCACAAATTGGCCTATTATTTCAATTTCAAAACCACATAATTTGCATTTTTCACTTTTAAAGCCACAAAATTGACCTTTTATTTCACTTTTAACGGCACATAATTTGCGGCACAATTTTGAAACAGGTTGTTATATATTTGTAACTCTTTAAAGAAATCCAGCTTACGGCATATTTAATGTACAGTAAAACCTGTCTATAAAGGCCACCCTCGGGAAAGTCAAAAAGTGGCCTTTGTTGGCAGGTGGCCTCTCAATAGAGGGTTAAAATGCATTGAAAATGGCTTGACGGGAGAGAAAAATGGTGGTCTTTAGAGACAGGTTTTTCATATGCGGCCTTTATTCAGAGGTGGCCTTTAGCACAGGTTTGACTGTACTTGAATAATATAAGTTTTACTAGGATAGTGATTTTTTTCATTTGCCGTTCTCCGTAGCTCCTAACAAAAATGGAATTGATATACATATATCACTTTTAGCATGTTTTGGAAAAAAGGGCACTCGCAAATCCATGCCCTTTCACCTTTCTGAAAATGACTGTAACTGTTTCCCACAGGATCTCATGTAGTCCCCATAATATTTATGGAGGTAGTGTAGGTGATGTTGATTGCCTATCCACTGATTGATAGCTAATTAGCTATGCTGTATGTTTAGTTCATACAAATTTATTTTAGCTCGATTGCGAAACAAGTTCTTATAACTTATATTAATCACTCTCGAGACATTCCTGATGGAATCCATCGCAACGAGGGAGAGAAGAGGCAACGTGGAAATTAAAAGCCTTGTCTAAGGGCACAATCGTAATGGCTCCAGCGGGGTAAACCCTGTATGTATGGAGATATAGTAGAACATTAGCATATATCTGTATGTAGGGAAGATTTAATGTCATACCTGCATAATAGACTGTAGTTGGAGTCCAGTCAATGTCACAGGCAGACTTAACAGTGCTTTGATAGTATAATTGAGTCTTTAAAATAGTGTTTCACCGTTTTTGCCCCAATTACAACCAAACCTATTTTAAACAGCCAGTATAACAAACTTGCATATTGGTAATCTGGAAACTGGCTGCTTAAATACAGGTTGCCTGCTTAATAGAGGTGACCACAAACACAGGTGTGACTGTATAAAATTAAAACACTGTTACGTCCGCCTGTAGTCAATGACAGGTTCATGTTACGTCCGCCTGTAGTCAATGACAGGTTCATGTTACGTCCGCCTGTAGTCAATGACAGGTTCATGTTACGTCCGCCTGTAGTCAATGGCAGGTTCATGTTACGTCCGCCTGTAGTCAATGGCAGGTTCTTGTTGCGTCCGCCTGTAGTCAATGGCAGGTTCATGTTACGTCCGCCTGTAGTCAATGACAGGTTCATGTTACGTCCGCCTGTAGTCAATGACAGGTTCATGTTACGTCCGCCTGTAGTAAATGGCAGGTTCTTGTTACGTCTGCCTGTAGTCAATGGCAGGTTCTTGTTACGTCCGCCTGTAGTCAATGGCAGGTTCATGTTACGTCTGCCTGTAGTCAATGGCAGGTTCATGTTACGTCTGCCTGTAGTCAATGACAGGTTCATGTTACGTCCGCCTGTAGTCAATGACAGGTTCATGTTATGTCCGCCTGTAGTCAATGACAGGTTCTGTTACGTCCGCCTGTAGTCAATGGCAGGTTCTTGTTACGTCCGCCTGTAGTCAATGGCAGGTTCTTGTTACGTCCGCCTGTAGTCAATGGCAGGTTCATGTTATGTCCGCCTGTAGTCAATGGCAGGTTCTTGTTACGTCCGCCTGTAGTCAATGGCAGGTTCATGTTACGTCCGCCTGTAGTCAATGGCAGGTTCATGTTACGTCCGCCTGTAGTCAATGGCAGGTTCTGTCTTTCAGACATTTAGCGTGTGAAGAGGAGAGATCGGAAGTGGCAAGGTTGTTGATAGAACATGGAGCCTATGTTACCATTATGAATAAGGTAGGTGTGGATGGTTTCCATGGAGGCCATTTTGAGTATCTATTCTTGACACCTCCTTACGAAAAGTTTGTAGTTTCATGGTCTTCTTAAGGGCCCAATTGTTTAAAATGTGCATAATTGAAAAACAACATTCAGTAGGTGCTCCCATTCTAGTTTGATTTTGTAGTTAGTTACAGTAAATGTAATACTAAACAGTTCACAAAATTGAATGTCTACAAATCAGATATGCATTAGGTAAACGAATGCAAATAAACATATAAATTATTTATTAAAATTAAGCTGTCCGATTAGCGCAGTGGTTAGCGCGCTCTCTTCTCACCAATGCGACCCGGGTTCGATCCTTGGACCGGGAAGTATGTAAGATGGTACGGTGATCGCCAGATCAGACAGTTGGGTTTTCTCCGGGTACTCCGGTTTCCTCCCACACTAATGACCACATTTACGCTTTCATCCGCGCCAATGAGAGTGATTAATATAAGTTGTTAGAACTTGCTTGAAATAAAGTTTTAAAAAAAAAGTTGACATTCGCTCTTTATTCGTTACATGTTTTTTGTTATAATGTTTTGAATAAGATGATAACTAAAGAAATATACATTCCTCTGATCTTTAAATGTTATTATCACATAACTTTGCTTGTATTCAGTTTCATACAGCCATCACATATTTTCTTGTATGTACACATGTGTAATAACACCTGGAAGGATTCTGATTGGTTGAGAGAATAATCCTTATAATTTGTAATTAAACTTTAAATTATGCACATTTCTAGGTGAATTGGTACATAACATTAACAATAAGACAAATGACTATTTACAAGAAGTCATGACGTAATTACAATGATGTTTAAAAACGTAAATATAATGCTGTTTCCGTAGTGACGTCATGACAATCTAGTGACTTCATTAGAATCTGTGCCAAAATGAAAGTAGCAACATTATTTTATGCAACAATATGATAAAAACACTGCTATTTCATGCCACCTTTTATGAAACGAGTTCAAAATTCCAAATGAGTTTCACCACTCATATAAGATCATATATGTACATGTCTTTTTCTTACAACCGCAGGAGGAAAAGACACCCCTGGACATAGCCCCGCCCAATCTGAGACGTACCCTTCAAAAGCACAGTGAACAAGTACAGATCATACCAGTAGACAGATGATTGGACAAGCATGTTCTATTTATAGGAATGCATTGTACCCTGTGCAATCCGATTATACAAGGAATTGTTGTTTCTGCGAAAATTTGATACCAACAGACTGATGATTGGACAAGCATGTTCTATTTATAGCAATGTATTGTACCCTGTGCAATCCGATTATACAAGGAATTGTTGTTTCTGCGAAAATTTGATACCAACAGACTGATGATTGGACAAGCATGTTCTATTTATAGCAATGTATTGTACCGTGCAATCCGATTATACAAGGAATTGTTGTTTCTGCGAAAATTTGATACCAACAGACTGATGATTGGACAAGCATGTTCTATTTATAGCAATGTATTGTACCCTGTGCAATCCGATTATACAAGGAATTGTTGTTTCTGCGAAAATTTGATACCAACAGACTGATGATTGGACAAGCATGTTCTATTTATAGCAATGTATTGTACCCTGTGCAATCCGATTATACAAGGAATTGTTGTTTCTGCGAAAATTTGATACCAACAGACTGATGATTGGACAAGCATGTTCTATTTATAGCAATGTATTGTACCCTGTGCAATCCGATTATACAAGGAATTGTTGTTTCTGCGAAAATTTGATACCAACAGACTGATGATTGGACAAGCATGTTCTATTTATAGCAATGTATTGTACCCTGTGCAATCCGATTATACAAGGAATTGTTGTTTCTGCGAAAATTTGATACCAACAGACTGATGATTGGACAAGCATGTTCTATTTATAGCAATGTATTGCACCCTGTGCAACTCGGAGTGGTTTCTCTGAAAATTTGATGCAATGGAGCACGAATATAATACCAATTGAAGTTGTTTCAAGTGATATTCGTGTTTTACACAGTAAAGATGTTTTGCTTGTAGCGGGTTCCATACAGTGTATTATCAGAATTGTTTCATTTTTTAATACATTGTAGTACTTGTTCCCCTCATGCAGTAGTTTGTTATTGATACATACAGTGCAAATAGGTGTGCATGCTCTATATACACGCGATTGTGATAGCGTGTTCACATCAGGAGTGAAAAGCCGCTTTATTGATTTTGTACTTTCTGTCCAAAAGAAGTGACTATAATTAATTCAGAATCGTTCTTTATGGATTGTAATAAACCTGCATTGGAGGGCCACACTTCCCAAGCAAAATAAACTATTGACTTGTTGTAACATTTTTTTTTTGTGCTTGCTATATAAACTTTAGCTTAGTATCATATTAAAAGTATTGATATACATTTTTAAAATCTGAATTGTTTTTGGCATTGGAATACATATTTGTAACAAATACAATGTATAATTAAATAACAAGCATCCATTATAGTGTTCCAGATGGACAGACGTTCTCATTAATGGTTAGTCGAATGCTAGACAAAAGATCTGTGTTCCTATTGTTCTCCTAGCCATATAAATACTGGTTTTAAGTATTGATGGACAATCGCTCGCCAGTATGGTTTGCCGGAGTTGAGGGTAAATAAGCTCAATCATCAACGGATGGACAATCGCTCGCCCATATGGTTTGCCGGAGTCGAGGGTAAATAAGCTCAATCATCAACGGATGGACAATCGCTCGCCAGAGGCGAGGGTAAATAAGCTCAATCATCATCGGATGGACAATCGCTCGCCAGAGGCGAGGGTAAATAAGCTCAATCATCATCGGATGGACAATCGCTCGCCAGAGGCGAGGGTAAATAAGCTCAATCATCATCGGATGGACAATCGCTCGCCAGAGGCGAGGGTAAATAAGCTCAATCATCATCGGATGGACAATGCCAAAACAATTATTTCTCCACCTTCCCGGTATAATAACCAATACTACGGCATTCCCGATGATTCTGTTATATGTAATATTTCGCATCAGCACCATTTCGGGCTATATCGCCGGCAGGCAGTTTACTTAACAACACCTTTCCTGGGCAGGCTCCAGCGGTTAACCAGTACATCGGTGCACCAACCTCCGTAAGAAACTGCCAACTTTTTCATATAAATGAGACACGGCCTGAGCGGGGATCGAACCCGTGACCATCAGTGATGAAAGGTTACAGTGGTATACAAGTCAGCGACCTTAACCACTCGACCACAGAGGCGGACGGATTTGTAGTCCAGTGGTAACATGCTGGACTGGTAATCCAGGTTCGATCCCCCGTCCGACCCTAATAAAATTAAGTCTTTTCAGATTGGACTTTAAACCGAGGTCTCATGTCGGTGCTTTACACTGCATGTAAAATACCAGAGGAGATTCTGGAATGGGTCTCTGTCTGTATCATTGCACTATCCTCCAAAAAGCTATAATGACTAATCTCTTTAGGAGGCGTCGCTCATATGGGCAACCGGTAGCGACGATAAATAAACGTAAAACACACACACATTCCCGATGATTCTGTTCACACATAGAAGTATTGTATCTCTGCAGTATGCTATGTCCACTGTGCATGCATATAATCTAGAGAACTCTTGGGGAATGGGTTTTAATCTGTATCTGGCACAATCCACCAAAACTTCAGGGTACGTCACTCATGTGAGTAACTAGTAGCATCGATAAATAAATGCAAATACCGTATAACCCTATTTAAACGCCCCCTCCATTTTGAAGCAAAACAAAATAATTCTCACCTATTATAGTCTGTACTGCTAGAAACACAGTGGTCTGTGTCGATGTCAAGAGATATGAAGAAAGGGGGGCGTTTAAAGGAGTCCCAGACATACTTTGCATATAATTTGGCGCAAATTGCATCGCCCCCGGGGGCATACGGTATTTAATACACACAAGTCGGTGGTTGACTTGTTGGACTGAGAATCCGTCTGTCTTCAGTTGGAAAAATAATACTATAATTCATGTGCAAATTTATCCTAGTTTGAACTTTCGTAAACCATTATTTTACAGTCATGTCCATAAAGGTAATTTACAAATGGTAATTTCACAAGAGCTTGTGGCCATAATTTTTATTGTAATAATTTATTATTGAAAATATAAGACAATAATAACAATAATCATTCGCTCCTTACAAATCTTGGTGTGCAGCACATTCTAAGTAAATGCATAGTGGGACTTTAATAATATAAGCAGCCTTTCAGATGGTATTATAAACCAAGGTCTTGTGCATCGGTGCATGTAAAAGTATTAGGGATGCTTTCAGATGGGACTATAAACCAAGGTCTTGTGCATTGGTGCATGTAAAAGTATTAGGGATGCTTTCAGATGGTATTATAAACCAAGGTCTTGTGCATCGGTGCATGTAAAAGTATTAGGGATGCCTTCAGATGGGACTATAAACCAAGGTCTTGTGCATGTAAAAGTATTAGGGATGCTTTCAGATGGTATTATAAACCAAGGTCTTGTGCATCGGTGCATGTAAAAGTATTAGGGATGCTTTCAGATGGTATTATAAACCAAGGTCTTGTGCATCGGTGCATGTAAAAGTATTAGGGATGCTTTCAGATGGGACTATAAACCAAGGTCTTGTGCATCGGTGCATGTAAAAGTATTAGGGATGCTTTCAGATGTGATTATAAACCAAGGTCTTGTGCATCGGTGCATGTAAAAGTATTAGGGATGCTTTCAGATGGGACTATAAACCAATGGAGTGTATTCTGTATTATGCTCTATCCTCCCAAGATATAAAATTCTGGAGGCATCCCCCGATTAATCAGGAAGGGCGGGGGGGATAAATAAACATGCCCAAGTAAGACATGTATGCCTAATGATGGACAAAAGAGGGTGATAATATCGTATCTTGAGAAAGTTTGGCTTGTGAAAATGATATTTTACGATGCGCGGTATACACCAGAACCAAGATTTTCGTGCCAAAAAGTGGGTGCGCGTTATACATGATAGCGCGTTATACATCAATAATTACGGTAATGATGGACAAAACTTGGCCATATTAAGTTTCGGGTCAAGCAAGTGAAAATGTATGTGTTAAATAGAAACATTAGATTTTATTTACAGTAACATGCAAATATGAAGTTTCGAAACATCACAAACAAGGAAATAAATGATGCATATAAACATACATAATCTGTTCCTGAAATCAAATTAATAATGTAAACTGGATGGAATGTACAAATATCACATATTTCACACGTTTAGCAGTATCTCTCGTATGTCATACATTGCATAATCTAGGAACAGGTTATTATGATCATTTAACCCTTTCCATTGAGATTTAGGTTAATATACTACTATATCTCCATACAAACGACAGCCATTTAGCTATCATGCAGTGAATAAATATATCCCACCTTCATAGATATTACTGGGACGACATGAGATTCTGGCCTTTATTATGAACATTGGTTTGGCTACTACATTGTCAATATATGTTGTATTGGTAATGGCGCCAAGAGGTGTTTCTATGAGGGAAAGGGTTAACAGGGCTTTTCAACCTTCTTTCTAAAACTGATCACCATTTGTTTCCAAACCAAAAACAGTGTTTATTGGGCATTTTGTTCACCTTTCACTATCATATTTTATTGGTAATGTTGCCACCAATTACAGAAGTTATTCATCACTCTGCTGAGTATGTCTGATATGGACAATGGCAGACAAGGCACCGCTAATTAAGTTTGAATCAAGCAATACAAAATTATTAAACTATTACGCTTAAACACATTCCTTTGCAAAAAGAACAGATATATTTTCACAAATCATATAAATGGTATGTTTCTGGAATATCGAGGCATATAATATTATTGTATTCCATTGACTTTCTAAAATACATTTTTTAACCGACTGGTAAAATTAATGGCATTCAACAATTCCGAAAAATAAAGAATTTCTTAGAATGTTCGGCTTTACATTATATTTTGGTACAATTGTCATTTTTTTTAAATGTCCAATACATGCCCAGTGTAACGTTCTTTGGGAGTACACCATTTTTGAAAACTCATTTATATATTAGAAATTATAATGTCTAATGTCCAAAATGTGATTGTGTGGCTTACCAGGCATTGACATTACCGATATATGTCGAACTGTATTAAGAATGCCGATTGGCTAAGCGGAGGTCAAATCTCAGAATCAACCAATCAAATTACTAGATACCTAAGGCGCAGGAAGTTTATAATCGTCACGCCATTATCAGAACCAAATTTTCATTATTTATTGGGGGAGGGGGGTCTCCTGTAAAAATACAAATAGTTCCAAAATGAATGGGATGGGTAAGCTATGAAAATCTATGAATGAAAGTCGTAGCCTATCAGTCTTTCTGTTCGAGATGTACCACAAAAGGAACAACCTAGGAGCATTTCCAAACACAAATAGCCATATTTCCTCCAAAGTACATGTACAGCAAGTTTTTAACTTCATGCGTGAGTTCGTATCCATATCCTTCACCAACAACTACGTGCCAAGAAGCACCAAATTTTTTGTCCATGGTTTCTTTGATCATCTTTGCAGCATTCTGAAAAGGAAAGTTGAACGAAAACGAATAAATACAACTGATCGTTAAAAAGAAATCTGTTTTACGATTGTAAATATATATGTATACAGCATTTTGATATCTTATACACTGTGTTGTATACAGCATTTTGATATCATATGCACGGTGTATACTGCATGTTGATATCATATACACTGTGTATACTGCATGTTGATATAATATGCAGTGTGTATACTGCATGTTGATATCATATACACTGTGTATACTGCATGTTGATATAATATGCACGGTGTATACTGCATGTTGATATCATATACACTGTGTATACTGCATGTTGATATAATATGCAGTGTGTATACTGCATGTTGATATCATATACACTATGTATACTGCATGTTGATATCATATACACTGTGTATACTGCATGTTGATATAATACACACTGTGTATACTGCATGTTGATATCATACACACTGTGTATACTGCATGTTGATATCTTATACACTGTGTATACAGCATTTTGATATCATATGCACGGTGTATACAGCATTTTGATATCTTATACACTGTGTATACAGCATTTTGATATCTTATACACTGTGTATACAGCATTTTGATATCATATGCACGGTGTATACTGCATGTTGATATCGTATACACTGTGTATACTGCATGTTGATATCATATACACTGTGTATACTGCATGTTGATATCATATACACTGTGTATACAGCATTTTGATATCATATGCACGGTGTATACAGCATTTTGATATCATATGCACGGTGTATACTGCATGTTGATATCTTATGCAGTGTGTATACAGCATTTTGATATCTTATACACTGTGTATACAGCATTTTGATATCTTATACACTGTGTATACAGCATTTTGATATCTTATACACTGTGTATACAGCATTTTGATATCTTATGCAGTGTGTATACAGCATTTTGATATATTATGCACTGTAAGTTTACAAAAAGGCAAGTGGTATTTTCTGGTTACCAAAGGCCTGGAGGTTATATAACTTTTCTCGGATCTCAAACTCAAGTGATCTGATTGGTTGATTCTGAGTGTTACTGTCAGCTGAACCAATCAGACGCTTGAGACTGTGTTTTGAGAGTGGAGAAAAGTTGTTTAACCTCCAGGCCAGTCCTAAAGGGTGAGTAGCTTTAAACCATTAACCCTGGGTTTATATAAATGCATCTACATAAGAGGGCTACATTTAGATGAAAGAATGAGACCAACCTCATTGTTCTGTGAAAATTTTTCACAGGCAGTGACACACAATTCCATAGCCTCTGTTTTCATTTCATCTTGCATGTCCGAGTGCTGAAATATATCGACAATTCCATCCTTAATCACAAGTACATGATATCAAAACACGGTTCCCGCTGTCGGTCGCCAATGATGCCAAAAAACAAATATTGGCGCTAAATTTTGTGAATTTGAATATTTGGCGCAATTATTTTTGGGCACAGGTTTTGTCAAATACATGGCTCCAAATATTTATTTGTGAACTATACGGCTCTTAGTTGGGTCCAAGTTTTTTAAATTGGCTCAGGTGGTTTTCAATTGGTGACAGACAGAGGGAACCCTGATCAAAATATACCAAAATCTTCAATGACCAAGTTGTCTAGGACGCTGTTGTTAGAACTCGCCTTTCAATATTATTATGATTCATGAGTGTAGCGATTTCACTTCCAATAAGGTTCCCGCTGTCGGTCGCTAATGGCGCCCAAAAACACATATTGGCGCTACATTTTGTGGATTGGCGAAAATATTTGGTACAACTTTTTTTTCTGGCTCATGTTTTGTCAAATGCATGGCTTCAAATATTTATTTTGTGAATTTTATATGGCTTAGTTGGCTCCAAGTTTTTCAATTGGCGACAGAAGTGGCGCCGACAAACAGTCACACAGAGGGATCCCTGTATACGGTACAAAGGATATATGCTTATATGTCAGAAAGTCGTCAGTCGCGTATGGAGGTGTGTGTACAAGTGGCTATGTAGAATGTATATGCATAGCTGATTACCGGTATGTCATTCACTGTTATCAAACAATTGGACGGCATCACTGTCGTCAAAGAGTAATCAAATGTAGATAGTACCATAGCAGACCATGGGAAGATACATGCTATTATAAAAAGTAATCAGACATTTACGAAATGTAATAATTGCCTGGAAAAGTAATTGTAATATTATCCTTGTAATGTTCGGACAGACACACATCTAACTGTGGCCTAATATGTCACATGTCGCAAGTGAACAAATAATTATTTGGGCCCAAGATCTCAGTCTTCTGAAATAGTAATAAATACCTATGCATTGAATGGTAATATGATATACTGTATACCCCTGTTTAAACGCCCCCGGGGCGATGCAATTTGCGACAAATTATATGCAATGTATATTTGGGACTCCTTTAAATGCCCCCCTTTCTTCATACCTCTTGACATCAACACAGACCATGGTGTTTCTAGCAGTACAGACTATGATAGCAGCAGGCACTGAGGTGAGAATTATTTTGTTTTGCTTCAAAATGGGGGGGCATTTATTAGGGAGGGGGCGTTATTACAAATTACATCCGACAATCTAGAGTTGGTAGCCTGAGACAATAGAATTGGTAGCCTGAGACAATAGAGTTGGTAGCCCGAGACTATGATAGCAGCGGGCACTGAGGTGAGAATTATTTTGTTTTGCATCAAAATGGGGGGGGGGGGTTATTGGGGAGGGGCGTTATTACAAATACATCGACATCTAGAGTTGGTAGCCTGAGACAATAGAATTGGTAGCCTGAGACTATAGAATTGGTAGCCCGAGACATAGAGTTGGTCCAGAGCATAGAGTTGGTAGCCCAAGACCATAGAATTGGTAGCCCAGACAATAGAGTTGGTAGCCCGAGACTATAGAGTTGGTAGCCCGAGACTATAGATTTGGTAGCCCAAGACTATCGAGTTGGTAGCCCGAGACTATAGAGTTGGTAGCCCGAGACTATAGATTTGGTAGCCCGAGACTATAGAGTTGGTAGCCCGAGACCATAGAGTTGGTAGCCCGAGACAATAGAGTTGGTAGCCCGACAATAGATTGGTAGCCCGAGACTATAGAGTTGGTAGCCCGACTATAGAGTTGGTAGCCTGAGACATAGAGTTGGTAGCCCGAGACTAGAGTTGGTAGCCCGAGACCATAGAGTTGGTAGCCCGAGACCATAGAGTTGGTAGCCCGAGACCATAGAGTTGGTAGCCCGAGACTATAGAGTTGGTAGCCTGAGACTATAGAGTGGTAGCCCGAGACCAAGAGTTGTAGCCCGAGCCATAGAGTTGGTACCAGACTATAGAGTTGGTAGCCCGAGACCATAGAGTTGGTAGCCTGAGACTATAGAGTTGGTAGCCCGAGACTATGAGTTGGTAGCCCGAGACTATAGAGTTGGTAGCCCGAGACTATATAATTGGTAGCCCGAGACAATAGAGTTGGTAGCCTGTGACCATAGAGTTGGTAGCCCGAGACTATAGAATTGGTAGCCCGAGACTATAGAGTTGGTAGCCCGAGACTATAGAGTTGGTAGCCCGAGACTATATAATTGGTAGCCCGAGACAATAGAGTTGGTAGCCTGTGACCATAGAGTTGGTAGCCCGAGACTATAGAATTGGTAGCCCGAGACTATATAATTGGTAGCCTGAGACTATAGAGTTGGTAGCCTGAGACCATAGAGTTGGTAGCCTGAGACTATAGAGTTGGTAGCCTGAGACTATAGAATTGGTAGCCTGAGACTATATAATTGGTAGCCTGAGACTATAGAGTTGGTAGCCTGAGACCATAGAGTTGGTAGCCCGAGACAATAGAGTTGGTAGCCTGTGACTATAGAGTTGGTAGCCTGAGACTATAGAGTTGGTAGCCTGAGACTATAGAATTGGTAGCCTGAGACCATAGAGTTGGTAGCCTGAGACCATAGAATTGGTAGCCTGAGACTATAGAATTGGTAGCCTGAGACTATAGAATTGGTAGCCTGAGACTATAGAGTTGGTAGCCTGAGACTATAGAGTTGGTAGCCTGAGACTATAGTCGGTAGCCTTAGGCAAGGCATTTAATTTCCATGTTGCCTCTTCTCTCTCCCACATGGCGGTGGATTCCATCAGGAATGAGGTCTCGAGAGTAATTAATATAAGTTGTAAGAACTTGTTTCGCAATCGAGCTAAACTAAATATGTATAAACTCAACTAAGGTATGTTGTTGTTTCCGAAAATGAAAATCTTGTATCAGTTTATTTGGTATAATCGTCATTGCTCTTAGTTTTTCATGGGATACAATGTAGGACTATACAAGTTGCAAAGTAACACAAAACTAACATGTAAGGTCCTAAACCCAGATGCAAAGCTCAGTAAACTGGTCAATGTTTTCTCTAATTCTGATAAAAAAAAACTTACAGGACTGCACATCCAGTGACAGGCTGATCTGGTTGCACCCAAGGCACACATTGGTCTAGATGTTAATATATGTTTGCAAAATAGTTACCTGTACGGAAAGTACCAACTCTTGAAAAACCCAGTTTGACTCTTTGACTTTCAAAGTCTAGTGAACGCCATGTCATTTGGACGTATTGCCAGAAGAAAAGGTGATTTTGGTTTCATTCCATCATTATTTGAAGTAGATTTTCTGTATTTATTGTGTAATTTGATAGTTTTATCGTGTTTATTATTATTATTGGTATACGGTGCTTCCTCACACTTGCCTTTCGTTCCAATCCTCGTTGCTAGACCAGCTGTGCAGCTATGTTCAGTCAGCTGAAGAATTTTGATGGTGCAAAGCCAGGAACGAAACAAAAGTAACCCCAAAACACTGGACCAAAGAGCAAACAATATATGAGAAGGTACGTTACATGGTGGATGATCTAGCTCTATGTTGTTTGAACTAATGAGCAATTTAAGGGTTAACATAGGCCTAGTAGTATACCAAGTGCTTAGCTGTGTTAATTATATATAAAATAATTCGGAATGACAACATTTATGAGTCTGTCAATAGGATGTTTCCTTCTGGTGACGTGGATAACTTGACATTTGGAGGGGTTTTAAATTCCATGTGCCACTCCAACTCCCACTTTTCTAATCTCTTAAGATCGTTTTGGAGTGTGACCGATTCATTTGCAGATGTCAGTGATAGATAGACTGCAGTGTCATCTGCAAAGATACGGACTTGGGAACTGATGTTTTGTGTGAGGTCGTTTATATAGGCTATGAATAGCAGGGGCCAAGTACGGATCCCTGTGGGACTCCAGAAGACACAGGAATGGCTTCTGAACTAATACCATTAATTCTTAATTTAAGGACAACTGACTGGAAAACTCTTAATCCACCTTAATGTTTGACGTCTGACTCCATAGTCTTGCATTTTTAGTAGTACTTTCTTGTGATTGACCTTATCGAAAGCCTTACTGAAGTCTAATAGGATGAGATCTACCTGATGCTTATTGTTGACAAGAGGTAACCAAGTCATTGATTAGCATTACTAGTTGGGTCACGCATGACCGTTTTTCTCTAAAACCATGCTGCAAATGGTACAGAATACTGTTCTAAAAACTTGCATAGAACACATGTCAGTGAGATAGGTCTATAATTGGCGGGGTTTGACCTTTTTTGTAAATGGGAGCAACATTTGCTGACTTCCACTGGGCCGGCAGTGGTCCTTCGTTGAGGGATTTTTGGAATAAGACTTCAAGGATAGGTGAGAGTTCTTTAGACAGGGTTTTAAGTATGATTGGCTTAATTTGGTCAGGACCACTAGCCTTATGGGGTTTCAGGTTATTGAGAAGTTTTCTATGCCATTTGAACTTACTGTGATCTCATTCATGTTTGGTGTGGATTGACCATTCAGGTTTCCATTTGTGTCCTGAATTTTCATTTTACAAATGGAGGTAAGTCTTAGTGGGGATTTGGAGCTGATGATGAAATTTGTGTTCATGCTTTAGGGGTGGCATTGATTTGGACTTTGGAGTCTTGCTTGGAATGCTTGGTGTTTGGTCTGTAAGGATGGGAGGCATCAGCATGTTTAGATTTACGATGTTTTCAAGATATTGGTGATAAGCCTCTTTGACCTTTTTCCGCACTAAATGTTTGAGATTCTTGCGATTTGAAGACATACTTGACGTCCTAGTATTTTTAAAGGGCCCTATTTCGCCTACTAATCATTCGCTTAGCTTAACACTCTGATTGACCCAGGGTAGGTGATCTCTTATCGATGACTGTTTGGATGGAAATTCATGGAATCCATTTCTCTGTAAGGGTGTTTAGAGCATGAGAAATGTGTTCCCATAACTCTTCAGTATTTAGTGCGGTCACATAATGACTGTCTAATGGCCTGCCAGTTTGCTTTCTTATAGATTCAAATTTATTATTAGTGGAAGTTGTGATAGCGCATTGGATGCACGGTCGCTTCAGGTGCGAAATGTCCGGAGTTCGAGCCCCACTGGAACCATTACGATTGTGCCCTTAGGCAAGGCATTTAAATTCCACGTTGCCTCTCCTCTCACCCTCGTGGCGATGGATTCCATCAGGAATGAGGTCTCAAGAGTGATTATCCACGGTGACCTCACTATCGGTGAATACTAATGATATCAGAATTAATACAAATGAACAGAACATGTTCATTTTGGCTTACTATTGACAATTTCCGTCGGATTTCTGCAACTGTCCATAACAAAAACTAGCTGAAATTATATTATGGTTAAATTTACCTTTTAAAATGTATTCAAAACTTGTTTTTTTCTCTTACACTCGTATGTTTTCGTTCATGTAGTCAATATTTAGGTGAATTTCAATGAATTTGTTATCTAGCGGCTGCATTTGACATTTGTAAGGTGCCTGTTACTCATGTGACATCACATGATTGCCTTATATGGCATGTATTGCTACTGGTATAAACTTGTACAGCGAAATTTACATCGTCACCGGTCATTGGTATCACCGCGTAAATAAAAGATGGAGACATGTACTGTTGCTTTCACTTTGTTTTTGATACAGTTATGACTTATTTCTTACGAACTAATATTGCACACAATAAAATATTTATGATTATGCTTAAAGGCATATGCTACAAAATAGCTCTAATATTATAAACATAGAGAGAGTTTTGGCGTTTTGCACTTTTAATCAACTTATATAGTACAAAATAAAGGTAGAAAAAAATATATGGGTCACCGAGCTAGTTTTTTTGTAAATTTACTGTGAAATATTAGCCCTTTTGTCAATTTCGCGATATTTTAGACACATATACCACACACTGTATAGCGGTTCCTAAGTATACAGTATGTTGCATTAGAAGACACAAGTTATTATTTTCATGACCCTATGTGCCTGCAGCAAGGAATACAGCAGAAAACTATAGAAAACTGCATGAATATAAAAATTTATGAGCCAAATAGTGCTATCTCACCAATATTTTACTTATCGTTTTTGAGAAATTATTTTGAAATTTGGACCAACATTTTTGTTTTTATCATAGAAATTGTCATTAAATTGCTCTAAATAAGTTTATCTATATATATGCTAAGTATAACTGATTAAAAAAACATAGGTTACCAGGATATTTATTCAAATATCTGAAAATTTAGATCCCTACCCCCATTATTTTCTCAAATGGGGGTGTTTCATATAACACACTGACCAGTATCTGACATCACACCAACACTGCCATGTCCTCACTAAACTACTTGACTGTACACAACACATATAACCCAACTAATACTATGTACATAAGAGTAAGTAACAACATCAGCTGTACTTGAAACAAAATAGAGAGTAGACCACAATTAATACTAGTATACAAAATAGTTGTCGGCGACTCGGAAAAAGTGAAAATTTGAAAGTTGTGCTCCCAAACAAAACCAGACACAAGAGGCTGGTACTCTCAGTACAGTTCACAGTGCCCACCAGTACTGTAGATGCATATACACTATAGTGTAAGGGAGATAACTCTGTGCCCATTGTCAAATATGTCCAGTCAATGTAAGAATATAGAAATTCAGTTACAAAATCTCCACTGCAACAAGCGACAGTCAGTTTTATGTTCCAGTTTATGTCTCTAAATATCGAGCAATGTTTTCAATCACACGCTTTGTGCCAGTTGCCCTCACTTTGCCATTGACTTTCTCACCCAGCAGATTTCTCAGACCCTCCAGTCCACCTCGGGTGAATGATAATTTCAGATGAGGCAGCTGAAGTCCGCTCCGGCCAATTTTCGCTGCCATGCACTTGGATAATACATTGGCTTCAACCAACTGCTGTAGTGAATCTACATTTTTTGAAGCTTGCTGCTGAAACTTCAACATCTCAAACCCCCAGGAAGTGGTGAAGCTGTGGCTGAAGAATGCATTATCATCAATGTTAGCTGCACTGAACAGCTTCTGTAGACTTCTTACATCAGCTAACGAATTGTGTGCCTCATAATGTTGTTATCTCCCCTGACTGCGCAGAAAGTTGCGCACTGGCAATTACCGCATATGCCTTTAATTGAGAGTGAACATTATTTGAACAGACTCATTTTGGAACACAAATACACAGGTTATTTCTTATGTCACTGGCGGAGGCACGATTTACCCAATTCCACCCAAATATACATGTGTTTGGGCTTTATACAGGTAAATAAAGTTATATGTCCCATACTTACAAGACTAAAAACTTCATTGTGTCATTTTAAGTCGTGTTTTGTACAAATAATGCACTAAATCGATCTTTTTCTTTGCTGAAAACAATGCTATCTTTGCTGTTAAATATTACTTTTATTATTTTTTCTCTGCCCCATTGATCTGAACCATTTTTTTAAAGAAATTGCCGAACACACACAATGTAGACCCATATTCAGCATATATCCCCAGTGACCCTAATATCGGTGAATACTAATAAGCAGTGATATCAGAATAAATCAAAATGAACCGCACATGTTCATTTTGTGCTTACTATTGACAATTTCCGTAGGATTTCTGCAATTGTCCATAGCAAAAACTAGTTGAAATGTCATTTCTACGGGTAAATTTACCATACTTTATTCAAAACTTGTTTTTTCCTCTTAAACTCGTAAGTTTTTGTTCATGTTGTCAATATTTAGGTGAATTTCAATGGATTTGTTATCTATCAGCTGCATTTGACATTTGTAAGGTGCCCGCTACTCATGTGACGTCACATGATTGCCATATATGGCATTTATTGCTACTGGTATAAACTTGTGAGGTGAAATTTACATCGTCACCGGTTATTGGTATCACCGCGTAAATAAAAGATGGAGGCATGTGCTGTTGCTTTCACTTTGTTTTTGATTTAATTATGATAAACTAATATTGCATACAATAAAATAAATATGATTATGCTTAATTGAGAATGAATATTATTTGCACAGCCTCGTTTTGGAACAAAAATACACAGGCTATTGCTTATGTCACCGGTTACCGGTATACCCAGGATATATATAGTTGCATTATGTAATTGGTAAGTGCATATATTTATGAATCTATCATATTGTGGAAGTGTTTGTTGATACACGGTTATGTCCCTTTTATGTTGCATAGCAGTAGCCTCCCTTGACCGAATGTAAAAAGATCGATTTAGTGCATTATTAGTACAAAACACGACTTAAAATGACACAATGAAGTTTTTAGTTCTGTAAGTATGGGATATATAACTTTATTTACCTGTATAAAGCCCAAACACATGTAGATTTGGATGGAATTGGGTAGAATTGGGTAAATCGTGCCACCCGTTACCGGTATACCCAGGATAAGTTGTAAAAACTTTCGCAATCGAGCTAACATAAAAATATTCAAATTCTGATTATATATTTACCCTAATCAACGGATACGTATGAATTCTTTTGGATTCTGATGGCTCAACTTTCTTTTCTTCTCCCGTTTCTGTCATGTTGCTCTCCTTTATTAGACTAATTTATTTTTGTTTAAAAATTGTTGTTAATCTTGTCACTTCCCGCAGTTTCGTCTCCAGGTAAGAAATGCGCATGCGCTCGCACCTGTGGACTGGTTGTAAAAGAAAACAAATTGACGGACAGGTTTAAGACAAGACACGGAAAGAACGGAAAACATCATAACTTCTTTATTTCTTCCAATATTTTTAATAATTCTGACATCAAATTATCTTTTGTCTAATAACTCTTTTTCGTATATCACAGACTACCGATGTGTATTCAATACTCGGTTTTATATGAAATATAATTTGATTCAATGTTTTCCGCTAAACATTAGGATGCATTATGGGTATATCGTGGTACTAGCTATTAAAAACCAAACTACAGATATACTATTATGTACCTGAATTTAAAACTCATTTTGCATCATCCTATGACTTCTCCACTTCAACATTACAAATACACAAAGAAGAAATACTATTGGGAATCACGTGTGTTTATCATGTTTTTAATGCCATCGTGTCAGCAGTTACGTAGTCAGTAGTTCCGAGTATACCGCGGCAAATTGCCGAGGCCCTGATTTGGGTGTTTATACAAAGGTAGTCATAATAAAATGATGTGAGTATTTGATAGAGACTTTAATCTGTATAATATGTAAGTCTAGCAGTAAATTTGTCATTTTAACATAAAACCTGAATATCTTTTTAATCTACCACCAGAAAACAACAAACAGCCTTAGGCCCACGATGGGCCTACTTATTATGAATAATAAAATGCGGGAATCTGGCTATATCACCACATGTCAATAGATTTACACCACGGAAGAAAGTTCAATAGATATGAACATCAAATTGTTTTTAATAAAAAATACTACATTTGAGGGGGGAACTGTTTTGAAAAATAGAAAAAGCGCGTCTCAGACCTTAACATTATGCCCATATTTGGTAATACGGGTATTACATAGTAACCTATACACGTGATCAAAACAGCTTCATTCATAAATCCAGGTAGCAGACCGTCATTTTACAAAGTTGGAATGAACATAAATATATATTATGGACATTTGGAGCATTTGATCAGATAAAGGGGTGGGGTAATTTTGCATAGATCTTGATATTCAGGTAAGCATCTTGCATCAGTAATTTTCGAACCGCTTACGTTGACAGTTTATGATATCTTGTTTATCAACACATTTTTACCTTTCTGGGTCAACACTGATCCAATGTAAAGAATGATAGGTGGCGTTATTTTACCTCGTTCTGAAAAAAGTGTGGATGCCTCGGTACGTTACGACCAGCGGTATGTTAAGAAACGACTATAACATTCTCATTGTTCCTAGATACCGTGTAGCGGAAGAAGTTATATTCTTAATATGATCGTGCCATGAACCATCATTGTTTAAAGTAACGTCTAAATGTTTATGAAGACTAACGAATGTCAAGTGAGTATTTACACAATACATACTACATGTAATATGTAAATATGTAGACTATCCTGCATGCTTAGCAATTAAATAGACCTATGCAATTTTAGACAGTTCATTAATTAAGAATTTGAATGATTTTACATGTATACATATAAGCCCTGGAGCAAACCTTTTAATATAAATAATACTCGACATGTTTGACATTTAATTACATAATAAGTAGTTATCCGACACCTGGTAGATACAAACGGATATGTACACCAGTGGTTAACATGATGGACTGGTAATCCAGGGATCGCAGGTTCGTTCCCTGTCTGACCATAATAAAATTAACAGTCATTCAGATGGGACTTTAAACCGATGTCTCGTGTCGATGCTTTATACCATGCGCGTAAAAGAACGAGATGGTACTCTGTCTGTATCATTGCACTATCTTCCAAACTCTAAAATGAATAATCTCTTCAGAAGGCGTCGCTCATATGGGCAACTTGTAGCCAGGATAAATAAACGTAAAACACACACACCTGGTAGATTCTCCCACCACATACATCACACCGATCACATATGTTAGAGATCATGGAATGTCGTGCCTAATACTTTTTGTCAGGACTCTCTGCTATCAGATTTCATTCTTCCCTGACATCACCAGACTTTGGAACAGTGTAGGAAAAGTGTAGCCAGTCTCGTACTTTTGAATTGCACACCGACCCTATGTATTTTGATACTTGTAGCCTAAGTTATGGTCGGCTGAGTTATCAAATAACATTACCCATTTAATTGACATGCTAACGAATATAGATGCATTTTAGTACAGCGTGACTCCTGTACTAACTCTATATATTTTGGTGCGTGTAGCCTAATCTATGGCCGGTCTGAGCATTAAAATCGTAAATAAATAATTACTAACGCACACAACTTAATCACCTTAGTTTATAATATATGCGTGGTCACTAAGCATCTTACTACGCTCGCCCACACGGTTCGCCGGATGCGAGGGTAATTAGGTTTAATCTTCATTTAGCATAGACTTTTTTTATATCACATGTAAATGTACTTTTTGCACCGTCATCGCGCCAGTACAAGTATACATCAAATTTGTGTCAGTACTTTTCAGAGGAACGAAAGGAAAGGGATTCAAATAAGTTACTATGTAAGTTTCCCCCCAATCCTAACTGGTTTGCTACAATTATTATTGAATAAAATATTGCTAAAACTAAGAAGAAGAACCAATACGTATACAATTAATTACACCCAGCGAGACACCCTTTGGCGGTGACCTTGTTTTAGGATATTAACCTCCTTTTCGCGGAAATGAGTAATGTTTTTACTTTCCAATTAAACCCGTCAAATAAAGATGGCTGCGCCCATGTAAAACTTGGTTAGTGCAGATTACTGATATTTGAAATGCTTGTAGATTATTGTGCTAAAATGTTGTCAGATAGTTATTGTGTATGCTATTGTAGTATATCAGTATTTACATAAATACACGTATGCGCTGATATTCAAACAAAACCTCAAAGCGTGCTCAATCATAGATCCATAGCATCGGGGTACCAATTGTCGACCGCTACCAATTCTCGACTATATTTAATATTTCTCCAGATTACTGCAATAAATCCCATTATTTTCATGATAAACCAGCGGAAAGTTAAACTAGGCTTCATGTTATAAAATGTGGCATAGGTCAATGGTTAATGGTTATGTATGTTCCTTTAATGTCAGACCCCTCTCGGGGACTTAGACATGTTTTCCTGGGCAGGCTTAGCCGACCTAAGCGATTAACCAGTACTAAGCAATGTGTGTGAGGTGCCTTGCTCAATGACACTACATACGTGGCCTGACCGAGTATCGAACCCGGGACCGTTCGATTTCAAATCCGACGCTCTACCACTGGACCACGGATGCCACACGCCATACTGAAATGTGGCAAGTATTACAATGTTTTATGGAACTGTTTAAATATCAGAACACAAAATCTAATCAAACCTCCTTAGAATTTAACTGAAAACTGTTTGCTTACATCTGCTAAAAAATCGTAATCCAGTAGTAGCTGTGCTCCATTTATGACTTGTGGGCATAGTTGTGCAAATGTTTAAACGAGTAATTTGTAGCTGGCACTCTACATATAATGGTAGGATAATTGGATTGTTTTTGTTGGTTTACAGATAACCATGCCTTGAGTTGAATTAAAACAGTATGAAACGTGCATATAGCACGTAGTTGTGGCATGTTAATTAACTGTTCATTGCACTGTCTTAGTGTTATTGTGTTTGAGTTTAGTAGATATGATTAATTTTTATATATTAACTAGTTTAAATATATATCAAAACATTGTTAAATAATATCTTTGAAGTTTTGTATATTCACCATATTTTGCCTCATAGGTCAAAGTCGAGAATTGGTTCGTAACATTTTCGTTATGAAGCAAATAAACCAGTCATATTTCGTAAGTAAACAACAAAAAATAGGTAGAAAATGTGGGTAGTCACTAGTCAGTCTACTGAAATAGTTGCAAATATCGCTTTTCAATACAATTTACATCAGATAATCAGTTGAGAGTTGGTACCCTGAAGCTAGCTCAATCAGAATGATTGAATCCACGGCCGGGGCTAATAGAACTATTTTTTATATTTTCTCCTGTATACGATCTACTTAAATGGTCATAAATCATTGGTATTTTGCATAGACCCGCGTATAAGACGGGTTGAGAAAATGGAAACTACTCAGAAGATCAAACAAATTAATTAAACATGTAAATGATGTCAAATCATAAAAAAATGCACTGATGCGCAACAATAAATTTGATTTGCTAAAATGCTATTGACAAGTTCAGTTTACAGACAGAGCTATGAAAGTGTATATATATATAGTCTCATTGAGTGTTAAATTTGAATATATTTACACACAGTTATGCTTGGATGGAGTTATCGGACTTGGTCTCATGACCGCTCTAGAACTAACACTACTACTGAGTATTTAACCCTTTCAACACCACAGACCTCTAAATGGGCTTACAAAAAGTGTAGATCCAGATGAGTTGGTTCGTGATGAGTCGTCTTATCTGCACTTTTTGCCAGTAATATTACTATTTTTTAGACAAAATTACCCATTTTGATAAATGAACTGGTCCAAATGTAATTTTCGTATTAATTTATTTGGTCTAAAAATATCATGGACCAGTCCATGTCAGTTACTTGGTGTTGAATGGGTTAATATAGTAAATAATATTTTTGAGTAATCTAGTTAGTAAACAAAATATGCTAATCGTTAAGTGCTAACTGTTTTCCTTTGCAGTTTATACCGGTAGTTTGAGCTTTGTGCAGCAGTGGTGGTCCAGTCCAAATGATGACATTGGAGAGCGATGTTCGATCCCGAGTACGGGAGATTCAGAATGGCATCAGAAATGCTAAAGATCACCGGCAGTATGTGGAGTGTTTGAAAACTATTTCCCGATTCTTGCCTCAAGCAGGAAATAGTTCAAACGACAATAGAAATGGAAACGGAACGAAAGAAAATAACGAAGATTCAGACATCTTTTTAAAGCTTCACTATGCACATTTTGCCAAGTTTCTGTTAGATTCTATAACATTTGAAACTGTCGGACATTTGACTAAAGCGGAATTTGGACAATATTTTCTGCATTATTTTCTCAATGGTAGCAGTGAGGATGCATTCTTGGCCATCACCTTCACCATTTATAATACAGGGTAAGAAATAGTATATGATACTGTATATCCTAATACGAGTGCTTTGATTTACAGTCAAACCTGTGTTAGTCACCTCTATTAAGCAGCTAACCTGTATTAAGCAGCCAGTTTTCAGATTCCCAATATGTTGTTTTATTATACATTTGACCTCTATTAAGCAGCCACCTGTGCTAAGCAGACACTCTGTGATTCCCTTGGCTGACTGCTTATGGCAGGTTTGACTGTATATACGTGTCATCTATGATCTTCATATGTCTTCAATGTGAAATATGTGAAACCTAAACAAAGGAGTAAGTTCACATTATAACCGAGATAAAACCAATCAAAATTGTATACAATGTACTTGATTTCCCTTTTTCAATGTGCAAACTGCATTTAGATCAAAGGGAAACAACTTCTGTAAGATTGGCATTAAGATGATATCCAAGGGAGACAATTTCTGTAAGATGTTCCATTTTGTTAATTGGCATCATTGGAAAGCAGAGATCATAGAATTGCCATAGCACCTACCTGTCATCATAGAGTTATAAATGACCACTAAAAATGAGGGTCAATATTTCATGGTACCCTGCAACCTTCTCCCCCCCCTCAAACAAACAAAGCTCATTTTATGTATTGTTACCACAATGTGTGTCTGTCGGCTGAGGTCTAGTAGGTGTCAAATTTTATTTTTGAGCGAATATGGTCATGTCATATATCACATTGAAGGTATTGATGAGGCGATCACTCTGATGCAATGGTCATCAAAATAGGATGATTACGTCATCCAAGATGGCCCCGTCAAAATGTCAACCTTTTATGAGAGATTTCAAACATCATCTTCTCACAAACTGATCAGCCAATGTACAAGAAACCGTACTTGTATGATCCTTAGGTGAAGCCTTTCCAAAGTTGTTAAAATAAAGTTACCCTTAAATCCAAGATGGCTGCCATCTAAAAATAGCACTCATTCTTAAAAATCTTCTTACAAACCGCCAGTCTGATTTTTACGAATCTTGGTAGGAATGATCGACGTACAATGCTCTTTCAAAGGTGTTCAAATGGTGATGCCTAGATAAAAAATGTGCGTGGCCCGGGAGGTCAAGTAAGTGTCAAATTTATATTTGAGCAAATATGGTCATGTATCAAAGCGAAGGTATCGTCAAGGCGACCACTCTAATTACATCAAAATGCAAGATGGTCGTCGAAAATCATCCTTTAATTATTGAGATATTTCAAATGTCTTGTTCTCAGAGCTACTTTCATTTTGGCGCCAACTGTCACCACAAATTGTCATAACGTCATTAAATTGTCATGATGTCACTACGCAAAGCAGTGTTATAATTATGTTTTTTAAACAGCATTATAATTGCGTCAAAGACTACTTTTAAATCGTAGTTTGTCTTACCATTAATGTTATGTACCAATTCAAATAGAAATATGCATACTTTAAAGTTTAATTTACAAATTGTTAGGATTATTCTCTCAGCCAATCAGAATCCTTCCATGTGTTGTTACACATGTGTACATATAAGAAATGATGAGATATGTGATAAATAGTTGTATTGGATATCTAACATTTCAGGCCCGGTTTCCAGCTCAACAAGTGTGTGCTTATTCTTGAAGAGTTTTTAAAGCAGCATAAGCTTGCGCACATATTGCACGAGCAAAGTATATTATACAAGGATGGTGACACTACTATGCATGACTGGAGGGACAGTGGTAGAGTACTGCTCTGGGAGACCTTAATAACCGAGATGGCCTCGTTACCAGACAAGATGGCAAATAAACTGAAATCAGAGAGCAGGTATGATTAACTATGTAATTTTATAAAATCTTAGAGCTTTAAAGTTAATGATAGCAATGTGAATAGTTGCCAGAGAAACATGGAATATATTGAAATATATACCGGTTTGCTATACTGCAAAGAAATTTAATGCATTCTGATTGGATAAGCAGCTGCGTGATGCTCATGCTGATCAGGATCTATGTTGTTTACTACATAGCCAAGTGTCTTAGCAAGATCATCTGAATAGCAAATAGCATAGAGCCTGATCAGACGGAACGTGGTGTGTGATCTAGCTCTATGTTCTTTGCAAATACTGTTTGAACGGTATCCAGAATCAAATGGGTTAAAGATACATGCAGACCTTCACGTTAGGGAGAAGGTTAATGTATGCAAGTGAGAAGTTGGCTCGCCAGGTGTTCTCGAGATTCAATATTTAAAACAATGGTTCTTATTAGCGCAGTTGTTAGTACGCTTGCTTCTCGCCACTGCACAGGTTCGATCCCCCGTCTGACCCTAATAAAATTAACAGTTTTTCAGATGGGACGTTAAACCAAGGTCTCGTGTCGGTGCTTTACACCGTGCACGTAAAAGAACCAGAGGAGACTCTGGAATGGGTTTCTGTCTGTATCATTGCACTATCCTCCAAAATCTAAAATGACTAATGATCTCTTCAGGAGGCGTCGCTCATATGGGCAACCGGTGGCGCGATAAATAAACGTAAAACACACACTGGTTCCCGAAACACACAGAGTATTTATTGCAAGACATAAATCACATATAACATACAACGACATACATAATGCAATAAAACAACTTGTACTCCGGACTAGAGAGAAGTGACGCAGCTCAAGGATATTATTTCTCTATTGTTATCTATCTTGTCTTTCAGCGATATATTTCTGCCAAAGCACTACATCCCTTTATTGATATCGGACATCTTAAGGACACTCGTTATTGTCTGTAAATACATACGACTGTCTAAAGACTGCCACCTGGAATTTGTTAGTCAGCTTGTGGGAAAGTTGTGTCTGTGTGGTTATGCAGGTATAGTTTTGTGTTGCTGACTTTGTTGAATTCACAACTTCTGTTCATGCAAAAGTTAGACCCAGTCTAGAAACAAACGTTTGTCTCACCAAAGTAATGTTGAATAATTTTAATATCTTATTATCCCAAATGTCAATTTAACTGGACATATTGAAGGAAAGGGATTGGAATAAGTTACTATCTAACTTTCCCCCCAATCCTAACTGTGCTATTGCAACTATTCCTATGTTATGTACCATTCTTGAATAAAATATTGTTTAAACTAACTGGACAATGGTTATCTGTAGACGTCCTGGTTTGCAACTCATTTCTGTCCAAAAAAAACGATGTTTTAGCTCAGTTCATCATATATCACAAACACATCTAATATCAAGGGAGGTAAACGCGAATAGTGAGGCTCCAAAAGAGGTAATTAAAATGCCAAATATAGTTCAAGAAGACCTATTATCTGGACACTTCTATTTCCCGCCATAGTTTGTTTATATCTAAGAGAATCTGCAACAATACAATAAAATTTAATGTGTGCAACTTCGTATCGATCAAAATAGGGGACCAATTAGAGGACCAATTAGTAAAATGTAAAGCATATAATTTTCAGCAGATAAATTACAGACATGTTCTGTGCACTAGATATGGTATCGATTTTTTACATTTTCCATAATAGTTCACTGGTCACGATTTATGATTGTTTATTTTGTTTTTGTAATAAGTTTTATCTTGCTTAGAACTAGAATACTTGCTGTTACTTTGTACGATGTTGACAGCATCAGACAAACAATAATGTTACTTTGTACGATGTTGACAGCATCAGACAAACAATAATGTTACTTTGTACGATGTTGACAGCATCAGACAAACAATAATGTTACTTTGTACGATGTTGACAGCATCAGACAAACAATAATGTTACTTTGTACGATGTTGACAGCATCAGACAAACAATAATGTTACTTTGTACGATGTTGACAGCATCAGACAAACATTAATGTTACTTTGTACGATGTTGACAGCATCAGACAAACAATAATGTTACTTTGTACGATGTTGACAGCATCAGACAAACAATAATGTTACTTTGTACGATGTTGGCGGCATCAGACAAACATCGGATATGTAGTCCAGTGGGAACACGCTGGACTGGTAATCCAGGGATCGCAGGTTCGATCCCCCGTCTGACCCTAATAAAATTAACAGTCTTTCAGATGGGACGTTAAACCGAGGTCTCGTGTCGGTGCTTTACACCATGCACGTAAAAGAACCAGAGGAGATTCTGGAATGGGTCTCTGTCTGTATCATGCACTATCCTCCAAAATCTAAAATAACTAATCTCTTCAGGAGGCGTCGCTCATATGGGCAACCGGTAGCGACGATAAATAAACATAAGATAAAAAAAAAGACAAACGTTAATGTTTCTTTGTACGATGTTGACGGCATCAGACAAACATTTATTTCAATACTTCTTGCACCTCCTAGCAATAAACTGTTTTCGCATGTGTAAACATGTGGGTGTATCTAGAAATCCACAGATAATTTATAACTTGAGTAAACAATACATTATAATATGTTTAATTCGCCTCTCGCACTGGAATAATCGAGAACAAAATGTGCAACTGCAATATACAAGCATAGGATTCGGGGAAGTACTGATGTTCATGTTGCTAGAACGTGTGGCCTGACCCGTGTGCCTTTATTTAATTTGTCATGTTTTGTATTCACATGTATATGTAAAACGTATCGAGCAATAAAATATGATTAAACTAAATGTTCATAAAAAGAGGTGTCTCTTAACCCATTCAACCCCAAGTAACTGACATGGACTGGTATACCCATTCAACCCCAAGTAACTGACATGGACTGGTATACCCATTCAACCCCAAGTAACTGACATGGACTGGTATACCCATTCAACCCCAAGTAACTGACATGGACTGGTTACCCATTCAACCCCAAGTAACTGACATGGACTGGTATACCCATTCAACCCAAGTAACTGACATGGACTGTTACCCATTCAACCCCAAGTAACTGACATGGACTGGTATACCCATTCAACCCCAAGTAACTGACATGGACTGGTATACCCATTCAACCCAGTAACTGACATGGACTGGTATACCCATTCAACCCCAAGTAACTGACATGGACTGGTATACCCATTCAACCCCAAGTAACTGACATGGACTGGTATACCCATTCAACCCCAAGTAACTGACATGGACTGGTATACCCATTCAACCCCAAGTAACTGACATGGACTGGTATACCCATTCAACCCCAAGTAACTGACATGGACTGGTATACCCATTCAACCCCAAGTAACTGACATGGACTGGTACATGATATTTTTAGACCAATAAATTAATAAGAAACTTACATTTGGACCAGTTCATTTATCAAAATGGGTAATTTTTGTCTAAAATTAATATTACTGGCAAAAAGTGCAGATCCTGATGAGACGGCTCGTCACGAGCCGGCTCATCTGGATCTACATTTTTTATAAGCCTATTTAGAGGCCTGTGGTGTTGAAAGGGTTAAGTCAGAAATGGCTGGCCCTTTATAGGGGTGACACTATAATAAACAAACAATTTACTTTACTTTATTTTTATACAGCATTTGCGAGGGTGGATGGGAAAATGGGTCGCCCCGTCCAAAGGCACCAACAAAACACACGTCTCCACTCCCCATGTAACAATCGTTTGTAAGGCATTTGTTTAACCCATAGAGATGTAGTTTTATATCATACATTTGGCTGTAATTTACCAATCATATGCAATGGATAAGCTGTGAACTTGCCTACTCCACCTTCATGGAGGTTACTAGGAATAAGGGTTGTATACACTATGTTGTTCCGATCTTTATTATAGCTTGTTTGACTACTAATGTGTCGATCTATGTATAGGCATTGGCGTCGAGAGGTGCTACTAATGGGGAAAGGGTTAATAGTAACCCCACAAGTTTGGTATGAAGCACATTAGTCATTTTAATTGTTTGGAGGATAGTTCTAGGTACATAACTTAAGTGCCCCAATCCCTGTAAGTGTTATTATTATTATTGTGGGACTGAGGATCAAACTCATGACCCCTGTATTCAGAGTCCAAAGTGTCAACCACAGCACCCCTACGAAAGTGCATTTTACTTTAATATTTTTGTCTGATTTGTATAATACAAAGAACTACATTGTATAAGATGGATCAGAACTGATAAGTCCATCAGCTATTTTTTGCAATAAGACTAGTTTTGTCCACCATACTGGGTTTAACTGTAGCTTTTTTTACACATTACAGATCAGTTTTGGAGCATTGTGTTAAAGCAGACTGGAACGTTGGTTCGTAAAGATTTCATCTGGAGTAGAGTTTGTGAAAGAATAGTGACTGGAGTTCCGGATCGCTGCATGGAGAGTGTTCTTGTACCGCTTGTTAAACAGTTACCATGGTAATATATCTCGCAAGTAATATATTAATGAAATAAATCTCGTACAATCTCATACAATCTCATATAACCTCATACAATCTCATACAATCTCATACAATCTCATACAATCTCATACAATCTCATACAATCTCATATAATCTCATACAATCTCATACAATCTCATACAATCTCATACAATCTCATATAATCTCATACAATCTCATACAATCTCATACAATCTCATACAATCTCATACAATATCATACAATCTCATACAATCTCATACAATCTCATACAATCTCATATAATCTCATACAATATCATACAATCTCATACAATCTCATATAATCTCATACAATCTCATACAAATACTGTAAAACAATTTCGCGAATTTGACGATTTTCAATTAATTTGAGTTTTGAATTCACTCATCCGTAATGTATCGCAAACAATCAAATCAGGGAAGTGGGTTTGGTTTAAATCTGTTATCTCCATATATCCACGAAGTTCTCCGAAATCATTATACTATATTAGTACACTCTCGGCAGGGCTTCGAAAATTTTCAAAACCAAATCGGTCCGGGCCGAAATCGAGTCAGTACCCCCCCCCATCATGTCCTGCCAATATTTTTGCACCCCCACCCCCCCCCCCCATAAAATCGTAAGTAAGTAAACCCAATTTGCTTTTTTTGCTTTATTTCCATGCTGTCACCAGTCAATTATATTTAAAAATCGCATGTATGTTCAGGACAAACTGTACTTTACCCGTTACTATAGGTCTGGTAAATTTTCCTTTTGTCTAATAATAGTTTTAAGTGTACGGCATTTAAAAATAAATGAATGGTAGGACATTTTGATAGAGGTAAATTTTATCTAGTCACCTGTATCACCGGTGGAAGCGGGTGAACTCGGCCCAAATCGAACTCGGTCCCGTCAAACTATATTATATCAACTGCATTTGACTCTTTAAACATCACAGATATACTGCGTTGTGCCATTTCAATATTGAATTGAAGGGCGCTGTACAATAAAAATACTAAACATTATATACCCGTCGTATATTTTGAGTACATTCCGAGTCATAACGGATTTTCGGATTTCTATTTAAAATATTAATTATTATTTAATTGCAAATTAATCCTAGCACACTTCTTTAATTTAATGCAAACATTTTAAAAACAAATTCTTTATAAAATTCTAAAATAATCGACTGTCAATCATTCAGTCCACTTCAAAGAAACTAACAAATGTCGGTAGTTTTGCTGTAAACATCAAACGATTACCGCACTAATTTCATGTAATTGACATGACATGCATTGATCGCCTGATCACCATGGAGACATGGGACCTCAGGTGGCAATTATCCAGTTCGATCGTAAATTGGAAACGTGTGAAATGTGTCAACGGATTATACTTACCAAATTAGGTTCGTTATAGACCGATTTCTTGACTTTTTCAACAATATTTTGGACCGATTTTTAAAGGTATTTTGACTGTTAGAATCGGTCTGAAATGATAAAAATCGGTCGAAAACCGACAAACTGGTATCGAAGCCCTGACTCTCGGTAATGGCAGTTGTCTAAAACAAGTATTGATAAACCAAGTTTGCAAGGTAAGTTTATAACAATAATAATGGTTAATGGCACTAATTTGTGGCTGTAAGTCGTATATCGATGTAAATCATTTTCAATCATTTCATTCTTACCCTTAAACTGCTTAATAAATTGGAAGGAATGTGCAAACAACAAAGATCCAGATCAGCCATGGCGTTCGTGGCTGATCAGGATCTACACGTATTTTGTTTGCTATTCACCAAAGTATTATAGCTCCACTATCCGAATAGCAAACAGCATAGAGCCTGATTAGACGGCAGGTTCTGTGCCACCTGATCTGGTATTATGCTGTTTGCAAAGACAAATGTAGTCAAACCTGTGTTAGTGGTCACCTCTACTAAGCAGCCAACCTGTATTAAGCAGCCAGTTTCCCAATATGTTGTTTTAGTATACATTTGACCTCTATTAAGCAGCCACCTGTGCTAAGCAGCCACTTTCTGTGATTCCCTTGGCTGGCTGCTTAAGACAGGTTTGACTGTATACTTGTTTCCAGCGCAGGGTTAAGATGTAAATACCAGCATAATGTGTGGTTAACAGTAGAAATGTTTCAATAGATTTTTACTACAAAGCTCATTTCATATGTGTACAAATCAACCTGTTCACAGTGACACAATAGCCTGTGTTATTGGGTTCCCTGTAGCCTGGGTTCCAGTCTATCGAGTTTTAACTTCTAGCCAAATGACAGCCTGGCGAAACTGGATTTCCGATCGTAGCGCCATCCACTTTTACACTGAGGGTGTAGATTTGAAGAACGACAACTCTTCTCTACAAGATAATATTGCTTAATATAGAAACTGAATTCTATCGGAAATCGCCGAACAGGCAAGATTATGCACGATCATTTCCGAATATACACAAATGTTCCCGTAGACTCATTTACATATAATGTCCCGTTTCTGTGTTATATCGACGAGATGGCGGATTTTAGGGACGACTTAAATATTGAGTAAATATGTCAAATCAGACGCACATTGTACTTTTTAAAACTATTTATCGTTCCGTTGACCCATAAACAATGGCGGCTAATTATAAAGTTTTATCAGCATTGCAGTGCCTCGCTTTCGATTCAAGTACGTCATTACTTAAGTCACGTGCTAATAGGCCTATTAATAGGATTAATAATTTCACGGGAAACCCTGCCAGTTTCCCCAGTCGTTGATATGTTCAGAAACTCAATACTGCCCAATTAATAGTCTCGGTGTTAAAATATATTTATATGACTGACCAGGCAAAATATATCGACGCCTGTTACCAGGCTAGGTTCCCTGCATAATTGACTGTTTTATCGACTTCTGAGATTTGCGAAAACTGCCATTGTCCCGTAAACTGGAGCCAGGCCCATATCATATAAACTCATTTCTTCAGTGCCTTGATTATATACATAATATAACCTCGATATAAAATATGTTTAAAACTCCGAAACACAACCTTTTTCTGTTGATCGATATAACGATGCTATTTGTACATGTACAGTGAAACCTGTGTTAGTGGTCACCTCTATTAAGCAGCCAACCTGTATTAAGCAGCCAGTTTCCAGATTCCCAATATGTTGTTTTAGTATACATTTGACCTCTATTAAACAGCCACATGTGCTAAGCAGCCAGTTTCCAGATTCCCAATATGTTGTTTTAGTATACATTTGACCTCTATTAAGCAGCCACCTGTGCTAAGCAGCCACTTTCTGTGATTCCCTTGGTGGCTGCTTAAGACAGGCTATGACTGTATGTACTTTCACAAACAGCAGACAAATAAAACAAGGTAATCGATATTGTTATATTTATTATCCACCCCCAAAAAAAACCCCCCCAAACCCAAACACACAAAACCCATTCTTCACATATATAATACACAATCCATTATTCACATATATAATACACAATCCATTCTTCACATATATAATACACAATCCATTATTCACATATATAATACACAACTTGCACATAACAATAAAGGTGACTGTGATTGCTAATTGGCTCTCAACATTTTGAGAAAATGTACATACAGTTACATCTGTTATGTCAAAGTTGGTTATGTCGAATTCTCAGGTTATCTCGAAATCGAATCAAAGTCCCGTTTCAGACACTATCATTTTACATATAACTGGGTCTGTTTATATCGAATTTCGTTAAGTCAAACTTCGGTTATATCGAAGTATTTTGTTCGGTCCGACCGATTTCGACATAATGGACGTAGACTGTAATTATTTTCAGATATACAATGCAACTCTATATTTTGAACACAGAATTATTCACGAGAATCATGGACAGATATATGTAACTTGTCTCTCAGAAACAGAAACAACACAACCAACAAAAAACACCCAAAACAAAACAAACACAACCAACAAAATAACTGTGTCTCTCAGAAACAGAAGACATTTGTTTTATTGCAGGCATGGACTCATGGACAGATATATTGGTAACTCTGTCTCTCAGAAACAGAAGACATTTGTTTTATTGCAGGCATGGACTCATGGACAGATATACGGTAACTGTGTCACTCAGAAACAGAAGACATTTGTTTTATTGCAGGCATGGACTCATGGACAGATATGTCGGTAACTGTGTCACTCAGAAGCAGAAGATACAACTGATACTGTGCACTAAACTTGTCTTCCACCGACATTTTAAATCTGTAAGCTATGTGACGAACACATTACCTCTGATACCCAGTATGTATCCTGTAGTTTTTGTTTGTATGCTCGATTTAACAGCCAATATGTGCTGCACTAGGGCTTGAGCTGCAAGGAGGCTTGGAAGAAATTATCTCCCTGAGCTGCCTCACTTTCTCTAATTTCAGTTTGAGGGGGACTTGAGCGAAATTATCTCCGAGCTATTTCACTTTCTCTCTAATTTCAGTTTGAGGGGGACTTGAGCGAAATTATCTCCCTGAGCTGTCTGTCTCACTTTCTCTAATTTCAGTTTGAGGGGGACTTGAGCGAATACTCCCTAGCTGTCTCACTTCTCTAATTCAGTTTGAGGGGACTGAGCGAAATTATCTCCCTGAGCTATTTCACTTTCTCTCTAATTTCAGTTTGAGGGGGACTTGAGCGAAATTATCTCCTTGAGCTGTCTCACTTTCTCTCTAATTTCAGTTTGAGGGGGACTTGGGGGAAATTATCTCCCTGAGCTATTTCACTTTCTCTCTAATTTCAGTTTGAGGGGGACTTGGGGGAAATTGTCTTTGTGAGATATTTCGATTTCTCATATTTTCAGTGAGAGGGAGACCTCGTAGAAATAATCTTCCTGAACTGTCTCAATTTCTCCCTATTTATAAGTTTTTCAAGAATATTTGAATGTTCGACATTCATTGCCATCCCTAGCTATGAGGCAGGGTTTACACATGTTTGAACGTCAGGCACTAATCCTTGTTCTGTAAATTGACATACAGTCAAACCTGTCTTAAGCAGCCAGCCAAGGGAATCACAGAAAGTGGCTGCTTAGCACAGGTAGCTGCTTAATATAGGTCAACTGTATAATGAAACAACATATTGAGAATCTGGCTGCTTAATACAGGTTGGTTGCTTAATATAGGTGATCACTAACACAGGTTTGACTGTATAATAGAGGTGACCACTAACACAGGTTTGACTGTATAATAGAGGTGACCACTAACACAGGTTTGACTGTATAATAGAGGTGACCACTAACACAGGTTTGACTGTATAATAGAGGTGACCACTAACACAGGTTTGACTGTATAATAGAGGTGACCACTAACACAGGTTTGACTGTATAATAGAGGTGACCACTAACACAGGTTTGACTGTATAATAGAGGTGACCACTAACACAGGTTTGACTGTATAATAGAGGTGACCACTAACACAGGTTTGACTGTATAATAGAGGTGACCACTAACACAGGTTTGACTGTATAATAGAGGTGACCACTAACACAGGTTTGACTATCTATTATAAACATTGTACAAATTGTAAAATATTGAGAAATATACTCTTAGAATAAAAGAAAAAATTAATTGAATCCTCGTATAATGTACATTAGCATTTTATCTCTTTTAGCCATTGGTACTTCAAAACGTGATAGGCTATCTTGCAGCATCCACTCTGAGGCAGCATTTGTTTATAAAGGTTGGTATACTTATCTATCGTAATGTATAATTAGAATGTGGATATTTATGCACGCCCTACTCTTGCATAATCAAATAAGGTAGCCAATTGGTCTGCGCACTTGGTTTTACTGCATCTCTGTGATTCCACCAGGTGTGAAAGTTTTCGTTATATCTTATATTTTTATTTTAATGTAAATGTGAAGTGAAAGTAACTGGTCTAGTCGCATGCATCATTTGAAGACTGTCTTAACCCTTTCCCCCCATAGAAGCACATCTTGCTGCCATTACCAATACGACATACTTTGACAATGTAGTAGCCTAACCAATGCTCATAATAAAGGCCAGAATAACATGTAGTCCCAGTAATATCTATGGAAGTGGGATAGATATGGCGACTACTTATCCACTGCATGATAGCTAAATGGCTGTCGTTTGTATGGATATAATAGTATATTAACCTAAATCTCTATGAAGGAAAGGGTTAATAGCTACCATTGGACTGGAGTGTATAGCTTCCATTGGACTGTAATGAATAGCTACCATTGGACTGGAGTGTATAGCTTCCATTGGACTGTAATGAATAGCTACCATTGGACTGGAGTGTATAGCTTCCATTGGACTGTAATGAATAGCTACCATTGGACTGGAGTGTATAGCTTCCATTGGACTGTAATGAATAGCTACCATTGGACTGGAGTGTATAGCTTCCATTGGACTGTAATGAATAGCTACCATTGGACTGGAGTGTATAGCTTCCATTGGACTGTAATGAATAGCTACCATTGGACTGGAGTGTATAGCTTCCATTGGACTGTAATGAATAGCTACCATTGGACTGGAGTGTATAGCTTCCATTGGACTGTAATGAATAGCTACCATTGGACTGTAATGAATAGCTACCATTGGACTGTAGTGTATAGCTTCCATTGGACTGTAATGAATAGCTACCATTGGACTGTAATGAATAGCTACCATTGGACTGTAGTGTATAGCTTCCATTGGACTGTAATGAATAGCTACCATTGGACTGTAGTGAATAGCTACCATTGGACTGTAGTGTATAGCTACCATTGGACTGTAGTGTATAGCTTCCATTGGACTGTAATGAATAGCTACCATTGGACTGTAGTGTATAGCTACCATTGGACTGTAGTGAATAGCTACCATTGGACTGTAGTGAATAGCTACCATTGGACTGTAGTGAATAGCTACCATTGGACTGTAGTGAATATCTACCATTGGACTGCAGTGAATAGCTGCCATGGACTGCAGTGAATAGCTGCCATGGACTGCAGTGAATAGCTGCCATGGACTGCAGTGAATATCTACCATTGGACTGCAGTGAATAGCTGCCATGGACTGCAGTGAATAGCTGCCATGGACTGCAGTGAATATCTACCATTGGACTGCAGTGAATAGCTGCCATGGACTGCAGTGAATAGCTGCCATGGACTGCAGTGAATAGCTGCCATGGACTGCAGTGAATATCTACCATTGGACTGCAGTGAATAGCTGCCATGGACTGCAGTGAATAGCTGCCATGGACTGCAGTGAATAGCTGCCATGGACTGCAGTGAATAGCTACCATGGACTGCAGTGAACAGCTGCCATGGACTGCAGTGAATAGCTGCCATGGACTGCAGTGAATAGCTGCCATGGACTGCAGTGAATAGCTACCATTGGACTGCAGTGAATAGCTGCCATGGACTGCAGTGAATAGCTACCATTGGACTGTAGTGAATATCTACCATTGGACTGCAGTGAATAGCTGCCATGGACTGCAGTGAATAGCTGCCATGGACTGCAGTGAATAGCTGCCATGGACTGCAGTGAATATCTACCATTGGACTGCAGTGAATAACTGCCATGGACTGCAGTGAATATCTACCATTGGACTGCAGTGAATAGCTGCCATGGACTGCAGTGAATAGCTACCATGGACTGCAGTGAATAGCTACCATTGGACTGCAGTGAATAGCTGCCATGGACTGCAGTGAATAGCTACCATTGGACTGCAGTGAATAGCTGCCATGGACTGCAGTGAATAGCTTCCATTGGACTGCAGTGAATAGCTACCATGGACTGCAGTGAATAGCTACCATTGGACTGCAGTGAATAGCTGCCATGGACTGCAGTGAATAGCTTCCATTGGACTGCAGTGAATAGCTGCCATGGACTGCAGTGAATAGCTTCCATTGGACTGCAGTGAATAGCTGCCATGGACTGCAGTGAATAGCTGCCATGGACTGCAGTGAATAGCTTCCATTGGACTGCAGTGAATAGCTGCCATGGACTGCAGTGAATAGCTTCCATTGGACTGCAGTGAATAGCTGCCATGGACTGCAGTGAATAGCTGCCATGGACTGCAGTGAATAGCTTCCATTGGACTGCAGTGAATAGCTGCCATGGACTGCAGTGAATAGCTGCCATGGACTGCAGTGAATAGCTTCCATTGGACTGCAGTGAATAGCTGCCATGGACTGCAGTGAATAGCTGCCATGGACTGCAGTGAATATCTACCATTGGACTGCAGTGAATAGCTGCCATGGACTGCAGTGAATAGCTGCCATGGACTGCAGTGAATAGCTTCCATTGGACTGCAGTGAATAGCTACCATGGACTGCAGTGAATAGCTGCCATGGACTGCAGTGAATAGCTTCCATTGGACTGCAGTGAATAGCTGCCATGGACTGCAGTGAATAGCTGCCATGGACTGCAGTGAATATCTACCATTGGACTGCAGTGAATAGCTGCCATGGACTGCAGTGAATAGCTGCCATGGACTGCAGTGAATAGCTTCCATTGGACTGCAGTGAATAGCTGCCATGGACTGCAGTGAATAGCTGCCATGGACTGCAGTGAATAGCTTCCATTGGACTGCAGTGAATAGCTGCCATGGACTGCAGTGAATAGCTGCCATGGACTGCAGTGAATAGCTACCATGGACTGCAGTGAATAGCTTCCATTGGACTGCAGTGAATAGCTGCCATGGACTGCAGTGAATAGCTGCCATGGACTGCAGTGAATAGCTACCATGGACTGCAGTGAATAGCTACCATGGACTGCAGTGAATAGCTACCATGGACTGCAGTGAATAGCTGCCATGGACTGCAGTGAATAGCTGCCATGGACTGCAGTGAATAGCTACCATGGACTGCAGTGAATAGCTGCCATGGACTGCAGTGAATAGCTGCCATGGACTGCAGTGAATAGCTGCCATGGACTGCAGTGAATAGCTGCCATGGACTGCAGTGAATAGCTGCCATGGACTGCAGTGAATAGCTGCCATGGACTGCAGTGAATAGCTTCCATTGGACTGCAGTGAATAGCTACCATGGACTGCAGTGAATAGCTGCCATGGACTGCAGTGAATAGCTACCATGGACTGCAGTGAATAGCTTCCATGGACTGCAGTGAATAGCTGCCATGGACTGCAGTGAATAGCTGCCATGGACTGCAGTGAATAGCTACCATGGACTGCAGTGAATAGCTACCATGGACTGCAGTGAATAGCTACCATGGACTGCAGTGAATAGCTACCATGGACTGCAGTGAATAGCTACCATGGACTGCAGTGAATAGCTGCCATGGACTGCAGTGAATAGCTACCATGGACTGCAGTGAATAGCTGCCATGGACTGCAGTGAATAGCTACCATGGACTGCAGTGAATAGCTACCATGGACTGCAGTGAATAGCTACCATGGACTGCAGTGAATAGCTACCATGGACTGCAGTGAATAGCTACCATGGACTGCAGTGAATAGCTACCATGGACTGCAGTGAATAGCTGCCATGGACTGCAGTGAATAGCTACCATGGACTGCAGTGAATAGCTGCCATGGACTGCAGTGAATAGCTACCATGGACTGCAGTGAATAGCTACCATGGACTGCAGTGAATAGCTACCATGGACTGCAGTGAATAGCTACCATGGACTGCAGTGAATAGCTACCATGGACTGCAGTGAATAGCTGCCATGGACTGCAGTGAATAGCTACCATGGACTGCAGTGAATAGCTGCCATGGACTGCAGTGAATAGCTACCATGGACTGCAGTGAATAGCTACCATGGACTGCAGTGAATAGCTACATGGACTGCAGTGAATAGCTGCCATGGACTGCAGTGAATAGCTACCATGGACTGCAGTGAATAGCTACCATGGACTGCAGTGAATAGCTACCATGGACTGCAGTGAATAGCTACCATGGACTGCAGTGAATAGCTACCATGGACTGCAGTGAATAGCTGCCATGGACTGCAGTGAATAGCTACCATGGACTGCAGTGAATAGCTGCCATGGACTGCAGTGAATAGCTACCATGGACTGCAGTGAATAGCTGCCATGGACTGCAGTGAATAGCTACCATGGACTGCAGTGAATAGCTGCCATGGACTGCAGTGAATAGCTACCATGGACTGCAGTGAATAGCTGCCATGGACTGCAGTGAATAGCTACCATGGACTGCAGTGAATAGCTGCCATGGACTGCAGTGAATAGCTACCATGGACTGCAGTGAATAGCTACCATGGACTGCAGTGAATAGCTACCATGGACTGCAGTGAATAGCTACCATGGACTGCAGTGAATAGCTTCCATGGACTGCAGTGAATAGCTTCCATGGACTGCAGTGAATAGCTGCCATGGACTGCAGTGAATAGCTGCCATGGACTGCAGTGAATAGCTTCCATTGGACTGCAGTGAATAGCTTCCATGGACTGCAGTGAATAGCTTCCATTGGACTGCAGTGAATAGCTACCATGGACTGCAGTGAATAGCTGCCATGGACTGCAGTGAATAGCTACCATGGACTGCAGTGAATAGCTGCCATGGACTGCAGTGAATAGCTTCCATGGACTGCAGTGAATAGCTTCCATGGACTGCAGTGAATAGCTCCATGGACTGCAGTGAATAGCTCCATGGACTGCAGTGAATAGCTTCCATTGGACTGCAGTGAATAGCTTCCATTGGACTGCAGTGAATAGCTTCCATGGACTGCAGTGAATAGCTTCCATTGGACTGCAGTGAATAGCTTCCATTGGACTGCAGTGAATAGCTTCCATTGGACTGCAGTGAATAGCTGCCATGGACTGCAGTGAATAGCTGCCATGGACTGCAGTGAATAGCTTCCATGGACTGCAGTGAATAGCTTCCATTGGACTGCAGTGAATAGCTTCCATTGGACTGCAGTGAATAGCTTCCATTGGACTGCAGTGAATAGCTTCCATGGACTGCAGTGAATAGCTGCCATGGACTGCAGTGAATAGCTTCCATTGGACTGCAGTGAATAGCTTCCATTGGACTGCAGTGAATAGCTTCCATTGGACTGCAGTGAATAGCTTCCATTGGACTGCAGTGAATAGCTTCCATTGGACTGCAGTGAATAGCTGCATGGACTGCAGTGAATAGCTGCCATGGACTGCAGTGAATAGCTGCCATGGACTGCAGTGAATAGCTGCCATGGACTGCAGTGAATAGCTACCATGGACTGCAGTGAATAGCTGCCATGGACTGCAGTGAATAGCTGCCATGGACTGCAGTGAATAGCTGCCATGGACTGCAGTGAATAGCTTCCATTGACTGCAGTGAATAGCTTCCATTGGACTGCAGTGAATAGCTCCATTGGACTGCAGTGAATAGCTTCCATTGGACTGCAGTGAATAGCTTCCATGGACTGCAGTGAATAGCTCCATGGACTGCAGTGAATAGCTGCCATGGACTGCAGTGAATAGCTTCCATGGACTGCAGTGAATAGCTTCCATGGACTGCAGTGAATAGCTTCCATTGGACTGCAGTGAATAGCTACCATGGACTGCAGTGAATAGCTGCCATGGACTGCAGTGAATAGCTACCATGGACTGCAGTGAATAGCTGCCATTGGACTGCAGTGAATAGCTTCCATTGGACTGCAGTGAATAGCTTCCATTGGACTGCAGTGAATAGCTTCCATTGGACTGCAGTGAATAGCTTCCATTGGACTGCAGTGAATAGCTTCCATTGGACTGCAGTGAATAGCTGCCATGGACTGCAGTGAATAGCTTCCATTGGACTGCAGTGAATAGCTGCCATGGACTGCAGTGAATAGCTGCCATGGACTGCAGTGAATAGCTGCCATGGACTGCAGTGAATAGCTGCCATGGACTGCAGTGAATAGCTGCCATGGACTGCAGTGAATAGCTGCCATGGACTGCAGTGAATAGCTGCCATGGACTGCAGTGAATAGCTGCCATGGACTGCAGTGAATAGCTGCCATGGACTGCAGTGAATAGCTTCCATTGGACTGCAGTGAATAGCTGCCATGGACTGCAGTGAATAGCTGCCATGGACTGCAGTGAATAGCTGCCATGGACTGCAGTGAATAGCTACCATTGGACTGCAGTGAATAGCTTCCATGGACTGCAGTGAATAGCTGCCATGGACTGCAGTGAATAGCTGCCATGGACTGCAGTGAATAGCTGCCATGGACTGCAGTGAATAGCTGCCATGGACTGCAGTGAATAGCTGCCATGGACTGCAGTGAATAGCTGCCATGGACTGCAGTGAATAGCTGCCATGGACTGCAGTGAATAGCTGCCATGGACTGCAGTGAATAGCTGCCATGGACTGCAGTGAATAGCTGCCATGGACTGCAGTGAATAGCTGCCATGGACTGCAGTGAATAGCTGCCATGGACTGCAGTGAATAGCTGCCATGGACTGCAGTGAATAGCTGCCATGGACTGCAGTGAATAGCTGCCATGGACTGCAGTGAATAGCTGCCATGGACTGCAGTGAATAGCTTCCATTGGACTGCAGTGAATAGCTTCCATTGGACTGCAGTGAATAGCTGCCATGGACTGCAGTGAATAGCTGCCATGGACTGCAGTGAATAGCTGCCATGGACTGCAGTGAATAGCTTCCATGGACTGCAGTGAATAGCTTCCATTGGACTGCAGTGAATAGCTGCCATGGACTGCAGTGAATAGCTGCCATGGACTGCAGTGAATAGCTGCCATGGACTGCAGTGAATAGCTGCCATGGACTGCAGTGAATAGCTGCCATGGACTGCAGTGAATAGCTGCCATGGACTGCAGTGAATAGCTGCCATGGACTGCAGTGAATAGCTGCCATGGACTGCAGTGAATAGCTGCCATGGACTGCAGTGAATAGCTGCCATGGACTGCAGTGAATAGCTGCCATGGACTGCAGTGAATAGCTGCCATGGACTGCAGTGAATAGCTGCCATGGACTGCAGTGAATAGCTGCCATGGACTGCAGTGAATAGCTGCCATGGACTGCAGTGAATAGCTGCCATGGACTGCAGTGAATAGCTGCCATGGACTGCAGTGAATAGCTGCCATGGACTGCAGTGAATAGCTGCCATGGACTGCAGTGAATAGCTGCCATGGACTGCAGTGAATAGCTGCCATGGACTGCAGTGAATAGCTGCCATGGACTGCAGTGAATAGCTGCCATGGACTGCAGTGAATAGCTGCCATGGACTGCAGTGAATAGCTGCCATGGACTGCAGTGAATAGCTGCCATGGACTGCAGTGAATAGCTGCCATGGACTGCAGTGAATAGCTGCCATGGACTGCAGTGAATAGCTTCCATTAGACTGCAGTGAATAGCTTCCATTGGACTGCAGTGAATAGCTGCCATGGACTGCAGTGAATAGCTGCCATGGACTGCAGTGAATAGCTGCCATTGGACTGCAGTGAATAGCTTCCATTGGACTGCAGTGAATAGCTACCATTGGACTGCAGTGAATAGCTTCCATTGGACTGCAGTGAATAGCTGCCATGGACTGCAGTGAATAGCTGCCATGGACTGGAGTGAATAGCTACCATTGGACTGCAGTGAATAGCTTCCATTGGACTGCAGTGAATAGCTACCATTGGACTGCAGTGAATAGCTTCCATTGGACTGCAGTGAATAGCTTCCATTGGACTGCAGTGAATAGCTACCATTGGACTGCAGTGAATAGCTTCCATTGGACTGCAGTGAATAGCTTCCATTGGACTGCAGTGAATAGCTTCCATTGGACTGCAGTGAATAGCTTCCATTGGACTGCAGTGAATAGCTTCCATTGGACTGCAGTGAATAGCTTCCATTGGACTGCAGTGAATAGCTTCCATTGGACTGCAGTGAATAGCTTCCATTGGACTGCAGTGAATAGCTTCCATTGGACTGCAGTGAATAGCTTCCATTGGACTGCAGTGAATAGCTTCCATTGGACTGCAGTGAATAGCTACCATTGGACTGCAGTGAATAGCTTCCATTGGACTGCAGTGAATAGCTTCCATGGACTGCAGTGAATAGCTTCCATTGGACTGCAGTGAATAGCTACCATTGGACTGCAGTGAATAGCTTCCATTGGACTGCAGTGAATAGCTTCCATTGGACTGCAGTGAATAGCTTCCATTGGACTGCAGTGAATAGCTTCCATTGGACTGCAGTGAATAGCTACCATTGGACTGCAGTGAATAGCTTCCATTGGACTGCAGTGAATAGCTTCCATTGGACTGCAGTGAATAGCTTCCATTGGACTGCAGTGAATAGCTTCCATTGGACTGCAGTGAATAGCTTCCATTGGACTGCAGTGAATAGCTACCATGGACTGCAGTGAATAGCTTCCATTGGACTGCAGTGAATAGCTTCCATTGGACTGCAGTGAATAGCTTCCATTGGACTGCAGTGAATAGCTTCCATTGGACTGCAGTGAATAGCTTCCATTGGACTGCAGTGAATAGCTTCCATTGGACTGCAGTGAATAGCTTCCATTGGACTGCAGTGAATAGCTTCCATTGGACTGCAGTGAATAGCTTCCATTGGACTGCAGTGAATAGCTTCCATTGGACTGCAGTGAATAGCTATACACTTTACACATTAATTATGTCTCCACTAATGTTGGAAGACATATTGTTTTTTCTTTGCCATCCGTCTGTCCGGTTGATCGTGTCCGTGCTTCATCTCCAAAACCCCTTGTTGAATTTTCACCAAACTTCGCAGGAAGCATCGGTTTGATGTTTGTGATAGTTGTGCATATTGTAACCCCGTTGAAAAAAATATGACAAATTGTTACATTTCAAAGTAGATACGTTATTAAAGTTTGTATGTTTTCAGCTATTATTGGAATTGATTCAAGTGTGGGGAGATGAGAGTTCACTGAACCATATGTCATACGAGCACCATTACTATCTTACACAGGCGGTGGTCATATGTATGGCCTTTATATCGGACAAACACAAGCAAGAACATAAAGATGGTATGAGATAGTTATATAACTGATTTACTGCGTACTGTCATTGTCATGTAGCTTATTGTCAACTGTCATTGTCATGTAGCTTATTGTCAACTGTCATTGTCATGTAGCTTATTGTCAACTGTCATTGTCATGTAGCTTATTGTCAACTGTCATTGTCATGTAGCTTATTGTCAACTGTCATTGTCATGTAGCTTATTGTCAACTGTCATTGTCATGTCAACATGATTTACTGCATACTGTCATTGTCATGTCAACATGATTTACTGGGAACTGTCATTGTCATGCCAACATGATTTACTGGAAACTGTCATTGTCATGTCAACATGATTTACTGGGAACTGTCATGTCAACATGATTTACTGGGAACTGTCATTGTCATGTCAACATGATTTACTGGGAACTGTCATTGTCATGTCAACATGATTTACTGGGAACTGTCATTGTCATGTCAACATGATTTACTGGGAATTGTCATGTCAACATGATTTACTGGGAATTGTCATTGTCATATCAACATGATTTACTGCATACTGTCATTGTCATGCCAACATGATTTACTGCATACTGTCATTGTCATGTCAACATGATTTACTGCATACTGTCATTGTCATATCAACATGATTTACTGCATACTGTCATTGTCATGCCAACATGATTTACTGCATACTGTCATTGTCATATCAACATGATTTACGGCATACTGTCATTGGCATGTCAACATGATTTACTGGGAAATGTTAATGTCAGGTGAGTTACTGGATGCTGTTAATGTCAGGTGATTTACTAGGCACTGTTAATGTCAGGTGATTTACTGGGCAATGTCATTGTCAGGTGATTTACTGGACACTGTTAATGTCAGGTGATTTACTGGGCACTGTTAATGTCAGGTGATTTACTGGGAAATGTTAATATCAGTTGATTTACTGGGCACTGTTAATGTCAGGTGATTTACTGGGCACTGTTAATGTCAGGTGATTTACTGGGAAATGTTGATGTCAGGTGATTTACTGGGAAATGTTAATATCAGGTGATTTACTGGGCACTGTTAATGTCAGGTGATTTACTGGGCACTGTTAATGTCAGGTGATTTACTGGGAAATGTTAATGTCAGGTGATTTACTGGGCACTGTTAATATCAGGTGATTTACTGGGCACTGTTAATATCAGGTGATTTACTGGGAAATGTTAATGTCAGGTGATTTACTGGACGCTGTTAATGTCAGGTGATTTATCGAGAACTATTAATGTCAGGTGATTTACTTGGCACTGTTAATATCAGGTGATTTACTGGGCAATGTTAATATCAGGTGATTTACTGGGCACTGTTAATGTCAGGTGATTTACTGGGCACTGTTAATGTCAGGTGATTTACTGGGCACTGTTAATGTCAGGTGATTTACTGGGCACTGTTAATGTCAGGTGATTTACTGGGAAATGTTAATGTCAGGTGATTTACTGGGCACTGTTAATATCAGGTGATTTACTGGGCACTGTTAATATCAGGTGATTTACTGGGAAATGTTAATGTCAGGTGATTTACTGGACGCTGTTAATGTCAGGTGATTTATCGAGAACTATTAATGTCAGGTGATTTACTTGGCACTGTTAATATCAGGTGATTTACTGGGCAATGTTAATATCAGGTGATTTACTGGGCAATGTTAATATCAGGTGATTTACTGAGCCCTACTAATGTCAGGTGATTTACTGGGCAATGTTAATATCAGGTGATTTACTGAGCCCTACTAATGTCAGGTGATTTACTGGGCAATGTTAATATCAGGTGATTTACTGAGCCCTACTAATGTCAGGTGATTTACTGAGCCCTACTAATGTCCGGTGATTGTTACGGATTTCAGAGATATTACGGTTATTGATGCCTGGAATACAGACACACATTGGCTCCTCGGAACCCAAGATCCGAAAGCTGGGAATGTTTGTAGCAGAAATAGTTACAACAGCCATAGATCCTGAGGGCCCAAAGCTCAACTTTGAGGTAATATTACTAGAGTTATGTCTCCTGTCTCCCCACCGTATGAAGGGCCAACAAGTTCCAAATGTCCAAATTTATGGGTTTCATTCTCTATTTGTTATACCTACTTATTGAAGCTGAATTGCAATCAAATTTTGTGTGTTTTATGTTTATTCATTTTAGATTTTTGGAGGATAGTGCAATGATACAGACAGAGACCCATTCCAGAGTCGCCTCTGGTTCTTTTACGTACACGGTGTACAGTACCAACACGCGACCTCGGTTTAAAGTCCCATCTGAAAGACTGTTAATTTTATTAGGGTCAGACAGGTGATCGAACCTGCGATCCCTGGATTACCCGTCCAGCGTGTTACCACTGGACTACATATCCGTCAAATGTTTGTAAAGCTATATATTTATAACCGCAAGATGAAACTCTCAATATGACAATGTTAGCGCGCTGCTGCACTGCCCAGTGTGAGGTATAGGCTGGTTGCATCGCGTCTGAAAGTCAAGCTTGATGAACCTTCGTATGTAGCATCGAGGCCGCAGGTTTCTTCCCGTTTTTTTCCGATACGGAAGAAATATGTTTCTTCCCAACTACTGGGAAGAAATGGAAGAAACTTCCTTTTTGTCAATTTGTTTAGTAATATATGCGCAAAATATAGATAAAATGTATATATTATGATTAATATTGCTTCAACAATAACATCTGTTGATCAAGTCCAATTGACAGGTGTCAATTAGATTGTATAGTGAAGTCCCATAAGCTGGGTCACACCAACCAACCTGTTATAATTACTAGCTGTTATATGTTTCAATTGACAGGTTATTGACTTCTAAAAGTGGCAAACATGTGATATGGCTTCATTTTTGTTCAGGGGTTTCCTATTGAAATACAATACACGACAATGGCATGCCCCTTATTAAACAACTTTTACCATGGCTTTTTATTCAAAGGCATCCCATTGATTACATTTTCACTATATAACCAAGCGAGAGAAGTAATTTAAATTCAGAAACTGACAGTGCCTTTGCGTTAAACTGGGAACCATTATCACCAAGTTGACATTTATTTTTCTCATCAGTTCTATTTAAATCATAATGTATAGGGGTGGCAGACCTCGTGACACTATTTGGGAACACTTTGTTTCTGTGACAGTGGCTGGAAAAGAGTATGCTAGGTGCAAACTTTGTGAGAACCATCAGCTTCCTAAAGCTTGCCGTCTAAAACTCCATTAAGCGAAATGCAGTGCAGCATACCACTTACCAGCAGAAAAAGAGATCCCTGAGCAGCCTATGTCAGTAAAAAGACGGAGATCTCCATCTCCTCCACCAACCAAACGACAAGCTATCTCAATCCAACCAGACATGGATAGTTGTGTTGTGAAGACATCTCTAAACCAGAAAAATGCCATTGACTTGGAGATTGCCAAATTCTTCTACGCTTGCAATATACCATTCAATGCCGCTGACCATCCACAGTACAAAAAGATGATGAGTACACTACGAGCAGGATATCAGCCACCTAACAGGAAGCAAATAGCCGGAAAACTCCTAGACACTGTGTATGATCAACTCCAGGAGGATATGAAGCATGTCATTGGCGGAAAAACTGCAACTCTTGTACAAGACGGCTGGAGTAATTGCCACAACGAACCTATAATTGCAAGTTGCCTCCAGGTTGAGAACAAATCCTATCTTTTAGATAGCCACCCTACTGGATCTATGTCAAAAACAGGGGACAATTGCAAGATGTTGTGTCAGGAGTCCATCAAAAAGGCAAGGGAAAACTACAACTGCACTGTATCTGGAGTATGTACTGACAATGCTAAGAACATGGAAAAAATGCGTGCTGCCTTACAAGAAGATGACCCAGACCTCACTGTGTATGGCTGCTCTGCCCACTGGCTCAACTTACTTGGGCTGGATCTAACTTCACAGTCAGTGATGAAGCATGTTGTGGAAGTATTTTCGCAACCACCATAAGCCATGTGCTTGGCTGTCTGAGTGTGCCGAAAGTAAGAAACCACAGCTCCCTGGAGAAACACGATGGAAGTCTCAACTCACCTGTTTGGACAGCTATATTGCCAACAGAACCAGCTACATGAAGATTGTTCAGGACCATGAGGATGAGATTGACCAAACCATTGCCAAAAAGATACAGGATATCAATATCTATAGGAATTCCAAGGACATGGCAGAGCTGCTTCGCCCTGTAGCAACTGCTATTGATGCTTGCCAGGCAGACTACTCCTCTCTGGCATCAGAGTGCCATACATGGCTGTCTCTTCTGGATAATCCAATCTTCAGTCACCAGCGCACAAGACCCTTGTCACAAAGCGGTTTAAGCAAGCAATCATACCAGAACACTTTACAGCTTACAAACTACATACAGCATATCAGGGTGTTAAACTATCTGCTTGGCAATTGGAGATTGTTAATGACTTTATTATGTCCAAGAGTCCTGCCTTCATCACTGAGCTGATTGCCTTTCAAGCCAAATCCACACCATACCCTGCTGCATTTTTCAATGAGGCAGCACTTCGGATGGATTCAGTTACCTGGTGGAAAGCAGCTAAATCCAGTGGTGTAAATTCTGACTTTGTAGACTTTGTAGACTTTGTGGTATGTCTTCTACAGGCACCAGCTTCCTCAGCGTCAGTAGAGCGTATATTTTCCAACTTTGGACAGATCCACAGTAAAATTAGCAACAGACTAGGAAATCAAACTGCAGGAAAGTTAGTGTTCTGTTTCCGGCTCCTGAGAGGTGATCTTGAGATTGATTATTAACTGCTGTTTTTTTACATGAACAGTGTGCTTATCTACCTGATGTGAAGACTGCTAATTGTGAGAACATTGTGCTAATGTATATATGTAAATATTATTCTCTTATAGTTGCTGACAGTGATGCAATAAAAATATCACACTTTATTCCCAGTTTCTTCCTAGTTTCTCCCATTTCTTCCGGGAAGAAAGGTGTTTCTTCCCTTTTTCCCCATGTTTCTTCCCACGGAAGGGAAGAAATACCTTTCTTCCCGGAAGAAAGCCAACC
>CM026390.1:15509509-15564634 GCA_014843695.1 Archivesica marissinica | reverse complement strand
GGACTGCAGTGAATAGCTACCATGGACTGCAGTGAATAGCTGCCATGGACTGCAGTGAATAGCTACCATGGACTGCTGTGAATAGCTGCCATTGGACTGCAGTGAATAGCTTCCATTGGACTGCAGTGAATAGCTTCCATTAGACTGCAGTGAATAGCTTCCATTGGACTGCAGTGAATAGCTTCCATTGGACTGCAGTGAATAGCTTCCATTGGACTGCAGTGAATAGCTGCCATGGACTGCAGTGAATAGCTTCCATTGGACTGCAGTGAATAGCTGCCATGGACTGCAGTGAATAGCTGCCATGGACTGCAGTGAATAGCTTCCATTGGACTGCAGTGAATAGCTGCCATGGACTGCAGTGAATAGCTGCCATGGACTGCAGTGAATAGCTTCCATTGGACTGCAGTGAATAGCTACCATGGACTGCAGTGAATAGCTGCCATGGACAGCAGTGAATAGCTACCATGGACTGCAGTGAATAGCTTCCATTGGACTGCAGTGAATAGCTGCCATGGACTGCAGTGAATAGCTACCATGGACTGCAGTGAATAGCTACCATGGACTGCAGTGAATAGCTTCCATGGACTGCAGTGAATAGCTGCCATGGACTGCAGTGAATAGCTGCCATGGACTGCAGTGAATAGCTACCATGGACTGCAGTGAATAGCTTCCATGGACTGCAGTGAATAGCTGCCATTGGACTGCAGTGAATAGCTGCCATGGACTGCAGTGAATAGCTGCCATGGACTGCAGTGAATAGCTGCCATGGACTGCAGTGAATAGCTGCCATGGACTGCAGTGAATAGCTGCCATGGACTGCAGTGAATAGCTGCCATGGACTGCAGTGAATAGCTACCATGGACTGCAGTGAATAGCTGCCATGGACTGCAGTGAATAGCTTCCATTGGACTGCAGTGAATAGCTACCATGGACTGCAGTGAATAGCTGCCATGGACTGCAGTGAATAGCTACCATGGACTGCAGTGAATAGCTGCCATTGGACTGCAGTGAATAGCTTCCATTGGACTGCAGTGAATAGCTTCCATTGGACTGCAGTGAATAGCTTCCATTGGACTGCAGTGAATAGCTTCCATTGGACTGCAGTGAATAGCTTCCATTGGACTGCAGTGAATAGCTGCCATGGACTGCAGTGAATAGCTGCCATGGACTGCAGTGAATAGCTGCCATGGACTGCAGTGAATAGCTGCCATGGACTGCAGTGAATAGCTTCCATTGGACTGCAGTGAATAGCTGCCATGGACTGCAGTGAATAGCTGCCATGGACTGCAGTGAATAGCTGCCATGGACTGCAGTGAATAGCTGCCATGGACTGCAGTGAATAGCTGCCATGGACTGCAGTGAATAGCTGCCATGGACTGCAGTGAATAGCTGCCATGGACTGCAGTGAATAGCTGCCATGGACTGCAGTGAATAGCTGCCATGGACTGCAGTGAATAGCTGCCATGGACTGCAGTGAATAGCTGCCATGGACTGCAGTGAATAGCTACCATTGGACTGCAGTGAATAGCTGCCATGGACTGCAGTGAATAGCTGCCATGGACTGCAGTGAATAGCTGCCATGGACTGCAGTGAATAGCTGCCATGGACTGCAGTGAATAGCTGCCATGGACTGCAGTGAATAGCTGCCATGGACTGCAGTGAATAGCTGCCATGGACTGCAGTGAATAGCTGCCATGGACTGCAGTGAATAGCTGCCATGGACTGCAGTGAATAGCTGCCATGGACTGCAGTGAATAGCTGCCATGGACTGCAGTGAATAGCTGCCATGGACTGCAGTGAATAGCTGCCATGGACTGCAGTGAATAGCTGCCATGGACTGCAGTGAATAGCTGCCATGGACTGCAGTGAATAGCTTCCATTAGACTGCAGTGAATAGCTTCCATGGACTGCAGTGAATAGCTGCCATGGACTGCAGTGAATAGCTGCCATGGACTGCAGTGAATAGCTGCCATTGGACTGCAGTGAATAGCTTCCATTGGACTGCAGTGAATAGCTACCATTGGACTGCAGTGAATAGCTTCCATTGGACTGCAGTGAATAGCTGCCATGGACTGCAGTGAATAGCTGCCATGGACTGGAGTGAATAGCTACCATTGGACTGCAGTGAATAGCTTCCATTGGACTGCAGTGAATAGCTACCATTGGACTGCAGTGAATAGCTTCCATTGGACTGCAGTGAATAGCTTCCATTGGACTGCAGTGAATAGCTACCATTGGACTGCAGTGAATAGCTTCCATTGGACTGCAGTGAATAGCTTCCATTGACTGCAGTGAATAGCTTCCATTGGACTGCAGTGAATAGCTTCCATTGGACTGCAGTGAATAGCTTCCATTGGACTGCAGTGAATAGCTTCCATTGGACTGCAGTGAATAGCTTCCATTGGACTGCAGTGAATAGCTTCCATTGGACTGCAGTGAATAGCTTCCATTGGACTGCAGTGAATAGCTTCCATTGGACTGCAGTGAATAGCTTCCATTGGACTGCAGTGAATAGCTACCATTGGACTGCAGTGAATAGCTTCCATTGGACTGCAGTGAATAGCTTCCTTCCATTGGACTGCAGTGAATAGCTTCCATTGGACTGCAGTGAATGGCTACCATTGGACTGCAGTGAATAGCTTCCATTGGACTGCAGTGAATAGCTTCCATTGGACTGCAGTGAATAGCTTCCATTGGACTGCAGTGAATAGCTTCCATTGGACTGCAGTGAATAGCTACCATTGGACTGCAGTGAATAGCTTCCATGGACTGCAGTGAATAGCTTCCATTGGACTGCAGTGAATAGCTTCCATTGGACTGCAGTGAATAGCTTCCATTGGACTGCAGTGAATAGCTTCCATTGGACTGCAGTGAATAGCTGCCATGGACTGCAGTGAATAGCTGCCATTGGACTGCAGTGAATAGCTTCCATTGGACTGCAGTGAATAGCTTCCATTGGACTGCAGTGAATAGCTTCCATTGGACTGCAGTGAATAGCTTCCATTGGACTGCAGTGAATAGCTTCCATTGGACTGCAGTGAATAGCTTCCATTGGACTGCAGTGAATAGCTTCCATTGGACTGCAGTGAATAGCTTCCATTGGACTGCAGTGAATAGCTTCCATTGGACTGCAGTGAATAGCTATACACTTTACACATTAATTATGTCTCCACTAATGTTGGAAGACATATTGTTTTTTCTTTGCCATCCGTCTGTCCGGTTGACCGTGTCCGTGCTTCATCTCCAAAACCCCTTGTTGAATTTTCACCAAACTTCGCAGGAAGCATCGGTTTGATGTTTGTGATAGTTGTGCATATTGTAACCCCGTTGAAAAAAATATGACAAATTGTTACATTTCAAAGTAGATACGTTATTAAAGTTTGTATGTTTTCAGCTATTATTGGAATTGATTCAAGTGTGGGGAGATGAGAGTTCACTGAACCATATGTCATACGAGCACCATTACTATCTTACACAGGCGGTGGTCATATGTATGGCCTTTATATCGGACAAACACAAGCAAGAACATAAAGATGGTATGAGATAGTTATATAACTGATTTACTGCGTACTGTCATTGTCATGTAGCTTATTGTCAACTGTCATTGTCATGTAGCTTATTGTCAACTGTCATTGTCATGTAGCTTATTGTCAACTGTCATTGTCATGTAGCTTATTGTCAACTGTCATTGTCATGTAGCTTATTGTCAACTGTCATTGTCATGTAGCTTATTGTCAACTGTCATTGTCATGTCAACATGATTTACTGCGTACTGTCATTGTCATGTCAACATGATTTACTGGGAACTGTCATTGTCATGCCAACATGATTTACTGGGAACTGTCATTGTCATGTCAACATGATTTACTGGGAACTGTCATGTCAACATGATTTACTGGGAACTGTCATTGTCATGTCAACATGATTTACTGGGAACTGTCATTGTCATGTCAACATGATTTACTGGGAACTGTCATTGTCATGTCAACATGATTTACTGGGAATTGTCATGTCAACATGATTTACTGGGAATTGTCATGTCAACATGATTTACTGCATACTGTCATTGTCATGTCAACATGATTTACTGCATACTGTCATTGTCATATCAACATGATTTACTGCATACTGTCATTGTCATGCCAACATGATTTACTGCATACTGTCATTGTCATATCAACATGATTTACGGCATACTGTCATTGTCATGTCAACATGATTTACTGGGAAATGTTAATGTCAGGTGAGTTACTGGATGCTGTTAATGTCAGGTGATTTACCAGGCACTGTTAATGTCAGGTGATTTACTGGGCAATGTCATTGTCAGGTGATTTACTGGACACTGTTAATGTCAGGTGATTTACTGGGCACTGTTAATGTCAGGTGATTTACTGGGAAATGTTAATATCAGTTGATTTACTGGGCACTGTTAATGTCAGGTGATTTACTGGGAAATGTTGATGTCAGGTGATTTACTGGGAAATGTTAATATCAGGTGATTTACTGGGCACTGTTAATGTCAGGTGATTTACTGGGCACTGTTAATGTCAGGTGATTTACTGGGCACTGTTAATGTCAGGTGATTTACTGGGCACTGTTAATGTCAGGTGATTTACTGGGAAATGTTAATGTCAGGTGATTTACTGGGCACTGTTAATATCAGGTGATTTACTGGGCACTGTTAATATCAGGTGATTTACTGGGAAATGTTAATGTCAGGTGATTTACTGGACACTGTTAATATCAGGTGATTTATCGAGAACTATTAATGTCAGGTGATTTACTTGGCACTGTTAATATCAGGTGATTTACTGGGCAATGTTAATGTCAGGTGATTTACTGGACGCTGTTAATGTCAGGTGATTTACTGGACGCTGTTAATGTCAGGTGATTTATCGAGAACTATTAATGTCAGGTGATTTACTTGGCACTGTTAATATCAGGTGATTTACTGGGCAATGTTAATATCAGGTGATTTACTGGGCAATGTTAATATCAGGTGATTTACTGAGCCCTACTAATGTCAGGTGATTTACTGGGCAATGTTAATATCAGGTGATTTACTGAGCCCTACTAATGTCAGGTGATTTACTGGGCAATGTTAATATCAGGTGATTTACTGAGCCCTACTAATGTCAGGTGATTTACTGAGCCCTACTAATGTCAGGTGATTTACTGGGAAATGTTAATGTCAGGTGATTTACTGGGCACTGTTAATATCAGGTGATTTACTGGGCACTGTTAATATCAGGTGATTTACTGGGAAATGTTAATGTCAGGTGATTTACTGGACACTGTTAATATCAGGTGATTTACTGGCACTGTTAATGTCAGGTGATTTACTGGGCACTGTTAATGTCAGGTGATTTACTGGCACTGTTAATGTCAGGTGATTTACTGGACACTGTTAATGTCAGGGGATTTACTGGACACTGTTAATGTCAGGGGATTTACTGGGCACTGTTAATGTCAGGGGATTTACTGGGCACTGTTAATGTCAGGTGAGTTACCAGGCAATGTTAATGTCAGGTGATTTACTGGACACTGTTAATGTCAGGTGAGTTACCAGGCAATGTTAATGTCAGGTGATTTACTGGGCACTGTTAATGTCAGGTGATTTACTGGACACTATTAATGTCAGGTGATTTACTGGGCACTGTTAATGTCAGGTGAGTTACTGGCACTGTTAATGTCAAGTGAGTTACTGGCACTGTTAATGTCAGAGGATTTACTGGGAAATGTTAATGTCAGGTGAGTTACCAGGCACTGTTAATGTCTGGTGAGTTACTGGCACTGTTAATGTCAGGGGATTTACTGGGAAAGGTTAATGTCATGTGAGTTACCAGGCACTGTTAATGTCAGGTGCGTTACTGGCACTGTTAATGTCAGGTGATTTACTGGGCACTGTTAATGTCAGGTGATTTACTGGACACTGTTAATGTCAGGTGAGTTACCAGGCACTGTTAATATCAGGTGATTTACTGGCACTGTTAATGTCAGGTGATTTACTGGACACTGTTAATGTCAGGTGAGTTACCAGGCACTGTTAATGTCAGGTGATTTACTGGGCACTGTTAATGTCAGGTGAGTTACCAGGCACTGTTAATATCAGGTGCATTACTGGCACTGTTAATGTCAGGTGATTTACTGGGCACTGTTAATGTCAGGTGATTTACTGGACACTGTTAATGTCAGGTGAGTTACCAGGCACTGTTAATATCAGGTGATTTACTGGCACTGTTAATGTCAGGTGATTTACTGGACACTGTTAATGTCAGGTGAGTTACCAGGCACTGTTAATATCAGGTGATTTACTGGGCACTGTTAATGTCAGGTGATTTATCGAGAACTATTAATGTCAGGTGATTTACTGGACGCTGTTAATGTCAGGTGATTTACTGGACGCTGTTAATGTCAGGTGATTTATCGAGAACTATTAATGTCAGGTGATTTACTTGGCACTGTTAATATCAGGTGATTTACTGGGCAATGTTAATATCAGGTGATTTACTGGGCAATGTTAATATCAGGTGATTTACTGAGCCCTACTAATGTCAGGTGATTTACTGGGCAATGTTAATATCAGGTGATTTACTGAGCCCTACTAATGTCAGGTGATTTACTGGGCAATGTTAATATCAGGTGATTTACTGAGCCCTACTAATGTCAGGTGATTTACTGAGCCCTACTAATGTCCGGTGATTGTTACGGATTTCAGAGATATTACGGTTATTGATGCCTGGAATACAGACACACATTGGCTCCTCGGAACCCAAGATCCGAAAGCTGGGAATGTTTGTAGCAGAAATAGTTACAACAGCCATAGATCCTGAGGGCCCAAAGCTCAACTTTGAGGTAATATTACTAGAGTTATGTCTCCTGTCTCCCCACCGTATGAAGGGCCAACAAGTTCCAAATGTCCAAATTTATGGGTTTCATTCTCTATTTGTTATACCTACTTATTGAAGCTGAATTGCAATCAAATTTTGTGTGTTTTATGTTTATTTATCGTCGCTACTGGTTGCCCCTATGAGCGACGCCTCCTGAAGAGATCAGTCATTTTAGATTTTTGGAGGATAGTGCAATGATACAGACAGAGACCCATTCCAGAGTCGCCTCTGGTTCTTTTACGTACACGGTGTACAGTACCAACACGTGACCTCGGTTTAAAGTCCCATCTGAAAGACTGTTAATTTTATTAGGGTCAGACAGGTGATCGAACCTGCGATCCCTGGATTACCCGTCCAGCGTGTTACCACTGGACTACATATCCGTCAAATGTTTGTAAAGCTATATATTTATAACCGCAAGATGAAACTCTCAATATGACAATGTTAGCGCGCTGCTGCACTGCCCAGTGTGAGGTATAGGCTGGTTGCATCGCGTCTGAAAGTCAAGCTTGATGAACCTTCGTATGTAGCATCGAGGCAGCCAATAGATAAAGCATGTATGGATGTTATTTATGATGTGTGCGGATATTTACAAGTCTGTCTGTATTATAGGTGCAGGTTGATGAGGAGACAGAGGCTCTACGAGGGTTGCTACATGTGCCTGAGGATCCTCTCATGTACGATGTGTGCGGATATTTACAAGTCTGTCTGTATTATAGGTGCAGGTTGATGAGGAGACAGAGGCTCTGCGAGTGTTGCTACACGTGCCCGAGGATCCTCTCATATAGATGTGTGCGGATATTTACAAGTCTGTCTGTATTATAGGTGCAGGTTGATGAGGAGACAGAGGCTCTACGAGGGTTGCTACATGTGCCCGAGGATCCTCTCATGTACGATGTGTGCGGATATTTACAAGTCTGTCTGTATTATAGGTGCAGGTTGATGAGGAGACAGAGGCTCTGCGAGTGTTGCTACACGTGCCCGAGGATCCTCTCGTGTATGATGTGTGCGGATATTTACAATGCTGTCTGTATTATAGGTGCAGGTTGGTGAGGAGACAGAGGCTCTGCGAGGGTTGCTACACGTGCCCGAGGATCCTCTCATGTATGATGTGTGTGGATATTTACAATGCTGTCTGTATTATAGGTGCAGGTTGATGAGGAGACAGAGGCTCTGCGAGGGTTGCTACACGTGCCCGAGGATCCTCTCATGGATGTTATGCAGGAGTAAGTACATACATAGTTCATCGTAGAAATCTCACAAGCAGCGGCCATTAGCGAAGTGTAAATCTGACTGTAAAAATAAGGTTTCTGTCATTGTGTAGATGTTGTGTTAATGTCACATGACACAAGGCAACAACTGTGTACGTATTGCATTGAAGAGTTTGGGCATCTTGTTCATGATTTAACATTTCCTGTTCCACATGTGTACATATTGCATTGAAGAGTTTGGGCATGTTGTTAATGGTTTAACATTTCCTGTTCCACATGTGTACATATTGCATTGAAGAGTTTGGGCATCTTGTTCATGGTTTAACATTTCCTCTTCCACATTGTATGTATTGCATTGAAGAGTTTGGGCATCTTGTTCATGGTTTAACATTTCCTGTTCCACATGTGTACGTATTGCATTGAAGAGTTTGGGCATCTTGTTCATGGTTTAACATTTCCTGTTCCACATGTGTACATATTGCATTGAAGAGTTTGGGCATCTTGTTCATGGTTTAACATTTCCTGTTCCACATTGTACGTATTGCATTGAAGAGTTTGGGCATCTTGTTCATGGTTTAACATTTCCTGTTCCACATGTGTACGTATTGCATTGAAGAGTTTGGGCATCTTGTTCATGGTTTAACATTTCCTCTTCCACATTGTACGTATTGCATTGAAGAGTTTGGGCATCTTGTTCATGGTTTAACATTTCCTCTTCCACATTGTACGTATTGCATTGAAGAGTTTGGGCATCTTGTTCATGGTTTAACATTTCCTGTTCCACATGTGTACGTATTGCATTGAAGAGTTTGGGCATCTTGTTCATGGTTTAACATTTCCTCTTCCACATTGTACGTATTGCATTGAAGAGTTTGGGCATCTTGTTCATGGTTTAACATTTCCTGTTCCACATGTGTACGTATTGCATTGAAGAGTTTGGGCATGTTGTTCATGGTTTAACATTTCCTGTTCCACATGTGTACATATTGCATTGAAGAGTTTGGGCATCTTGTTCATGGTTTAACATTTCCTCTTCCACATTGTACGTATTGCATTGAAGAGTTTGGGCATCTTGTTCATGGTTTAACATTTCCTGTTCCACATGTGTACGTATTGCATTGAAGAGTTTGGGCATCTTGTTCATGGTTTAACATTTCCTGTTCCACATGTGTACGTATTGCATTGAAGAGTTTGGGCATCTTGTTCATGGTTTAACATTTCCTGTTCCACATTGTACGTATTGCATTGAAGAGTTTGGGCATGTTGTTCATGGTTTAACATTTCCTGTTCCACATTGTACGTATTGCATTGAAGAGTTTGGGCATCTTGTTCATGGTTTAACATTTCCTCTTCCACATTGTACGTATTGCATTGAAGAGTTTGGGCATCTTGTTCATGGTTTAACATTTCCTGTTCCACATGTGTACGTATTGCATTGAAGAGTTTGGGCATGTTGTTCATGGTTTAACATTTCCTGTTCCACATGTGTACGTATTGCATTGAAGAGTTTGGGCATCTTGTTCATGGTTTAACATTTCCTGTTCCACATGTGTACGTATTGCATTGAAGAGTTTGGGCATCTTGTTCATGGTTTAACATTTCCTGTTCCACATGTGTACATATTGCATTGAAGAGTTTGGGCATCTTGTTCATGGTTTAACATTTCCTGTTCCACATGTGTACGTATTGCATTGAAGAGTTTGGGCATCTTGTTCATGGTTTAACATTTCCTCTTCCACATGTGTACGTATTGCATTGAAGAGTTTGGGCATCTTGTTCATGGTTTAACATTTCCTGTTCCACATGTGTACGTATTGCATTGAAGAGTTTGGGCATCTTGTTCATGGTTTAACATTTCCTCTTCCACATATGTACGTATTGCATTGAAGAGTTTGGGCATCTTGTTCATGGTTTAACATTTCCTGTTCCACATGTGTACATATTGCATTGAAGAGTTTGGGCATCTTGTTCATGGTTTAACATTTCCTGTTCCACATGTGTACGTATTGCATTGAAGAGTTTGGGCATCTTGTTCATGGTTTAACATTTCCTCTTCCACATGTGTACGTATTGCATTGAAGAGTTTGGGCATCTTGTTCATGGTTTAACATTTCCTGTTCCACATGTGTACGTATTGCATTGAAGAGTTTGGGCATCTTGTTCATGGTTTAACATTTCCTCTTCCACATTGTACGTATTGCATTGAAGAGTTTGGGCATCTTGTTCATGGTTTAACATTTCCTGTTCCACATGTGTACGTATTGCATTGAAGAGTTTGGGCATGTTGTTCATGGTTTAACATTTCCTCTTCCACATGGTACGTATTGCATTGAAGAGTTTGGGCATCTTGTTCATGGTTTAACATTTCCTGTTCCACATGTGTATGTATTTCATTGAAGAGTTTGGGCATGTTGTTCATGGTTTAACATTTCCTCTTCCACATTGTACGTATTGCATTGAAGAGTTTGGGCATGTTGTTCATGGTTTAACATTTCCTCTTCCACATATGTACATATTGCATTGAAGAGTTTGGGCATCTTGTTCATGGTTTAACATTTCCTCTTCCACATGTGTACATATTGCATTGAAGAGTTTGGGCATCTTGTTCATGGTTTAACATGTCCTCTTCCACATTGTACGTATTGCATTGAAGAGTTTGGGCATCTTGTTCATGGTTTAACATTTCCTGTTCCACATGTGTACGTATTGCATTGAAGAGTTTGGGCATCTTGTTCATGGTTTAACATTTCCTCTTCCACATGTGTATGTATTGCATTGAAGAGTTTGGGCATCTTGTTCATGGTTTAACATTTCCTGTTCCACATTGTACGTATTGCATTGAAGAGTTTGGGCATGTTGTTCATGGTTTAACATTTCCTCTTCCACATTGTACGTATTGCATTGAAGAGTTTGGGCATCTTGTTCATGGTTTATCATTTCCTCTTCCACATATGTACATATTGCTATGAAGAGTTTGGGCATCTTGTTCATGGTTTAACATTTCCTCTTCCACATATGTACATATTGCATTGAAGAGTTTGGGCATCTTGTTCATGGTTTAACATTTCCTGTTCCACATGTGTACATATTGCATTGAAGAGTTTGGGCATCTTGTTCATGGTTTAACATTTCCTCTTCCACATGTGTACATATTGCATTGAAGAGTTTGGGCATCTTGTTCATGGTTTAACATTTCCTCTTCCACATTGTACGTATTGCATTGAAGAGTTTGGGCATCTTGTTCATGGTTTAACATTTCCTCTTCCACATTGTACGTATTGCATTGAAGAGTTTGGGCATCTTGTTCATGGTTTAACATTTCCTCTTCCACATTGTACGTATTGCATTGAAGAGTTTGGGCATCTTGTTCATGGTTTAACATTTCCTCTTCCACATTGTACGTATTGCATTGAAGAGTTTGGGCATCTTGTTCATGGTTTAACATTTCCTCTTCCACATTGTACGTATTGCATTGAAGAGTTTGGGCATCTTGTTCATGGTTTAACATTTCCTCTTCCACATGTGTACATATTGCATTGAAGAGTTTGGGCATCTTGTTCATGGTTTAACATTTCCTCTTCCACATTGTCCTGTCTCTTATTTTCCAAGGTTGGATATTGTTTTTTTGTTTGTTTTTTGTTTTCAAATTTTATTTCCCGATCAATATACATAATAATAATGAAAATAAAACAAGAATATATCAATTTGAATAGACAAGTGCTAATATCCAACATCCAACAGTATTAACACAAACCATGCATGATATTTCCATGTTATACACAATCATGTTAAATTGTGTAATAGCCAGATGTATATTGAAAAGAAAGTTTGGATGATTTTGAATGAAAGAAATAAGACTAGCAAAGGAAAGTAAGAAATATCGGTGAAAGTTAAGTGTGGATATTGTTTTCTGAACATTCCCAGTTATGATATTTCGGTTTGGAATTTTCCCAGATACAATATTTCTTGTCCAATATTTCTCATTGATGATATTTCCTTTTCAGAATTTTGCCCGGTTAGTTATGTCTTGTCCACATATTCCCAGTTTTTAGGCTTTTCAGCTGGTTTGCGAATGATCGGTGGTTGTCTCCAGGAACCCATCGCCCTTGTCTGAAATAATGCACTGAGAGGTACCTGGTGTCTTCCTGTACCACAGAAAGCGGGAATATAATAAATAGTATATATAAGAGTATAGTCCGCTTTATTACATATTTTGGTTATTTGTGTGTACAAAGTGAAAACACGGAAATTCTTCCTATGCAATTACATAGCAAGTTTTACATTTGCGCCTCTTAGCCACGGTAGTTTATTTATGTCAAGAAAAACTAACTGACGACCCTACTGGACTAAAGGCCCACCGGGGCCGCTGGCTTGGGTGGGCAGATAAACTGGGAAACACCAAAAGGAATTGAATGTGTCTGTCGTGAGAAGCACACCAGACAAACGTTATTATATTAAACAAGTAATTACGGTATATAAGTCAACCAATTAAATGACTAGAGAGTAAAAGTATGACATAAAGTTGGACGATACAAAGTCCACACAAGTACAAGCAAAGCATGTGCCAAGAAGGAGGACGGCGGGGAGGAATGCGGTAAAATTAAAATAATAAAACTTCTCTGAACAAATTGTTCCAAGTTGTGGTGATCTCAGAACGAGGCTGCATAAATTAAAACTACCACAAAGAGACGAAAATAGAAGTAAGGAACAGAAACTCCAAAGCCTTCCAGTAGCATGGAGATTTTAGTCAGATCTGCTTAAATGTATAAACAATTCAAGGATGTCTGATCGCAATCGGTGCCGAATGTTATGAACAGATCACAAAGACACCGCGCAGTATTGACTCGTGATGTCAGGTTGACAGAATTTCACACCTACTAGTCTTTGCATAACAAATAGATACATGTACCTATACCTGTAGACTGTGATGTGGACTATATGCCCACATAGACTACTGTCTCTCACAAAATAGATACATGTACCTATACATGTAGACTGTGACATGGACTATATGCCCACATAGACTACCATCTCTCACAAAATAGATACATGTACCTATACATGTAGACTGTGACATGGACTATATGCCCACATAGACTACCATCTCTCACAAAATAGATACATGTACCTATACATGTAGACTGTGACATGGACTATATGCCCACATAGACTACCATCTCTCACAAAATAGATACATGTACCTATACATGTAGACTGTGACATGGACTATATGCCCACATAGACTACCGTCTCTCACAAAATAGATACATGTACCTATACATGTAGACTGTGACATGGACTATATGCCCACATAGACTACTGTCTCTCACAAAATAGATACATGTACCTATACATGTAGACTGTGACGTGGACTATATGCCCACATAGACTACCATCTCTCACAAAATGGCAATAAGTATGATACATCCCGTACACCAGTCTCAGAAATATCGAGACTGTATTCTATAATAAAATATGTTCCATGTGTCGTACAAATGGACAAAATATGGTCTACATAATTTATACAAATTTATTTTGGGTCGATTGTGAAACAAGTTCTAACCAAGGCCGTCGTCGCCGGTCCGGCCAATTATTGGGCGATTATTTATCATCGCTACCGGTTGCCCATATGAGCGACACCTCCTAAAGAGATTAGTCATTTTAGATTTTTGGAGGATAGTGCAATGATACAGACAGACCCATTCCAGAGTCTCCTCTGGTTCTTTTATGTGCACAGTGTAAAACACCGACACGAGACCTCGGTTTAATGCCTGAAAGACTTAATTTTATTAGGGTTAGATGGGGGATCGAACCTGCAATCCTTGGATTACCAGTCCAGTGTGTTACCACTGGACTACAGATCCATAATAGATGGATTCTATCCCAAACCAAATATACAACTATTTTGTACAAATTTATTTTAGCTCGATTGCGAAACAAGTTCTTACAACTTATATTAATCACTCTGGAGACCTCATTCCTGATGAGGGAGAGAGAAGAGGCAATGTGGAATTTAAATGCCTTGCCTAAGGGCACAATCGTAACTGCTCCAGTGGGGCTCGAACTCCAGACCTTTGTATGTATGTATGTATGTACCTTTAATGTCAAACCCCTCGCGGGGACGTAGACATGTTTTCCTGGGCAGGCTTAGCCGACCTAAGCGATTAACCAGTACTAAGCAATGTGTGTGAGGTGCCTTGCTCAATGACACTACATACGTGGCCTGACCGAGTATCGAACCCAGGACCGTTCGATTCCAAATCCGACGCTCTACCACTGGACCACGGACGCCACACTAAATATCTTTCGCACCTGAAGCGAACGCGCATCCACTGCACTATCATGACTTCCACAAATTCTGTTTATTGTGCATGTGATAGGTAAGATAGGTGTCGAGGATATAGTTTAATTTGCTACTGTGCTGTTACAGAGATGTGGCTATGATGTCGGAGCGTGCGGGTGAGTTGGTTCTTTTCGGTCTGGATGATACAGCTATAATGGGAGATCAACACATGGGGGAACCTGCCAAATCCGAGGCTCAGCTGCCACAGCACACATATACACGGGAACCAGCTTCCGACCTTGATAGGTATGCTAGGCAGAGTTTTGTCCCCATAATTTGTCAGAAAATAGTTTACTAGTTTGCACTTGACCCAGTATGTATTAATAGTTAGTTTCCCAGTCCTACCGACACCCATCAGTTTAGTGCCGTCCCCTCAAGTTTATAATAAGAATGTTATGACTAACAGTGCTAGTTGTGCAGTATTTCTGTTAAATAGCATGCATCGATTGAAGAGAGTATCTAATGAATGTAAAAGTATTAGCCCGTAACCGTAACTATCACAACTAAAGTTGCTTTTAGTTTATACAAATTTATTTTTAGCTCGATTGCGAAACAAGTTCTTACAACTTATATTAATCACTCTCCAGACCTCATTCCTGATGGAATCCATCGCTACAAGGGAAAGAGAAGAGGCAATGTGGAATTTAAATGCCTTGCCTAAGGGCACAATCGTAACGGCTCCAGCGGGGCTCGAACTCCGGACATTTCACAACTGAAGCGAGCGCAGCGCGCATCCACTGCGCTATCACGACTATCCAAAGTTGCTTTTGCAAACAGCATAGAGCCAGATTAGATGGAACAGAATGTGTCCGGATAATGGAGCTAAAATACTTGGCTGAATAACGTGTATTACGCCATGACTGATCTAGATCTCTGTGGCTTGCACATTCCTTCCAAGTTATTCAGCATTTTAAGAGTTAAAACAGAAACTCGTCTAAATATTTATTTATCGCCTTATGTGTTTTAAGTGGTACTTTTGAAATTTTAGTGACGATGACCTTGAACCCTATGACATGTCACATGATGCCAAGATTTCCAAGGTCAAACAGCCTAAATATATCCGAGATTGTATGGAAGGTAAATTCATAGTCTTACATTTATGGAAACGGTTTACATGGACTACATTTGTGATTTGTGTTCTGTAATAGGAATTTAATGATATCTAGAGGGCACATAACATGGCACATAAACCTGGCACATAACAATGCTCCTGCAAAATATCCCAGTAATGTTAAGGTAAAGGCCAGTTTGATATTAATAGCTGCTGTGAAAGTCTGTACTCCTGGAAAGTAAAATCTTTTCAGGCTATTTTTGGAACAAAGTTGAAATCCTGGCATGGAGAGCTCACTGTTAAAATCCAAGTACCTTAGTACCTACTCTTGCCTTGTGTTTTACGTCACCTCCAGATACATCGGACACTTTATGCCAGAATCTTTACTATGGCACCAGGGAACTAGAACGGTAGATGAAAAAGATTTCAATTTTGAAATCCAATATGGACGCCATGATGGCCATCTTGAAAATCTTAATATAGACTTATCATGATGAGGTATTACAGCAGACGTTTTTCTGAATGTGTCAAAACTTTCCAAAAAGCAGACAAGTGTTAGAAATGTAGCATTTATTAACCCTTTCCCTCATAGAAGCATCTGTTGATGCCATTACCAATACGACATACATTGACAATGTAGTAGCCAAGCCAATGTTCATAATAAAGGCCAGAATCTCGTGTAGTCCCAGTAATATCTATGGAGGTGGGATAGATATGGCGACTACTTATCCACTGCATGATAGCTAAATGGCTGTCGTTTATATGAAGATATAATAGTATATTAACCTAAATCTCTATGAAGGAAAGGGTTAACTAGCACAGTTTTGTTTGAAACTAGGTTTGATTGGTTGTGAGAATCCGGATATGCTGGATGCTTGTCTGAGCATTGCGGAGACCTTGATCAGAGCTAACCCGGATGGCATGAGGGAGGTATTTAGTTATAATTCTATTATCACACATTGTTTCTCCATGACTTCTGTCAACAAGTATTTGGAATATAGCACATATCTCAGAAATAGACGAGGTACAAAGGTTTGCTTCTAGATATTTTTCAGAAATTTTTGTGTTATTTCTCAAAAACCACTGTCAAATTATTTTGGAAACCTAGCAAGCACATCAAATTCTCTACACCCACAGTAAGTTAAGTGCCCATCCCCACAAGTGATCTTAAATAGTCTGATTTCAGAAATTATTTACCCGGTATGCGTTAAAGAAGCTTAAAAAACCTTAACATTTCTCAAAAACTGTCAAAGTTATGACATTGCATACACATGCGAGGACTAATTCTCTACATTTTTTATTTGGCTGAACCAACATGTATACAGTAATTTGTGCGTAGCGAGACACCCTTGGGGTGGTGGCCTTTTGATAATATTATGTTAAAGAAATTTAAAGAAGATGACAAAGACCAATGGCAGGACGTATTCATACATGTACATACTCAAAGATAAAGACATTTACTTATTAACTATTAACTGAGTTCGAAAATGAGGTTCCACGAGCAGGTGGGACGTTTAAAACTTTATTTATTTTACGACGATTGCGAAGCAAGTTTTAACAACTTATATTAATCACTTTCGTTGGCACGGATGAAGGCGTAAATGTGGTCATTCGTGTGGGAGTAAACCGGAGTACCAAGAGAAAACCCACCTGTTCGACCTGGCGACCACCGTACCATCTCACATACTTCCCGGTCCGAGGATTGAACCTGGGTTGCATTGGTGAGAAGCGAGCGTGCTAACCACTGCGCTAATCGGACAGCAGATGGGACACAGACTAGTATAATAGCTGAAAATCTGCATGCATCAATAAAGTTACTGTTCACTCTATTGTCCTATTTCAGATAAGTGCTGAGTTTGCCAAAGTTTTGTTGCACCTCACAGAAAGTTACTCATTACCTAGTTTCCGTAGTCAGAGGTTCAATGCCCTGGTTGCTTTAGCCGTGACTTGTCCGAGACCGGTGAGTGAAACTTTCTTTTATGTTCCACCAACAATCAAGTTCTTATTAACAAATGTTTTGTCTGTATACATGTACAGTCAAACCTGTCTTAAGCAGCCACCCAAGAGGGTCACAGAATGTAGCTGCTTAGCACAGGTGGCTGCTTAATAGAGGTCAAATGTATAATAAAACAACATATTGGGAATCTGGAAACTGGCTGCTTAATACAGGTTTGGCTGCTTAATAGAGATGACCACTAACACAGCTATGACTGTATTACAAAATTATGGTAAAAATAAAATCTCACATATAAAGTCTAAAAATAGTAGATAATGAACTTTTGATGAACAGTGGGCAAAGATTCACGAGGTTCAATACCAGGGTTCCTTCTGTCTGCATATTTGTCTGCACCACTTCTGTCGCCAATTGAAAAACACTGGAGCCAATTAAAAAAACTAAAAGCCATATAGTTCACAAATAAACATTTGAAGCCATGTATTTGACAAAACATTTGAGAAAAAAAGTTGCGCCAAATATTTCCGCCAATTCACAATTTAGCGCCAATATTTGTTTTTTGTCGCAATTTGCGACCGACAGCGGGAACCCTGAATACAATACAGTATTAGTTATTTATTATGTTTCATTCTTGCCATAAGCTATTGTCGTATTGCATACATTGCAGTACTCATTCTAGAGAGTGAACTGTGTGAAGTAGTCGTCCTAGGGACCCTGTTCCACTTATCCCTAATAACTTTTAATTTACAATTTCCATACTATTGTACAATATATTGTTGTTTCAGGTAGCTGAATATATAACAGAACAGTTCTACGACAGGAACTACACTATCAGACAGAGGCTCGATATAATAGAGGTTAGCATTTCATACATTTATATTTCTACTTCTTGTTTTGGAGTGTACATATATAAATAAGTTATCCTTGCCGACTGGTTTGTTTGTAATTTTTTTTTATATATTAGGATTATTATCTTGCACATGTACAAGATGTATATTGTACACTAGTTGTCTATTGTACACCCATAGTCTCTATTGTACACCTGTATTGTACATCTGTAATCTCTATTGTATACCCATAGTCTCTATTGTACACCTGTAGTCTCTATTGTACACCCATAGTCTCTATTGTACATCTGTATTGTACACCTGTAGTCTCTATTGTACACCCATAGTCTCTATTGTACACCTGTATTGTACATCTGTAATCTCTATTGTATACCCATAGTCTCTATTGTACACCTGTAGTCTCTATTGTACTCCCATAGTCTCTATTGTACATCTGTATTGTACACCTGTAGTCTCTATTGTACACCCATAGTCTCTATTGTACACCCATAGTCTCTATTGTACACCTGTATTGTACATCTGTAATCTCTATTGTATACCCATAGTCTCTATTGTACACCTGTAGTCTCTATTGTACTCCCATAGTCTCTATTGTACATCTGTATTGTACACCTGTAGTCTCTATTGTACACCCATAGTCTCTATTGTACACCCATAGTCTCTATTGTACACTGTATTGTACACTGTAGTCTCTATTGTACACCCATAGTCTCTATTGTACACTAGTCTCTATGTACACCCATAGTCTCTATTGTACATCTGTATTGTACACCTGTAGTCTCTATTGTACACCCATAGTCTCTATTGTACACCTGTAGTCTCTATTGTACACCCATAGTCTCTATTGTACATCTGTATTGTACACCTGTAGTCTCTATTGTACACCCATAGTCTCTATTGTACACATGTAGTCTCTAGTGTACACCCATAGTCTCTATTGTACATCTGTATTGTACACCTGTAGTCTCTATTGTACACCCATAGTCTCTATTGTACACCTGTAGTCTCTATTGTACACCCATAGTCTCTATTGTACATCTGTATTGTACACCTGTAGTCTCTATTGTACACCCATAGTCTCTATTGTACACATGTAGTCTCTATTGTACACCTGTAGTCTCTATTGTACATCTCTATTGTACACCCATAGTCTCTATGTACACATGTAGTCTCTATTGTACACCTGTAGTCTCTATTGTACACCTGTAGCATATGTACACATGTCTCTATTGTACACATAGTCTCTATTGTACACCTGTAGTCTCTATTGTACACCCATAGTCTATATTGTACACATCTCTATTGTACACCACCAACACATGTAGTCTCTATTGTACACCTGTAGTCTCTATTGTACACACAACACTGTAGTCTCTATTGTACACACCAACACACCAACACTAGTCTCTATTGTACACATGTAGTCTCTATTGTACACCCATAGTCTCTATTGTACATCTGTATTGTACACCTGTAGTCTCTAGTGTACACCATAGTCTCTATTGTACACCTGTAGTCTCTATTGTACACCCATAGTCTCTATTGTACATCTGTATTGTACACCTGTAGTCTCTATTGTACACCCATAGTCTCTATTGTACACATGTAGTCTCTAGTGTACACCCATAGTCTCTATTGTACATCTGTATTGTACACCTGTAGTCTCTATTGTACACCCATAGTCTCTATTGTACACCTGTAGTCTCTATTGTACACCCATAGTCTCTATTGTACATCTGTATTGTACACCTGTAGTCTCTATTGTACACCCATAGTCTCTATTGTACACATGTAGTCTCTATTGTACACCCATAGTCTCTATTGTACATCTGTATTGTACACCTGTAGTCTCTATTGTACACCCATAGTCTCTATTGTACACCTGTAGTCTCTATTGTACACCCATAGTCTCTATTGTACATCTGTATTGTACACCTGTAGTCTCTATTGTACACCCATAGTCTCTATTGTACACATGTAGTCTCTAGTGTACACCCATAGTCTCTATTGTACATCTGTATTGTACACCTGTAGTCTCTATTGTACACCCATAGTCTCTATTGTACACCTGTAGTCTCTATTGTACACCCATAGTCTCTATTGTACATCTGTATTGTACACCTGTAGTCTCTATTGTACACCCATAGTCTCTATTGTACACATGTAGTCTCTATTGTACACCTGTAGTCTCTATTGTACACCTGTAGTCTCTATTGTACAACCATAGTCTCTATTGTACACCCATAGTCTCTATTGTACACATGTAGTCTCTATTGTACACCTGTAGTCTCTATTGTACACCTGTAGTCTATATTGTACACATGTAGTCTCTATTGTACACATGTAGTCTCTATTGTACACCTGTAGTCTCTATTGTACACCCATAGTCTCTATTGTACACATGTAGTCTCTATTGTACACCTGTAGTCTCTATTGTACACCTGTAGTCTCTATTGTACACATGTAGTCTCTATTGTACACCTGTAGTCTCTATTGTACACCTGTAGTCTCTATTGTACACATGTAGTCTCTATTGTACACCTGTAGTCTCTATTGTACACATGTAGTCTCTATTGTACACATGTAGTCTCTATTGTACACCTGTAGTCTCTATTGTACACATGTAGTCTCTATTGTACACCTGTAGTCTCTATTGTACACCTGTAGTCTCTATTGTACACCTGTAGTCTCTATTGTACACATGTAGTCTCTATTGTACACCCATAGTTTCTATTGTACACCTTTAGTCTCTATTGTACACCCATAGTCTATATTGTACACCTGTAGTCTCTATTGTACACCTGTAGTCTCTATTGTAAACCTGTAGTCTCTATTGTACACCCATAGTCTCTAGTGTACACCTGTAGTCTCTATTGTACACCCATAGTCTCTATTGTACACCCATAGTCTCTATTGTACACCTGTAGTCTCTATTGTACACCCATAGTCTCTATTGTACACATGTAGTCTCTATTGTACACCTGTAGTCTCTATTGTACACATGTAGTCTCTATTGTACACCCATAGTCTCTATTGTACACCTGTAGTCTCTATTGTACACCCATAGTCTCTATTGTACACCTGTAGTCTCTATTGTACACCTGTAGTCTCTATTGTACACCCATAGTCTCTATTGTACACCTGTATTCTCTATTGTACACCCATAGTCTCTATTGTACATCTGTATTGTACACCTGTAGTCTCTATTGTACACCCATAGTCTCTATGGTACATCTGTATTGTACACCTGTAGTCTCTATTGTTCACCCATAGTCTCTATTGTACACATGTAGTCTCTATTGTACACCTGTAGTCTATATTGTACACTTGCATTGTACACCCATAGTCTCTATTGTACACCTGTAGTCTCTATTGTACACCTGTAGTCTATATTGTACACCTGTAGTCTCTATTGTACACCCATAGTCTCTATTGTACACCCATAGTCTCTATTGTACACCTATAGTCTCTATTGTACACCTATAGTCTCTATTGTACACCTGTAGTCTCTATTGTACACCTGTAGTCTATATTGTACACTTGCATTGTACACCCATAGTCTCTATTGTACACCTATAGTCTCTATTGTACACCTGTAGTCTCTATTGTACACCTGTAGTCTATATTGTACACTTGCATTGTACACCCATAGTCTCTAGTGTACATCTTAGTCTATTGTACACCTGTAGTCTCTATTGTACACCTATAGTCTCTATTGTACACCTGTAGTCTCTATTGTACACCTATAGTCTATATTGTACACCTATAGTCTCTATTGTACACCTGTAGTCTATATTGTACACTTGCATTGTACACCCATAGTCTCTATTGTACACCTATAGTCTCTATTGTACACCTATAATCTCTATTGTACACCTGTAGTCTCTATTGTACACCTGTAGTCTATAGTGTACCCCTGCATTGTACACCCATAGTCTCTAGTGTACATCTTAGTCTATTGTACACCTGTAGTCTCTATTGTACACCTGTAGTCTCTATTGTACACCTATAGTCTCTATTGTACACCTGTAGTCTCTATTGTACACCTATAGTCTCTATTGTGCACCTGTAGTCTATATTGTACACCTGTAGTCTATAGCGTACACCTGCATTGTACACCCATAGTCTCTAGTGTACATCTTAGTCTATTGTACACCCATAGTCTATATTGTACACCTATAGTCTCTATTGTACACCTGTAGTCTCTATTGTACACCTGTAGTCTCTATTGTACACCTGTAGTCTCTATTGTACACCTGTAGTCTATATTGTACACCTGCATTGTACACCCATAGTCTCTAGTGTACATCTTAGTCTATTGTACACCCATAGTCTCTATTGTACACCCATAGTCTATAGTGTACACCTATAATCTCTATTGTACACCTGTGGTCTCTATTGTACACCTGTAGTCTATATTGTACACATGCATAGTACACCCATAGTCTCTAGTGTACACCTGTAGTCTCTATTGTACACCTGTAGTCTATAGTGTACACCTGCATTGTACACCCATAGTCTCTAGTGTACATCTTAGTCTATTGTACACCTGTAGTCTATAGTGTACACCTGTAGTCTATAGTGTACACCTGCATTGTACACCCATAGTCTCTAGTGTACATCTTAGTCTATTGTACACCTGTAGTCTCTATTGTACACCTGTAGTCTATAGTGTACACCTGCATTGTACACCCATAGTCTCTAGTGTACATCTTAGTCTATTGTACACATGTAGTCTATTTCCTATCTTGACCAACACAGGTTATTGGTACCGCAGCACAGGAATTATCCCGACCTGTAGATCTAAGTAAGAAACTCAAACCAGAGGTCAGCCAGAAGGTTCAGGAGGTGAGTGCATCTAGTGGTGACCCAGACTCGTGGCGGGATGTCGTACAGAGACGCATAGATAGCAAGACAAGGCGGTTCGGCCAGGGCAAAACCAAACGTGACCCAGAACCTGTGCAGAACCAGATTGCAGCAGTTGCTGGGTATTTCTTTTATCCACTGATGAAAAACTTTGACAGGTATATTTATATACTTCATTTTGTTTGTTTGCCATTATATCATTGGGGGCATGATTTGTTCTAGAGCAGACGGATATGTAGTCCAGTGGTAACACGCTGAACTGGTAATCCAGGGATCGCAGGTTCGATCCCCCGTCTGACCCTAATAAAATTAACAGCCTTTCAGATGGGACGTTAAACCGAGGTCTCGTGTCGGTGCTTTACACCGTGCACGTAAAAGAACCAGAGGAGACTCTAGAATGGGTCTCTGTCTGTATCATTGCACTATTCTCCAAAAATTTAAAATCACTAATCTCTTCAGGAGGCGTCGCTCATATGGGCAACCGGTAGCGACTATAAATAAACGTAGAACACACAAGTTCATCTCCCTAGAAATGTGTAAGGCGTCTTGCCCAAGGGTGCTACATACATACCGTGATCGACACAAACCTCGGTCTGTAATCCAATGCTCTAACATTGGAACAAGCTACCTGTATTTCAATGAAACCAAAGAAGAGAAATAATATTACAACCATTGATTATCAACATACTACAAATTGTTCTGTTCTTAGGAGATCGGTTGTCTGAGGTTGTATTTAGTACATTAAAGTTTAAACTTTATTTATTTTACAACGATTGCGAAGCAAGTTTTAGCAATTTATATTAATCACTCTCGTTGGCTCGGGTGAAAGCGTATATGTGGTCATTCGTGTGGGAGGATAACGGAGTACCCGAAGAAAACCCACCTGTCCGATTTAGCGACCGCCGTACCATCTCACATACTTCCCGGTCCGAGGATCGAACCCGGGTGCACTGGTGAGAAGCGAGCGTGCTAACCGCTGCGCTAATCGGACATGGTTGACTCCAGTTTGTATATAAGTCAATCGTGGAAGTCGTGGCAATGGCAGGTGTGAGAGGCTTAGAGTTGCTGCCAGCTGTATCTGTTACGGTTGTGCTCTTAGGCAAGGTACTTAAATTTTACATTGCCTCTTCTCTCTCCCTCATTGCGATGGATTCCATCAGGAATGAGGTCTCGAGAGCTGTAAGATCTTGTTTTGCAGTCAAGCAAAAATAAATTTGTATAAACAAGTTAGTAAAGAGAGGTTGTACATTGCAGACACGAGAACACGTTTGATCTGCTGGGGGAGGACTGCTACGTACTTAGTCGACTCATGTATACACTCGGAATAGTCATGTATGCTGCCACCAATATACCGGTAAGCCTTCTATAAATAACTCTGTATAGTCATGTATGCTGCCACCAATATACCTGTAAGACTTCACTAAATAACTCTGTATAGTCCTGTATGCTGCCACCAATATACCGGTAAACCTTCTATAAATAACTCTGTATAGTCCTGTATGCTGCCACCAATATACCGGTAAACCTTCTATAAATAACTCTGTATAGTCCTGTATGCTGCCACCAATATACCGGTAAACCTTCTATAAATAACTCTGTATAGTCCTGTATGCTGCCACCAATATACCGGTAAACCTTCTATAAATAACTCTGTATAGTCCTGTATGCTGCCACCAATATACCGGTAAACCTTCTATAAATAACTCTGTATAGTCCTGTATGCTGCCACCAATATACCGGTAAACCTTCTATAAATAACTCTGTATAGTCCTGTATGCTGCCACCAATATACCGGTAAACCTTCTATAAATAACTCTGTATAGTCCTGTATGCTGCCACCAATATACCGGTAAACCTTCTATAAATAACTCTGTATAGTCCTGTATACTGCCACCAATATACCGGTAAACCTTCTATAAATAACTCTGTATAGTCATGTATCCTCCACCAATATACCAGTAAACCTTCTGCTTTCTGAAACACTTTTTTTATTATCATCAGAAACTCAATGCGGCTCAATTAATGGTTAACAGTTTGGGTGTTCAATAAATATTATGATAGACAAGGCAAAAAATATACCAATGCCTGTTCCAGGCTAGGGCTCTTATATATCTTGTACTATCCCCCCAAAAAAACCTAGAATGACGTAAGTAGTTCATGGGGTGTTGTTCATGTGGGCACCTGTCACTAAATAAATAAATACACAAACCAATAGCATAGTTTTCATGCTTTGTATGCACCCTATATCATTACTCATTAGATCAATAAATGATCCCTATTGATGTTAGGATCAAAGGTCAAGATCTCAGGGAACATGCATTGAGAAACTGTTTTACGATTAATATCTTGTGAAGCAATGTGCTTACTGTCTTAGCCTATGCACATTTATGTAGGTTAGTAGATGCCACTACAGCCCCCACTCCCCACGTTACAACCCCTTACTCATTCCACCAGGTGGTGAAATGGATGCAGTGTCCGCCTCATAATCGAGAGGAGACTCTTTAAATCCACATTGCCTGTTCCCTCTCCTCCATGCTGATGGATTCCAAAGTGATTATTCTAATGTTTTAAAAACTTGATTTGCAATTGAGCTAAAGTAAATTTGTATAAAACAATCGTGTCGGAAAGTAAATTTGTATAAAACAATCGTGTCGGAAAGTAAATTTGTATAAAACAATCAGGTCGGAAAGTAAATTTGTATAAAACAATAAGGTCGGAAAGTAAATTTATATAAAACAATCTGGTCGGAAAGTAAATTTGTATAAAACAGTCAGGTCGGAAAGTAAATTTGTATAAAGCAGTCGGTTCGGAAAGTAAATTTGTATAAAGCAATCGTGTCGGAAAGTAAATTTGTATAAAACAATGAGGTCGGAAAGTAAATTTGTATAAAACAATGAGGTCAGAAAGTAAATTTATATAAAACAATCAGGTCGGAAAGTAAATTTGTATAAAACAATAAGGTCGGAAAGTAAATTTATATAAAACAATCTGGTCGGAAAGTAAATTTGTATAAAACAGTCAGGTCGGAAAGTAAATTTGTATAAAACAGTCGGTTCGGAAAGTAAATTTGTATAAAGCAATCGTGTCGGAAAGTAAATTTGTATAAAACAATCAGGTCGGAAAGTAAATTTGTATAAAACAGTCGGTTCGGAAAGTAAATTTATATAAAACAATCTGGTCGGAAAGTAAATTTGTATAAAACAGTCAGGTCGGAAAGTAAATTTGTATAAAACAGTCGGTTCGGAAAGTAATTTATATAAAACAATCAGGTCGGAAAGTAAATTTGTATAAAACAGTCGGGTTGGAAAGTAAATTTATATAAAAACAATCAGATCAGAAAGTAAATTTGTATAAAACAGTCAGGTCGGAAAGTAAATTTGTATAAAACAATCGGGTCAGAAAGTAAATTTGTATAAAACAATGCAGTCGGAAAGTAAATTTATATAAAACAATCGGGTCGGAAAGTAAATTTGTATAAAACAATGCAGTCGGAAAGTAAATTTGTATAAAACAATGCAGTCGGAAAGTAAATTTATATAAAACAATCAGGTCGGAAAGTAAATTTGTATAAAACAGTCAGGTCGGAAAGTAAATTTGTATAAAACAGTCAGGTTGGAAAGTAAATTTATATAAAAACAATCAGTTCAGAAAGTAAATTTGTATAAAACAGTCAGGTCGAACAGTCAGGTCGGAAAGTAAATTTGTATAAAACAATCGGATCGGAAAGTAAATTTGTATAAAACAATCGTGTCGGAAAGTAAATTTGTATAAAACAATCAGGTTGGAAAGTAAATTTGTATGAAACAATCAGGTCGGAAAGTAAATTTGTATGAAACAATCAGATCGGAAAGTAAATTTGTATGAAACAATCAGGTCGGAAAGTAGATTTGTATACAATCAGATCGGAAAGTAAATTTGTATGAAAGTCAGGTTGGAAAGTAAATTTGTATAAAACAATCGTGTCGGAAAGTAAATTTGTATAAAACAATCGTGTCGGAAAGTAAATTTGTATAAAACAATGAGGTCGGAAAGTAAATTTGTATAAAACATTGAGGTCGGAAAGTAAATTTGTATAAAACAATAAGGTTGGAAAGTAGATTTGTATAAAACAGTCGGGTCGGAAAGTAGATTTGTGTAAAACAATCGGGGAAAGTAAATTTGTGTAAAACAATCGGGTCGGAAAGTAAATTTGTGTAAAACAATCAGATCGGAAAGTAGATTTGTATAAAACAATCAGATCGGGGGAAACTTGATTAGCATTTACTTACCCAATGTTGTTGGAACCTGTTTCAATATCGAGCTAATTTGTATTGGTATAAACCTGATCTGCTAGTGATCTATGCCTGGGTGTGTAAGTATAACATGATGTAATTACTTGTTATTTCAGACTGTAAGACAGATGGCTAATTGCTTGCTAGAATTTATTTGGGTTCTTAGATTTCATTCCGATGCGTAAGTACATGTAGATTTAGTCATTAAACTTAATAAATACAAATAAAAAACAAATAAAAAATAAATATTTTAAGAATCCCATCTTCATGGAATTCAGTTTCGAACTTTAAAGGTTAGGCTGGAGAGACAATTGTGTGTAGATCCATGATGGATAACACATGCTTGCAGTGGAACAATTATTAGCTAGCTTCAGTTTCCGTGACATGCCTGAAGTTCTTGTGTTTCAGAAATGTGCGTCAGGGTTTGCTGTTTGCTGTATCAATGGTGTATTTGGCCGTGCCATCGAATATGCTGTTGAATGACCTGCAACAAGAAGTGTTTGAATCTAAGAACTGGCTGGAAGGTAGAATTGTGCATAGTTTTCCTGATGATCTCGGGAGATAATTATCTCTATTGTTTTATACTTTATTTATTTTACAACGATTGCGAAGCAAGTTTTAACAACTTATATTAATCACTCTCGTTGGCTCGGATGAGAGCGTATATGTGGTCATTCATGTGGGAGGAAACCGGAGTACCGGAGAAAACCCACCTGTCCGATCTGGCAACCATTGTACCATCTCACATACTTCCCTGTCCGAGGATCGAACCCGGGTCGCATTGGTGAGAAGCGAGCACGCTAACCACTGCGCTAATCGGACAGCCAATCGGACATCTCTATTTTTGCATACATGTACAGGTATGTGCAGTGCAGGTCACCTGATCATGTATTCTATGACGCAAAATATAGGCTTTTAGGATTCTATTGTGGATATAACCTGTTTATGGCAGATACCGTTTTGTTCGTATTTAAAGTGCCACCTCTAATATAGGCGCCCCCACGTAAAAAATTCAACATGAAATGGCGCCCTTAAAAGGAAAAAATTGGCTTACCTGTCGGTAGTACTGTTGAGTACGTAATCCATATATATATAAACTTCAAGCTCATGAATCACTGTGGCACTAAGTATGCATGAATAATATGTGCATCATTTGTTGAACGTGTATCGTGTATCGCTATAAAAAGTATTTATTTTCACAGAAGAATTCACACAATATCTACAATGCCTCACGCTATTCAAACTGAAAGTACAAGGATAGTTATTTACATGGACACCGTATAACAGTTTATAACACGGAACAATCCACAGAAACACGGGTTAACTAAATGTATACGATATACGTGACTTATAGCTACTCGCCATGTTTGCAATTCCTACATAGTACATGTACAGTATGTACAGAACATATCGATCGACTTAGGTAACAAACGATGACGTAGTAGGCGTCGCATTATGACAAACCCACCTGTCCGACTCGCGACCACCATACCATCTTACATACTTCCCGGTCCGAGGATCGAACCCTAGATTGCATTAGTGAGAAGCGAGCGCACTACCCACTGCACTAACCGGACAGCCAATTTCTTATAATGACATTTACACTGATTATTTTTGCTGAAGTTATATTAATTTCAATTCAGGGATCGAGAACACGTTTACTGACTTTTATGTTCAATATATTTTGTGTCTATTTAGATGTGGTTGATAAGGACGTGGATACGCAGTGTAAAACATTGGCCGTACAAGCATTGGTACTTCTAGAAAATATAATCAAACAGGTATCCTTGATTCTTATGCCTCTATGTTTGTTTTTCGTGCCCCCCCCCACTATTATATATATATTTGTTTTTCGTCAAATATATTTGACAAATGTAATAAGCCAACGATCATCATTGACAAATACTTCATTAATCTGTTGGAAAATAACCTTTTCTTGAATAATAAAGCCACTGGTACAACTAATGAACCAGAGTGAGATATACAAGTAACTCATATTTCACAATAATTCAGTAGGTCGCGAATAAATTGATCGCTTGTACAGAACGAGGTCTGATTATAACATATCAGCTATTAAAGCAGCATTACATCGTATGAAATAAAAGATATTTGAAAAATTCAATTTTTACGTATGGGTAGCAATGCTGCTACACATTCTAACATTATACTTTGTATATTTGGTAAACAGTGTTTTTTGCAATAAAACAAACTCGAAACCGAAAGTAGGACTTTTCGAGTCGATCAGTCACGCACTTGTTTACAACCGGAACGCATCGTCCATACTTATTTACATTCAGAATGCATCGACCCCATTTGTCCCACATTGTATTTTTTAATTAAATTACTTGATATGTTGATTCATACCTCTGTTAGCATCTTTTAGGGACATTTCTACACCCCCGCGAGGGGTTCGAAATTAGAGGAAGATAGATAGATAGTATTTCATGTTCAAAATATATACGTTGTTTTCTACATCCTCTGTTGTTAACCCATTCAACCCCAAGTAACTGACATGGACTGGTGTGTGATATTTTCAGACCAATAAATTAATAGGAAAATTACGTTTGGACCAGTTCATTTATCAAAATGGGTAATTTTATCTAAAAATAGTAATAATTATTACTGGCAAAAAAGTGCAGATCCTGATGAGACGGCTCGTCACGAGCCGGCTCATCTGGATCTACACTTTTCATAAGCCTATTTAGAGGCCTGTGGGGTTGAAAGGGTTAACTGGATAGTCATTATTTAAGTCAATTCTAACTGTAAATCTGTTTCTCCATAACACCAAAATAGCACAAACAATATATGCGTAAATCACTTTCAGCATGTTTTTATTACAATTACTGTTAAAAAACCCCAGACAACTTGCATGCAGTGTAATTGTACCATTGTTAACCCTTTCCCTCATAGAAGCACCTCTTGACACCATTACCAATACGACATACATTGACAATGTAGTAGTCAAACCAATGTTCATAATAAAGGTCAGAATCTTGTGTAGTCCCAGTAATATCTATGGAAGTGGGATAGATATGACGACTACTTATCCACTGCATGATAGCTAAATGGCTGTCGTTTGTATGGAGATATAATAGTATATTAACCTAAATCTCTATGAAGGAAAGGGTTAAATGGCTGTCGTTTTTATGGAGATATAATAGTATATTAACCTAAATCTCTATGTAGGAAAGGGTTAAATGGCTGTCGTTTGTATGGAGATATAATAGTATATTAACCTAAATCTCTATGAAGGAAAGAGTTAAATGGCTGTTGTTTTTATGGAGATATAATAGTATATTAACCTAAATCTCTATGAAGGAGAGGGTTAAATGGCTGTCGTTTGTATGGAGATATAATAGTATATTAACCTAAATCTCTATGAAGGAAAGAGTTAAACAACTGAGAATCTTCATCCTGTACAAGTATTTTAATTTGATATCTTCCTGTTAGCCTGGAAACAGGCATTGATATATTTTGCCTGGTACATCATATAAATATATTTTGAACACCAAGACCATTAAGTGAGCTGTCTGGAAATCATATAAAATTTTGCCAGAAGTAAAGAGTGAAAAATCGACAGGCTGGAACTCAGGCTATATTCCTGTATGAATTTGGTGTTAAGTGTGTTTATTAATTGTTTAAGAGCATTACATTTTTGTGTTTGTTTATTGTGTGATTACACAACTACTTATTGGCAAACAACTTGATTTATGCCATATAAACTTTCAATTGAATTATTCCTCTTTCAGGAATTGTTATGTGACACCGATTTTACATGACACCATGAGACTAGTGGACACCATGAGACTAGTGGACACCATGAGACTAGTGGATGGAAAGCATGAACTAATGACAGCTACTGCTTCACTGCAACATTGTACAAGATGAATGTTTGAATGTGGATTTAGGAGCCTGCTTGGCAATGCTGTTGAAAGTGCTTGCACCGACAGACAGTTGCCTGCTATGCATTCTATGGGAGTTAGATGATTTAGGAGCCTGCTTGACAATGCTGTTGAAAGTACTTGCACCAACAGACAGTTGCCTGCTATGCATTCTGGGAGTTGGATCATTTAGGAGCCTGCTTGGCAATGCTGTTGAAAGTGCTTACACCGACAGACAGTTGCCTGCTATGCATTCTATGGGAGTTAGATGATTTAGGAGCCTGCTTGACAATGCTGTTGAAAGTACTTGCACCGACAGACAGTTGCCTGCTATGCATTCTATGGGAGTTAGATGATTTAGGAGCCTGCTTGGCAATGCTGTTGAAAGTGCTTGCACCAACAGACAGTTGCCTGCTATGCATTCTATGGGAGTTGGATGATTTAGAAGCCTGCTTGGCAATGCTGTTGAAAGTGCTTGCACCGACAGATAGTGGCCTGCTATGCATTCTACTGTTGAAAGTGCTTGCACCGACAGACAGTTGCCTGCTTTGCATTCTGGGAGTTGGATCATTTAGGAGCCTGCTTGGCAATGCTGTTGGAAGTGCATACATGGACAGACAGTTGCCTGCTATGCATTCTGGGAGTTTGCTATGCATTCTGGGAGTTGAAAGATATCCATTTAGTTTGTGGAAGGTCGGTGGTTGTACCCATGTGCCAACTTGTGTGTCTGAAACAATGTTTAGAGGGGCATCAGATCTCTGTCCACCACATTGAGCAGGACACTCGCATTATTCATCGGGTTGGTGGGTCTCTCTACAACTGGAAACTCACTATGCATCGCGGTTCTCTGTCCCCCACATACAGCAGGTAACTCACTATATGTATCGGGGTTCTCCATTCACAATGGTTTACTAAGGTTAACAGATTACATCATGTAGGATTCACAATGGTTTACTAAGGTTAACAGATTACACCATGTAGGATTCACGATGGTTTACTAAGGTTAACAGATTACATCATGTAGGATTCACGATGGTTTACTAAGGTTAACAGATTACACTATGTAGGATTCACAATGGTTTACTAAGGTTAACAGATTACACCACGTAGGATTCACGATGGTTTACTAAGGTTAACAGATTACACCACGTAGGATTCACGATGGTTTACTAAGGTTAACAGATTACATCATGTAGGATTCACAATGGTTTACTAAGGTTAACAGATTACACCATGTAGGATTCACGATGGTTTACTAATGTCACCAGTAGGATATAAATCTGCATATGTATTGTAGTTTTATTTTACAATTTGAAGAAACGTATAGGAGCAGCTGTTTAACTGTTTATCCAATCCTATTGTTGCTTATTGTAAATTATCATGTGTTATGTAATTTGAAAAATAAACCAAGAAATGCATACATTAAAACTCCTTGACTATTTTTATTACCCGGTATTGAAAAACGGAGGCCGAAGTGGTTAATTCCGACATTCAGAATGACAAACCATGTTTTAATCGACTATAAATAATGCTAATACAAATATTATTTCAATTCTAACATGAGCAAAATATCTAAAAAGCACAAAAACAGTTGGTGTTATTATTTATAGAGGGCAATACTACAACAGTTGGTGTTATTATTTATAGAGGGCAAGACTACAACAGTTGGTGTTATTATTTATAGAGGGCAAGACTACAACAGTTGGTGTTATTATTTATAGAGGGCAAGACTACAACAGTTGGTGTTATTATTTATAGAGGGCAAGACTACAACAGTTTGTGTTATTATTTATAGAGGGCAAGACTACAACAGTTGGTGTTATTATTTATAGAGGGCAAGACTACAACAGTTGGTGTTATTATTTATAGAGGGCAAGACTACAACAGTTGGTGTTATTATTTATAGAGGGCAAGACTACAATAGTTGGTGTTATTATTTATAGAGGGCAAGACTACAACAGTTGGTGTTATTATTTATAGAGGGCAATACTACAACAGTTGGTGTTATTATTTATAGAGGGCAAGACTACAACAGTTGGTGTTATTATTTATAGAGGGCAAGACTACAAGTAAAGTGATGTCACATTTCTGGTCACACGCTAAACAATGTTTTATGGCAGATTTAAACACGGTAAATTCCGTCTTTGTGCATACAGCCAAACCATGTTAGAATTAAATTTCTAATTAACCCATTTTATTCTGGATACATTTAAAAGCTTTTGCAAACAACATAGATCCAGATCAGCCGCAGCGTGCTGATCAGGATCTATGTTGTTTGCTACATAGCCAATTGTCTTAGCAAAATATCTGAATAGCAAACTGCATAGAGCCTGATCAGATGGCACGTTCCGTTGCGGCTGATCTGGCTCTATGTTCTTTGCAAATACTGTTTGAACGGTATCCAGAATTAAATGGGTTAACTGTCGTCTAATAATATAATCTAACAATGTGGTGCACATTCCTTTATTTTATTACACCCCTGACTTCATTTATTCATTTTTATATACAATTCTAACACGACCCAGCTAATAACATACATACTTGTAGAGTAAAATCTACCTCGGGTTATTCTGCGATATACCTACCTTGAACTATGCTGCGCGCGCACCGTATTTTGGCTATTCCATTTATACAATGTGTTACGATGTGGACTCGGCGAGGCTCTCTGGACGTAATCACAGCAACAACAAAGTCTTAATAGTATTTAATTACATCTAAGAGCCGACATTATAACCAACACAGAGACGCTAGTCTCAATAGTAACCAACCAGGCTCTCTCCCTCTCTAAAGCTGTCCGAGATGGTTTTATAGACAATTGTGAGGAGAGCTATTCTTTTAACTAATCAAATTCATTTAGCTTTTCAATTGTTGACAATTTGGCATGGAATATCAAATAGACTTGATCACACGATCATGCGTTTCCATGACCCTGTGACCCCGTCCGTGTCTACTGCCAGAGAGAGTGCAACACCTCTGCAAACCATGCATTAATTCCGGCTTGCACCAGTCAATTCATTGTGTGTACGCTGCTTAGTAAGCACTCTATCACCACATGTCTGGCGAAATCCCATATGATGGTCGCGTGATCCAAACAATGGAATTCCCCCATCCATTTTATCAAGTGCAGACATGTATATCATATGTCCCCAACAAAGGACATACCGTACACACACTGAAAAGACTGTCCTATAATATAATCATACATGTTTAAATAATTAAATTAAGAGAGTCATCAAACATAAGGTAATTAATCACTACACATGTATATAGGCGTAAGGCAAAAGGTAACTATGTTACACTCCTCCCCTGATCAGAAGATTAATTAGTTTTAATTAATCTGACCAGCACAATACCAACAAAGCTACTATGTGCCTACGTCATAATATACATTAAAATAATAAACAAATAATAATAAAATGTTACTATGAAATTGTTGACACCAATATGCATTCGGTGTACATGACGTATTATAGCATCATATAAGGATATACTCTTAAAGTGTTATATGCTTAAACACACGCGTAATAACTTGAAAATAAAACACAAAAGTAACACACGCAAAAATGCAGTTAATAAAACAAGTTAAATTGTCAATGTTTCTAGTTGGTGGTAAGGTCATCATATCATCTATACAATGGCATAGTTGACGGTGGTATTCGTGACATCATGGGTTGGTAACATCGCCTAAGGTACGTTATCGTTGGACGTGACCTGATAATATACCGGGCCAGAAGGCCCGCTGTAACCAAACGAATTTATGACACACTTATGAACGAAGCGTGTCATTTTCCAAGACATAATCATGACTTCATATATACAGGAAGTGTTTAGTCCAATTAGCAGATGAATATTTGATTGTTTCATCCGCAAGTCCGAAGTGGTAGTAAAGTTATTTCGACGTTGTAAAGTTATTATATTATTTCAGTTAAGTTTATCGTTGCTTATTTATTGAGGATCGTTTGTAGCTCTGACATCAAAGCAAGCTTTAAACATTCTATCGATTTGCTCTGATTGCTCATTGATATATTCCACATGTTGTTTATGTAGATGAACCATCATTTCATGCTGTTCGTTGATGAATTGGTTTTCAATTGTCTGACATTGATGTTTTATCAGTTGCTGTTGTGAAAGAGTCGTTGCCAAAAGTCTATCCATTTGTTTTGATGCCTCTATCATAGGTGTTATGTCATCTCCAATATTCTTCAAATAAATCATAGCAGTCATAAAGTGTCATTATGATAAAATGGTGAAACTGTGACTAATTGTTCATAACAATCCAACGAGCCGGTCTTATATGTCACCTTGTGGGTAACGAAGAGGGCCACTCCCTGAATGTATGCTAAGTCCATTGTTTATATCACCATTGAAAATTATTTACAATAAATCCAACTTGTGCACAAGTTCATCTTCAACACATCTTCAACAGTTCTCCATTTATTTACAATTTTACGACGTCGTATTACTCAGTGCACATTGTCGCAGCTGTTGTCTGTCTTGATTTCGCCTCAACGCATGTAGCAATATACTTCCTCTACGATTCAAGCCCCCACGCATTGACGTAAATTGTGAAGCCTGAAATTCACTGGTCACAGGGGGATGTTGCCCCTGAGAAATGATATCGTCGTCCCCTCGTAACTAGTCGACCAGTTGTTCGTCATTAACGGTGTGTACATCAGCTGTTAACGACATATCTTCCATGGATGGTGACGTGGATGGAGTAGGAGAATTCCCTGAATCACCATGTTTGTGTCTACTTATTAAACATGTTATAAATTTGGAAAACTGAAGTCGTTGGCCGATGTTTGTTTTACAACAAATTACAATGAATACAATAATTGCTAACACAATCCCTATGACTACATAATGAAAATAACCGTGACTGTTCTTTACAGTTATGGGCTGGTACTTTTTAACATGCTTTATAAATTCAATCATCGGGATTTCCTTCAATTCTAACAAATCTTTAGGAACAGTTGTTAGGTTTGGAAAGTGTTTTCTAAAATCATTCCAAATGTGAAATGTTGATATGTTGTGTAATGTCAACAGAGATGCCAAAGGATCTGACATTTTATAACTGGAACCTTTTTCCAAATATTCTGGTAGTTCAATATAACCATTTGTGGCATGGCAGGTGTTGTTTAGTTTAATAATGCCAAATGGAGGTTGGATGTTTATATCATATGGTGTAATATCTGCATTTCTACAATTTACTGTAAATTGTAAACGTTTATTTGTCGCAATTATCCAAATGCCAACATCTACATATTTTGCAATTGGCAGTCGGCTAATCTGAACTTTATGTTTATAGTATTTACTTTGTGATTGGAAGTTTTTCACGAACAACGCTGTTATACACATAACATTCAAATTTGTTTTGTAAAGTGGTGTTTTTGTATCGCAGTATTTTACAAAAGGATTGCTGCATATTTTGAATGCATTAGCAATGGATCTAATGCTAAAATTATTTGATAATACAATTTTACCTATATTGACATACTCAAGTGAAATATTTGGCTATGAAAATGTAGACATTCTAGAACGCATCCACTTAAAATTCCTAAGGTACATAACTAAAGTTAAAAAAGTACACCTATTTACATGCTCATGGCAGAACTAGGAAGATTACCTTTAAACAACAATTAAATGCAAAATGATAAACTACTGGCACAGACTGGCAACAGGGGACCAAAACAAACTATCATACAAAGTATACAAATTCATGCTAAATTTGCCTAATTTCACATCTAAATGGATAGAACATATTCAAAATACACTCATAAATGCTGGCAGACCAGATATATGGAATAATCCTCTAAGTTTAAGCAGTAATTTTATCAAAACATTAATCAAACAAATTTACACAGATCAATATTACCAATCTTGGCATGACGCTTTACAAAACTCATCAACAGGTTTAAATTACAACTTGTTCAAAGACTCAATTGGCTTGGAAAATTATTTTCTAACTCTAAATAAACATGATTACATATCATTGATGAAATAATTTAGAACTGGAAATCATTACTTACCAATAGAAGTGGGTCGCTGGGAGGGCATCGAACTTAGCGAAAGAACATGCACCTTATGTACAACTAATACTATTGGTGACGAAATGCATTATATCCTTGTCTGTCCTTTCTTCACAGAACTCAGAAGATTATCCATAGATACCTATTACCATGTTCAACCAAACACACACAAGTACATACAGATAATGACCTCAACACAAGCAAATACACTAACTAACCTTAGTAGATGTGTTAGAACTATTATGGATGTACTCAACCCCAGACTAACAGTGTGATGTTTAATATGTGTACATATATACAACTTAACACAAACTGAATGACATCTACATTTATTAGCACCAAACAGCTAAATACGTATTGCTACTATTTTTAATGATAGTGTATTAATCCGGACACAAAGCAACTACAATGTAGTACTGTACAAAATATGAAATATTCAAAATAAATATATATAATTAAAATAATAAACATGAAACAATGCTGTTAAAGAACTATTTTCTTAAATCAAACCAAATAAAATAATCATCCATAGATTTTATACTCAATTATTTGTGGAAACTTACAGGCTGAGTAAATTAAAAGGCTTTGCATGCGATATGGTGCCAGATCAGCAACAGCATTACACTGCATATCAATCTAGATGTATGCTGTATAATAGTATGTTGTCTGCTAGTCAACCAAGGACTCAAGTAGTTTGTCTAGCCATACTATTCATATAACAGGCAACATGGGATATGGCGAAATGGTATACTATTATGTAGCATCTGATCTGATACTATGTTACATGCAAAGTTAATATTGTCACCATCTATTCTCAAATTAAATACATACACAAAAAACAAAACAACAACAAAATCAACAACAATGTTAAGTAATTACCCACGAAAACAGGTTAAAGAAAAAGATTATGACACGTGCAAAAAAAGTAACGTCAACAATTAAATGTCACAATCAGCATCGTAACTATTAATTAATAAATACATTACCAATAACATATACTCCTCAAAGCATTTACTTCTGACAGATAAAACTCACGGTTAACTCAAGAATGTGCATCCATTCAACAGTATTTGGTCACACACACACGTGACCAAAACAACCATCGAAAACGAAACAATTTCACTGACCTATGACACTGACGTCTGTTTCAAATCAATCATAATACAATCAAATAAACATGTGAATGAAACAAAACAAAATAATAGAATTTCCCGCTCTTTTTTCCTTTTTCTATTTTCCTATCTCCAAACTTGACTCTTATCTCCCCTATGCTCTTTATTATTTATATATCAATCCGTGTCACAACTTCTGTTAATTAATTACATGTATACTCATATGTCATGTAAATGATCTGAGTTAATAAAGAATAATTGAAAATTGAATTGCAAATGTTGAATTACTTTTGCTGATCATCAGCCAATTTGTTTCAAGGACAAAATTAGCAGTATATGCTAAAGCATGTTTTCCTTTTGGTAATGGTAACGGTAAATTATATATTTCATAAATTTCAAACTGTTCAGTTGTTTTGATTAGTGGAATTTGAATTATGATGCGAATTTGAAATTGTTCTATATAAGTGACACATGTAACTGTTTTGTAATAATGCCAAATATCTATTCTGGGATCTATAGGTAGCTCAACATTTAAGGGTAGCTTAGTTTCGATTTGTAATAAGATCATCTGTAACTCTTTGGGAGAAATTATTCCATTTGAAAGATGATGCATCGATAACATATTTAGTTCAGACTTGAGATTTTCGAGATACATAATTATGGAAGCCCTGGAGGGACATTTAAAATTAAAACTTAATAATTCTATCTTAATATTTAAAATTTATATTTTCAAACTTAATGCTTAATATTTAAAAATTAAAACTTGACATTCAAAAGCATTGAAGAGACTCGTTGACATTGAAGCCACAAGGTAGTGGCAGTTCAATGCGGCAAAGTAAGTAACATTAATATATTGTGTGTGTCTCTTTTTTAATCTTTAAGACGGTAACTTGGATGAAAACTAATAAGTATTGCCTCATTAATAAGTTGATATTGATAATAGATCTTCAAACGACATTTTGCCGAAGGTAAAGTTGGTAGTGGTTGATGTAACAGCCATAGCATGTGTTTTATAACGCTGTATTTTATTTCATTTTATTTCTTTTTCATTAAAGGACGTGAACATGGAAAGCACGATGTTATTTGCCTTCCTGGTTTTATTGAACGTTGCTCCCGTGTCAACAGTTGTGCCATCACCATTGCCATCAGAAAACGGAAGCACCAGATTAGAACTGATTGCCCAGTACTTTTATGCTGGTTTTAAGTACGCAGAGATTGTTTTACTCCTCTTATGTCGACATAATATATGCCTTGGCCTTTGTCAGTTAAAGCGGATACTTCGTTCTAACAATTTACGACGTCGCTTTGTTACATATACTCCATTAGAAATCATACAAGAAACTATAGAAAAAGAAATACAGTTTAGCGGAGACTGCTTAGGGTACTGAAGTATGTGGAGGCGTCTGGAAACTGATTATCATTTAAAAGTGAAAAGAGATGATGTTATGATGTTGCTTAAATTAATTGATCCAGACGTTGTTCGTTTAAGGAAAGCGCATATGCTTAAACAAAGGAAGTACCTCGTCCCAGGACCCAACTATGTGTGGCACATCGATGGTTACGATAAATTAAAACCATTTGGTTTGTGCATCAATGGGGCGATGGATGGATACAGTAGAAGAGTCATGTGGTTAAAAGTTGGTCCTACAAATAATAATCCAAAAATGATAGCGAATTATTATCTTGATACGGTAGCAAGTTATGGATTCGTTCCAGGAATTGTGTGCGCAGATCGTGGAACAGAAAATTCAAGCATTAGTTTTCTCCAGCCCTTTTTCAGAAATGATCATAGTGATTCCATGGCTGGAGTGAAGAGTTTCATGTACGTTAAAAGCACCGCAAATCAGCGTATTGAACGTTGGTGGGGATATTTAAAGCAACAAGGAATAAGTTGGTGGATTTGAGAACTCGAGGACGATTTGATACGTCAAACATTCTTCATGTAGAATGTTTGCGGTTTTCTGTGACAGATGTTCTTCAAGCGGAACTTGATCGCATTGCTATCCATTGGAATTTACACAATGTGCGAACACAAAAACATATAGCCACTTGTACTGGAAGACCGGAAATGCTGTTTCATATACCAGAACTAACAGGTTCTGTTGATTATGGTGTTGAAGTTGATTTGGATGACGTTGAAATTTGCCATGAACAATACACAATACCTAAGAAAATATGTAGTAATGCTTTCAAGGAGTTGGCTTACATTCTGAAGCCAGACATACAATTCTATCTTAATATTTAAAATTTATATTTTCAAACTTAATGCTTAATATTTAAAAATTAAAACTTGACATTCAAAAGCATTGATCTAAAAGCATATCTACATTACATTAAGCATAACATATTCCTACACTTGTAGTTCATTACATTAAGCGTAACATATTCCTACACTTGTGGTTATCTACATTACATTAAGCGTAACATATTCCTACACATGTAGTTCTCTACATTACATTAAGCGTAACATATTCCTACACATGTAGTTATCTACATTACATTAAGCGTAACATATTCCTACAATTATAGTTATCTACATTACATTAAGCGTAACATATTCCTACAATTGTAGTTATCTACATTACATTAAGCGTAACATATTCCTACAATTGTAGTTATCTACATTACATTAAGCGTAACATATTCCTACACGTGTAGTTATCTACATTACATTAAGCGTAACATATTCCTACAATTGTAGTTATCTACATTACATTAAGCGTAACATATTCCTACACGTGTAGTTCATTACATTAAGCGTAACATATTCATACACATGTAGTTCATTACATTAAGCGTAACATATTCATACACATGTAGTTCATTACATTAAGCGTAACATATTCCTACAATTGTAGTTATCTACATTACATTAAGCGTAACATATTCCTACACGTGTAGTTCATTACATTAAGCGTAACATATTCATACACATGTAGTTCATTACATTAAGCGTAACATATTCCTACACTTGTAGTTCATTACATTAAGCGTAACATATTCATACACATGTAGTTCATTACATTAAGCGTAACATATTCCTACACATGTAGTTCTCTACATTACATTAAGCGTAACATATTCCTACACGTGTAGTTATCTACATTACATTAAGCGTAACATATTCCTACACTTGTAGTTATCTACATTACATTAAGCGTAACATATTCCTACACGTGTAGTTATCTACATTACATTAAGCGTAACATATTCCTACACTTGTAGTTATCTACATTACATTAAGCGTAACATATTCCTACACTTGTAGTTATCTACATTACATTAAGCGTAACATATTCCTACACTTGTAGTTATCTACATTACATTAAGCGTAACATATTCCTACACGTGTAGTTATCTACATTACATTAAGCGTAACATATTCCTACACGTGTAGTTATCTACATTACATTAAGCGTAACATATTCCTACACGTGTAGTTATCTACGTTACATTAAGCGTACCATATTCCTACACTTGTAGTTATCTACATTACATTAAGCGTAACATATTCCTACACGTGTAGTTATCTACGTTACATTAAGCGTAACATATTCCTACAATTGTAGTTATCTACGTTACATTAAGCGTAACATATTCCTACACTTGTAGTTATCTACATTACATTAAGCGTAACATATTCCTACACTTGTAGTTATCTACATTACATTAAGCGTAACATATTCCTACAATTGTAGTTATCTACGTTACATTAAGCGTAACATATTCCTACAATTGTAGTTATCTACATTACATTAATGTAACATATTTATTCTATGATAGTAAATATAACATATTCCTACATTTGTTGTAATTTAATTACATTTAGCTTAACATATTTTACACTTGCAGAGATTCGACAAGCAGCCGCATATTTTGGCCCAATATATTATGTTGGCAGTCGACTTTTATGGCCTAGTAGATGTTGACTGGCGACTGTTTAGACCCAGTATATGTTGACTGGCGACTGTTTAGACCCAGTATATGTTGGCTGGCGACTGTTGAAACCCAGTAGATGTTGGATGGCGACTGTTGAAACCCAGTATATGTTGACTGGCGACTGATTAGACCCAGTAAATGTTGGCTGGCGACTGTTTAATCCCAGTATATGTTGACTGGCGACTGTTTAGACCCAGTATATGTTGACTGGCGACTGTTGAAACCCAGTAGATGTTGTCTGACGACTGTTATGGTCCCAGTAGATGTTGGCTGACGACTGTTATGGTCCAGTAGACGTTGTTGTGGCCCCAGTAGATGTTGTCTGACGACTGTTGTAGCCCCAATAGATGTTGTATGACGACTATGTTTGTCGGACGACTGTTGTGGCCCCAGTAGATGTTGTCTGACGACTGTTGTGGCCCCAGTAGATGTTGTCTGACGACTGTTATGGCCCCAGTAGATGTTGTCTGACGACTGTTATGGCCCCAGTAGATGTTGTCTGACGACTGTTATGGCCCCAGTAGATGTTGTCTGACGACTGTTATGGCCCCAGTAGATGTTGTCTGACGACTGTTATGGCCCCAGTAGATGTTGTCTGACGACTGTTATGGCCCCAGTAGATGTTGTCTGACGACTGTTATGGCCCCAGTAGATGTTGTCTGACGACTGTTATGGTCCCAGTTAATGTTGTCTGACGACTGTTGTGGCCCCAGTAGATGTTGTCTGACGACTGTTGTGGCCCCAGTAGATGTTGTCTGACGACTGTTATGGCCCCAGTAGATGTTGGCTGACGACTGTTATGGCCCCAGTAGATGTTGGCTGACGACTGTTATGGCCCCAGTAGATGTTGTCTGACGACTGTTATGGCCCCAGTAGATGTTGTCTGACGACTGTTGTGGCCCCAGTAGATGTTGTCTAACGACTGTTATGGTCTCAGTAGATGTTGGCTGACGACTGTTATGGTCCCAGTAGATGTTGGCTGACGACTGTTATGGCCCCAGTAGATGTTGTCTGACGACTGTTATGGTCCCAGTATATGTTGTCTGACGACTTTTATGGCCCCAGTAGACGTTCGCTGACGGCTGTTCTGGCCCCAATAGACGTTGGCTGACGACTGTTATGGTCCAGTAGACGTTTGCTGACGACTGTTGTTGCCCCAGTAGACGTTGGCTGACAACTGTTGTGGCCCCAGAATACAAAACGACGTCGTAAATTGTTAGAACGAAATATCCACTTTAACTGACGAAGGCCAAGGCATATATTATGTCGACATAGGAGGAGTAAAACAATCTATGCGTACTTAAAACCAGCATAAAAGTACTGGGCAATCAGTTCTAATCTGGTGCTTCCGTTTTCTGATGGCAATGGTGATGGCACAACTGTTGACACGGGAGCAACGTTCAATAAAACCAGGAAGGCAAATAACATCGTGCTTTCCATGTTCACGGCCTTTAATGAAAAAGAAATAAAATGAAATAAAATACAGCGTTATAAAACACATGCTATGGCTGTTACATCAACCACTACCAACTTTACATTCGGGAAAATGTCGTTTGAAGATCTATTATCAATATCAACTGATTAATGAGGCAATACTTATTAGTTTTCATCCAAGTTACCGTCTTAAGGATTAAAAAAGAGACACCAACAAATTCTATTTTAATTTGTTTTTAAGTCATTTGGTACACTTTCTATTTAAGACATATATCATTAAAAAAATCACAATTGGGTATATTGTATACATTTTGTATATCTCTAAAGGAATAAAAAAAAATGTTTTCTAAAGTCATAAAGATGTTCCAAGTATATAATTCCCTTCTCTGTCCATTTTTTAAATCGAAAAAAGTCTTATTGTTTGCTTTAATATGTTCATTATTCCATACGATTTCTTTGTTTGTGTGGTACATTTTGGCAGAAGTTTGATGGTGCTCTAGGAGATAATAACATCTTGTAAAAATAATGAATATTTAAAGTGGTTTTGCATTTCTTGTTTGTCTACGTTACACTCAAATAATAGAGTTCCCCCATAAACAGATATTTTTATTAGGATTGTTACGAGTAAGTGATAGTTACGTGCAATTGGAAGAAGATATACACTTATCATATGTTGTCAGACTAACTAACACTCATAATTCTCAAGCGACAATCATCGTACGTTTTAAAATGTTTATACAAAATTATTTTAGCTCGATTGCGAAACAAGTTCTTATAACTTATATTAATCACTCTCGTGACCTCATTCCTGATGGAATCCATCGCCACGAGGGAGAGAGAAGAGGAAACGTGGAAATTAAATGCCTTGCCTAAGGACACAATCGTAACTGCTCCAGCGGGGCTCGAACTCCGGACCTTTCGCAGCTAAAGCGAACGCGCATCCACTGCGCTATCACGACTTCCACTGTTTCTTTTACATGCATGCATGATGAATAGCACCGATACACGAGCTATCGGTTTATACAAGCACTTTTACATGCATGCATGATGCATAGCACCGATACACAAGCTATCGGTTTATACAAGCACTTTTACATGCATGCATGATGCATAGCACCGATACACGAGCTATCGGTTTATACAAGCACTTTTACATGCATGCATGATGCATAGCACCGATACACAAGCTATCGGTTTATACAAGCACTTTTACATGCATGCACGATGCATAGCACCGATACACAAGCTATCGGTTTATACAAGCACTTTTACATGCATGCACGATGCATAGCACCGATACACGAGCTATCGGTTTATACAAGCACTTTCAGAATGTAGACTGGGACGGGCCGCAAGTGTTAAAAAGTTGCTGTGCGACTATGGCTTTGCTTATGTTTTTGAAGAACAACGTAGCGTAGCTATTCCTTCTTTCTTCATTAGTGTTTTCAAACAACGCATAATTGACTCATTCATACAGCAATGGTACGGTTCTCTCGAAACTTCACACCAATACTTGAGAATTATAAATTATTTAAACTTCATTTTGAGTATGAGATTTACTTGGAAGTTTTACCAAGTAATTTGAGGTTTTATATATCTAGATTACGCTTATCTGTCCACTCTCTAATAATACAAACTGGTCTCTCTAATAATACAAACTGGTCTCTCTAATAATACAAACTGGTCTCTCTAATAATACAAACTGGTCTCTCTAATAATACAAACTGGTCGCTATGCGCGCAATAGAATACCTAGAAATGAACGATATTGCATTAACTGTAATACCAATGACATAGAAGATGAATATCACTTTGTTTGTGTTTGTCCATGCTACATTAACATTCGAGATAAGTATTTAAAGCCGTACTATTACAGAAGCAGTCGGTGTATAATTATCTAGAACTATTAAAAACATCCGATAAATCAATCCTATTTAAATTAGCAAATTATTTGAAAAGAGCTTTGTACCTCAGAAACTCTCTAACGACAGTATAATGTCTTCCTTGATAAATAATTTCCATTTACATAATTGTGTTAAAGACAAAAAAACTTAATAATTTGTATCTAATAAAATTGTTTCTTCTTGTTAAATGTACTTGATATTATACGATATTCTGCTTAAATATAATGTGCATCCTCTTTTACTAATACATGTACACATGTACAATGAACACACTTGAATATGTAACTAACAAGTCACGTGATGTAAATAAATATATTAATATTATGTATTATATGATTATGTACTATGTACAAGTCTGATAATAAAATGTTGCTATGTTCTGTTTATAGTCCCATATGAAAGACTGTTAAAATTATCAGTGTCAGATGGAGGGTTGAGCCTGCGATCCATGTATTCATAGTCACCACTTGGCAACGGAGGCTCGTAACGGTCTAATGTTGTATAGAAGTGTGTGTGGAAGTCGTGATAGCGCAGTGGATGCACGTTCGCTTCAGGTGCGAAAGGTTCGGAGTTCGAGCCCCACTGGAGTCGTTACGATTGTGCCCTTAGGCAAGTCATTTAAATTCCACGCTGCCTCATCTCTCTCCCTCGTGGCGATGGATTCCATCAGGAATGAGGTCTAGAGAGTGATTTATATAAGTTGAAATAACTTGTTTCGCAATCGAGCTAAAAGAAATGTGTATATTTTTAATATCTCCATGTAATGGATGAATTACTCTTGTTTGGATATATCTATCTAGCTTGTTTGGTACAGATTATATTGGCATGTTTCAGTAACAAACAGTTCATCAAAATAACCACGAAATAGCAAGTACATGTACCATGCACACCGCGGTTGTGTACATGCTTTTACGTTCTACATTAATGCATTTAGGTACGAACTATTTTTATGCATTGCACTTGTGCGTTAACCTGTTGTATTTACGTTTATTTATCGTCGCTACCGGTTGCCCATATGAGCGACGTCTCCTGAAGAGATTAGTTATTTTAGATTTTGGAGGATAGTGCAATGATACAGACAGAGACCCATTCCAGAATCTCCTCTGGTTCTTTTACGTGCACGGTGTAAAGCACCGACACGAGACCTCGGTTTAACGTCCCATCTGAAAGACTGTTAATTGTATTAGTGTCAGACGGGGGATCGAACCTGCGATCCCTGGATTACCAGCCCAGCGTGTTACCACTGGACTACATATCCGTCTGTAAGCGTTAACCTAAGTATAGATATATATATATATATTACATAAAAGCAAAAGTAAAGTGTTTGTTTATTATAGTGTCACCCCTATTGAAAGGACCAGCCATTACTGACTTATGAGACATCAGTACTTCCCGAATCCTAGGCTTGTATGCCAGGCGCCATGCTGGTAGGTAATCAATAACCATTATTTAACTAGCTTGCGGCTCACCAACCGGCCATATCAGAACGAGCCATAAATAGGTTCGAACCTTTCAACATCCCGCTCCTAGGCTTCGAACCGTCGACCGCCCGCTCCGTGTGCGGACGCATTAACCACTAAGAGACGGCGTAATATATAGTAAATATACATATTTATGCAAGCTCCCTGGCAAACTCACTTTATGAGCTCTGTTTGATGGTATTAAATAAAACTAAGAAATATGATTGATTGAAATTTGTCATTTAATATCTAAATGACGAATATAGTGAAACACTAAACATAACTAAAATATTACATGTGACTAGTTCAATAGTTCAAACAAAAGATGACATATATCATTCATTATATATGTATGATCAAAGGTGGGGATCTAACTTTAATGACATACAGATATCAATTATGCATTTACCAGGGTTGGGAGGGTGGGTTATTTTTAGCAGACACAGGAAATAATTTCGACGCAATTTATGTGGTGACTATAAGTAATCTGAAAGCCGAACCATTCAGGACTTACTATCGCTTGAAAACCCGTACCCTTCTGGACTTGTAGCCTTCTGGACTTACATAAAACTATTTATTTTACAATAATTTTCTATTTATGCAAGCTCCCTGGCAAACTCACTTTATGAGCTCTGTTTGATGGTATTAAATAAAACTAAGAAATATGGTTGATTGAAATTTGTCATTTAATATCTAAATGACGAATATAGTGAAACACTAAACATAACTAAAATATGCGGACGCCTTAACCACGAAGAGACGGCGTAATATATAGTAAATATACATATATATTTTACTAGGTTAAATAATAATAATAAGAAAAGACAAAATGACAAAAGCTATTAGCGGAGACATGCAACAGTTGAATAATACTTGTTGAATCTCCGACAGACTAATTGATTTGTGACTACATAACCTGATACGGCTAACATTCGTTGGTTTCTATAGCAACCGATTTTTCCAATACCGCTTTCGGAGAAAATCAGTCGGAGTGATTTTGTATAAATCATTTATTATTCTGCCTGAAAACATCCAGTCGTCTGCGACCATATTTAGGCAACACGTTGTGTCGTATGTACAATAATGTTAGGACATCGGGTATTAAGTCTCGCGTATAGGTATGAAAAACAATACGTATGTGATTTCTCTATAAATCAATTCTTCAATATCGGCTGTTATACGACTGCTGTCCAGGGAGTGATGGCTAGCAGAACGAAGGATGGATGAACATGTGAATTATAAACCATATTGGTACAGACGGACACATCTAGTGGATATTAAGCAATATAGAACAGGTTGGTTGACCTCATTTAAATATTTTTTTGTTCTCGTTAACGGAAAAGCTAGACTCAATAATGTGTTGCTATGGACATAACGCAATATGACCTTGCAGTTTCACGTCCGATTTAATATTAATTTTAGTTCCAATTGAATTTTGAATACACCATATCTACGTAGGCCTATACATCCAGTGGCAGCTGTTGAACTTATTGTTATAGTGTGTATTATAATGTATTATAGTGTGCACTATAATGCATTATAGTGTGTATTATAATGCATTATAGTGTGTATTATAATGTATTATAGTGTGTAGTATAATGTATTATCGTGTGTATTATAATGTGTATTATAATGTGTATTATAATGTACTATAGTGTGTATTATAATGTGTATTATAATGCATTATAGTGTGTATTATAATGTATTATAGTGTGTATTATAATGTAGTATAGTGTGTATTATAATGTATTATAGTGTGTATTATAATGTATTATAGTGTGTATTATAGTGTATTATAGTGTGTATTATAGTGTATTATAGTATGTATTATAATGTAGTATAGTGTGTATTATAATGTATTATAGTGTGTATTATAATGTATTATAGTGTGTATTATAGTGTATTATAGTGTGTATTATAGTGTATTATAGTATGTATTATAATGTAGTATAGTGTGTATTATAATGTATTATAGTGTGTATTATAATGTATTATAGTGTGTATTATAGTGTATTATAGTGTGTATTATAGTGTATTATAGTATGTATTATAATGTAGTATAGTGTGTATTATAATGTATTATAGTGTGTATTATAATGTATTATAGTGTGTATTATAGTGTATTATAGTGTGTATTATAGTGTATTATAGTATGTATTATAATGTAGTATAGTGTGTATTATAATGTATTATAGTGTGTATTATAATGTATTATAGTGTGTATTATAATGCATTATAGTGTGTATTATAATGTATTATAGTGTGTATTATAATGTATTATAGTTTGTATTATAATGCATTATGGTGTGTATTATAATGTATTATAGTGTGTATTATAATGTATTATAGTTTGTATTATAATGCATTATGGTGTGTATTATAATGTATTATAGTGTGTATTATAATGTATTATAGTTTGTATTATAATGCATTATGGTGTGTATTATAATGTATTATAGTGTGTATTATAATGTATTATAGTTTGTATTATAATGCATTATGGTGTGTATTATAATGTATTATAGTGTGTATTATAATGTATTATAGTTTGTATTATAATGCATTATGGTGTGTATTATAATGTATTATAGTGTGTATTATAATGTATTATAGTTTGTATTATAATGCATTATGGTGTGTATTATAATGTATTATAGTGTGTATTATAATGTATTATAGTTTGTATTATAATGCATTATGGTGTGTATTATAATGTATTATAGTGTGTATTATAATGTATTATAGTTTGTATTATAATGCAGTATGGTGTGTATTATAATGTATTATAGTGTGTATTATAATGTATTATAGTGTGTATTATAATGTATTATAGTGTGTATTATAATGCATTATGGTGTGTATTATAATGCATTATAGTGTGTATTATAATGCATTATGGTGTGTATTATAATGCATTATAGTGTGTATTATAATGTATTATGGTGTGTATTATAATGTATTATAGTGTGTATTATAATGTGCAGCTGAGTATTTTGGAAAGCGTATATGTGGTATTTCGTGTGGGAGGAAACCGGAGTACACGGAGAAAACCCACCTGTCCGATCTGGCGACCACCGTACCATCTCACATACTTCCCGGTCCGAGGATCTAACCCGGGTTGCAATGGTGAGAAGCGAGCGCGCTAACCACTGCTCTAATCGGACAGACTGGTTGTGAATATATATTTGCTGTCATATCTGGACGATGGAGATCTTACGCCGACTCGCCACCGTTCCAATAGTAATAGAAAAGAGTACGTTTTATAGAAGCTACTTTAGCTTCATAATATCATGTAACTCTGAAGATACATTTCTTGGCATAACAATAGACAACACATTGTCTTGGAAATCTCAAATTGATAATGTTATCAAGAAATGGAACTCCTTGTAATACACAGACGGATATGTAGTCCAGTGGTAACACGCTGGACTAGTAATCCAGGGATCGCATGTTCGATCCCCCCGTCTGACCCTAATAAAATTAACAGTCTTTCAGATGGGACGTTAAACCGAGGTCTCGTGTCGGTGCTTTACACCCTGCACGTAAAAGAACCAGAGGAGACTCTGAAATGGGTCGATGTCTGTATCATTGCACTATCCTCCAAAATCTAAAATGACTAATCTCTTCTGGAGGCGTCGCTCATATGGGCAACCGGTAGCGACGATAAATAAATGTAAAACACACACTCCTTGTAATACGTATTGTCTCGAATCAAACCATTCCTTTCTATGCATATGCGCAACATGTTTTTTAATTCCTATATTTTACCCCAGCTTTACTACTGTTGTGCCATTTGAGGGAACTGTAATGCATATTTAGAAGATAAGATTGATGGGTTCCAAAGACGAGCTGCAAGACTAATTCTTGACAAAGATGTGTACATTCCTTCTTCCGAACTTTTCTCAACTCTTAATTGAATGACTTTCCCCGAAAGGGTTAGCTTTCAAAAAGCAGTTTTAATGTTTAAAACGCTCAATAGCCTAGCACCTGTCTATCTGCAAGAGTAATTCAGATTTACTTCCGATGTTCGAACTCAAAACTTGCGATCATCCTCCAGTCTCCAACGTTGCCTCCCTAAGCCAAATAGAGCACTTTTCAGACAATATTTCTTATAATCAGGGTCACTCCTGTGTACCGGTTGCCCATATGAGCAACGCCTCCAAAAGGGATTAGTCATTTTAGATTATTGGAGGATAGTGCAATGATACAGACAAAAACCAATTCCAGAGTCTCCTCTGGTTCTTTTACGTGTATGATGTACAGCACCGACACGAGATCTCGGTTTAAAGTCCCATCTGAAAGACTGTTAATTTTATTATGGTCAGACGGGGGATCGAACCTGCTGTCCCTGGATTACCAGTCCAGCGTGTTACCACACTATCTTATCTTTGCTATCAACATTACTTCTGGAGTAATAACACTACGTACTTTTGGATGTACATTAAACATGTCGTATGCTGGAAGGCAATTTCTCAAAACTACATGTATATCATTGATTGACGGTTATCGATACCATAGGCATTGTTGCTCTATTATTAAAGGAAAAATCCACGGACTTTATAACATTATATAAAACAATGACCATCAAAACAATAAAGTATAGTCAACTAAACACAATAGGTAACAGTCAGCCGCCATTTTAAATATTGACGTATTATCGATATCTTCTAAAATGAAGAGTATTCTTGTATAGTTACTGTTCAAATGTAACCAAACACGTGTAATTAAAAAGTAACATGATAACATGGCAATTGGTCATTCAAATTTAGCAGTCTATTTCTCAGCGTAGTTGTCATTGTAGGGACATATGAATTCATCATAGCGTCTGACCACAAATTGGCAATTTCACTGAGCTCCCTAACTGCCTCGTAGGCATTTGACGACAATAGGTGAGTACATACTGTAATTAGGGACACATGACGTTGGTCTGGCCTGTAATACTAATAATAACCCATACATATCCAAAGAAGGTAGTGAGGATATTAATATTCTTGACAAGTTCTTTTAAATTTAGTAAAAACATATACGGTTTGACTTTTTTGAGACACTATGTACAATATTGAAATATCGTGTGACATTCTGAAGCAGCCGGAAAAAAAAATACCGAAATCTGTTAGAAAAATTCTCATCTTCACACACTTTGTTTAAAACTGCAGTTACTATGCAACTGATAGACACTAATAGTAATAGCAACACCTATTCAGTTTTTATACTAGTTATAAAAAGAAGGATTATATACCTACTTGCTTACGACGCATATTTCATTATTTGAAAACTACTTCAGCGGAGCGAATGATGATGCAGTGTGCGAATACCCTACATAAACAATGCATGACGTCACTGTACTTCCGGTCCAATTTAATGCACAATGCAAAACGTATCGAAAATAAAATATGTACGTATCGAAAACATGTCAACAAACGATACATACATGACGGGCTTTTGTAGCATCTCCAAGAAATGCACCATTCGGTTCTACGTGTATTTATTGTGCTTTGGAAGAATATTTGGGCTACAATTTTTGGTAAAGCATGCGTAACCTATCTTATACATTGGTGGAGCCAAAATCACATCGCACCGCCCTAGTATAGTGACATGTTTTAGACAAAACTATTGTTTGTAGGCCGTAGCATATCATTAACCAATGGTGAAAATGGAGTAACTGATAATTGATTCATTAATTTACTTTAAGCATCCCAACAAAGTCAAGCATTCGTGTAGCTGGGCTTCAAGTGGATGACCACTGATACGCTGATAAAACTGAACGACATTAATGTATAGTTGTATTGGTTAATTACATATGAATTACTATTTATATAGGAGTAACTATTAAGATAAACAGGGTTTAGTGCGATCTTCTATATATACATAACTCAGGGTATACATGTGAATTATAATCTGTGTATTCTTACAACGTGATTGTAACATGGTTGTGTAATTATATATATAGCAGTTGATGCAGTTGATGGCGCTATTAAGCAGCACGTCTGGAGCTGAATTCTTATGGTGGGTCAAACGTTTGCTAAGCAGGTTGGACGGGGTGGGGTGAGAGAGTGTGGCAGGTTGGACGGGGGGTGGAGGTGGAGAGGGAAGAGAGAAAGTGTGGCAGGTTGGACGGGGGTGGGGTGAGAGAAAGTGTGGCAGGTTGGACGGGGGTGGGGTGAGAGTGTGCAGGTGTTGGAGGTGTGGAAAGAGAAAAGTGTGGCAGGTTGGACGGGGGTTGGGGGTGAGAGAAAGTGTGGCAGGTTGGACGGGGGTGGGTGAGAGAAAGTGTGGCAGGTTGGACGGGGGGGGGGTGATGAGAAAGTGTGGCAGGTTGGACGGGGAGTGGGTGAGAGAAAGTGTGGCAGGTTGGACGGGGGTGGGGTGAGAGAAAGTGTGGCAGGTTGGACGGGGGTGGGAATGAGAGCAAGTGTGGCAGGTTGGACGGGGGTGGGAATGGGGCAAGTGTGGCAGGTTGGACGGTGTGGGGGGGGTGAGAGAGAGTGTGGCAGGTTGGACGGGGGTGAGGTGAGAGACAGTGTGGCTGGTTGGACGGGGGTGGGGTGAGAGAAAGTGTGGCCGGTGGACGGGGTGGGAATGAGAGCAAGTGTGGCAGGTTGGACGGGGGTGGGGTGGAGAGAGAGTGTGGCAGGGTTGGACGGGGGTGGGGTGAGAGAAAGTGTGGCAGGTTGGACGGGGGTGAGAGAAAGTGTGGCAGGTTGGACGGTGGTGGGGTGAGAGAAAGTGGAGGCAGGTTGGACGGAGGTGGGGGTGAGAGAAAGTGTGGCAGGTTGGACGGAGGTGGGGGTGAGAGAAAGTGTGGCAGGTTGGACGGGGGTGGGGGTGAGAGAGAGAGTGTGGCAGGTTGGACGGGGGTGGGGGTGAGAGAAAGTGTGGCATGTTTGTTATTTACTCCTCGGACACTCGTATAGATAACAATTTTCTGAAATAAAGAGAAAAACCAATTCAACAGTTTCGCAAAATATTGATAACAATACCAAAGTGTAATGTATTCCTACTGATGCTGCATTGTACTGTTTCATGCTTAAGCAACATAAACATGTGAAACTCCGAGGCAATTTTACCAACTCGATCTTCTCCATCAACTCGATCATCAAAATCTCTACAATTCAACAATTCAATATATTTTATTTGGCATAAACATATAACATGTTCATCGCCATCAAACATATAACATGTTCATCGCCATCAAACATAAAACATGTTCATCGCCATCAAACATATAACATGTTCATCGCCATCAAACATGTTCATCGCCATCAAACATAAAACATGTTCATCGCCATCAAACATAAAATATGTTCATCGCCATCAAACATAAAACATGTTCATCGCCATCAAACATGTTCATCGCCATCAAACATATAACATGTTCATATAACATGTTCATCGCCATCAAACATAAAACATGTGCATCGCCATCAAACATAAAACATGTTCATCGCCATCAAACATAAAACATGTTCATCGTCATCAAACATAAAACATGTTAATCGCCATCAAACATATAAAATGTCATCGCCATCAAACATGTTCATCGCCATCAAACATGTTCATCGCCATCAAACATAAAACATGTTCATCGCCATTAAACATAAAACATGTTCATCGCCATCAAACATATAACATGTTCATCGCCATCAAACATGTTCATCGCCATCAAACATGTTCATCGCCATCAAACATAAAACATGTTCATCGCCATCAAACATCAAACATGTTCATCGCCATCAAACATGTTCATCGCCATCAAACATGTTCATCGCCATCAAACATGTTCATCGCCATCAAACATAAAACATGTTCATCGCCATCAAACATAAAACATGTTCATCGCCATCAAACATATAACATGTTCATCGCCATCAAACATGTTCATCGCCATCAAACATGTTCATCGCCATCAAACATCAAACATGTTCATCGC